>CAMZMU010000061.1:47235725-47619688 GCA_947311845.1 Poa pratensis | reverse complement strand
CCCCCCCCCCCCCCCCCCCCCCCCCTACATATGCGCCCTACGTCTGGCTCATAATGGCCCATAGTTTTCACCAATCTGGCTCTATGTACGGACATATGTTATATGACTCACGACTGGAACAAGACCAAACGAAGTGGCGAATCTTACTTGGTTGAAGAAATCACAAAGTCTGTTTAATGAGGGATGAACTTCAATTATATATGTGAGACAAGTCATTAGCTAGCTTGCTTTCTTATGCCCGACCGCATCTCTGGTGTAAAGAACACATAGTCACAAATGGTAATTATCAACCACATATATATAATCGGAATTTCGTAAATATGTCGCAATGCTTATAAATATGTACACTGAAGCTCTTAGCAAACATGTAGGAACAATACATGTAATGATTGTATTTAAGTCAATCCAATGATTTTTTTTGAATTTTAACGGGAAGGAGCTCTGCCATTGCATTATACGGGGAAAATCCATTGAATTTGTGCTAGCCTAGATTTAATTCATACTTAACACCATGTATAACTTGGTTTGGTCTCGTAGTTTGTGGAGACAGTCCCAATGCTTAATTTTTGTGGGTGGGTCATATGCCACATCATCTTGCATATAGGCCGGATCAGACCTCGACCACCCATCCATGCCATGAGCCCTTGGATGATTTCGTTATACACACATAGTCCACATGTCCTACACCGAGCCGATAGATAATTAATTAGGCCTAAAATGATCAAAGCCGACAACAATTAATAAGTAGATATTAGGCATGCATGTTAAACTATGTCGCAAAAAGGATTGGACTGCCCTAGCCAGAGGCAGGCCCCCCTTTCTTCAGCGCTACATATACATATCTACATTGAAGCTCTTAGCAAACATGTGGGGACCAATATGCAAGTGAGGATTGTGTTCAAGTGAACCCAATTAATCTGTGCTGGCCTATAATAAATACTTAGAACCATGTATAACTTGGTTTGGCCTTGTAGTCTATGGTGACAAACCCAATGCTTAATTTTTGTGGTAGGTTCTACGCCGCATGATCTTGCATACATGGCCGGATCGGACCACCCTTCCTTGCCATGATCCCTTCGACTATTTGGTTACAAAGTGTGGTGCTCCATTTTTATGGGCAGCCTAGATTACAAGAGTCCAATTCAAAGACCAATCCTATCATTCCCAAAATCCAAGTCATAACTCACTCGTGCAGTATTCGACACAATTTTAGGCTAAAAATCAAAGGATAATGTATCATGACATGGTCTGTCACATTTTGACATCCAAAAGCTAAAACTATTCATGGATAGAAAAAACTAACGACACAAATGTGCCGAGACCTTACTAATGAATTTTGGAGGAAACATTGTCCATGAGACCATGAATAGGACGAAGCTAGGGAGGGAGCTTGGGTGCACGCCACTCAAACAAGCAAAATGTCACCAATTTGCCAAGCCTGAAACCAAGATCCCGTGCATACAAAGGCAGGCCCATAACTTGTCCAACCATAAAAGATCATCCATTCATCAATCTGTTCATACATTTTTTGTGTGTAATGCCAGTAGTGGGATGGGGTGGTAGACCCGGAGTTCACGCGCACACTCTTGCTGTGCACTCACATGCCTCATGCAGCTCAAGTTATGGGCCCCAAGCAACACCAACAGCAAGGAACAAACCAACAAACAAACACCCAGATGTGGTCGATAACGGTGAGCTGTAGTGGGCACAGTCACAGTGTAAACTGTAATGCAAGATGGAACACGCCAACTTCCTTACAACTCGGGAACAAAAGTCACAAGAGCATTGTTGCTTTCACTTGAGTGGAGCTTTAGAGAAAAGAAGAAAAATAATCCATCTCACCGTTCACATTTTTTTGGCATAAAAAAGCAAAACCAACAGCCAAGCTTGTAGCACGTACGACAGAATGTACCTGGTGCAGGGACCTCAACTGAACAAATTTTCACTTAGAAACGTGTGAAGTGAACAAGAAGAAGCTCGAGGAGTCGCGGATTAGTATCTCGAACGGCCCGCAAACGTCTGAAATGTTCAGAGGTGGCAGCATCGGGGCTGATGACCTGCACTATCTGGACCACCGCCGCCATAGACGGCCGGTTTGACGGATCTGCGAGCTTCACATCATCCCCAGCTTCAGCACCGTTAGCGCCTCCTCCTCCCGGAAATTGCCACCCAGCGTCGGGTCCACGCAGTTCAGTGCTCAGCTCCTCCGTCGCCATTGCCGCCCTGTTCTAGTACCGCCCTCGTCGTCCTCACCGTGCACCACCGCCCTCTACCCGTCACAGGGCTCACAGCTGCAGCAACTGCACCCCGAACCCACGGACCAGTACTACATGTCGAACTTCTTGTTCACCGCAGGCTGCTGCAGCTAGCTCCAGCGCCGCGTACTAGTCAGTCTTAAATCAGACAAAACTAGTGCAATCTACTCAAACAACAGACAAACAACGCTCACGTGTCTGTTTAACTCTGAACATAATGCAGTGACGCATGGTATTATTCTATAAATTCTAGATGTAGCCACTCAGAGACTATAATTCGGGTTTGTTTAGCCAATTTTGTTGAACGTTCGCTAGTAGATGTATAGCAAATTATATGTAACACACTAACACTTGACTCATGTTGCTTTAATTTATTTGGGATGCAAACCTCTGTAGCAAGGGTATTTTCGGTTGGTGCCCAAATTTGCCCCACCAATTTTTTGGCAGGCTATGATATTTTGGTCTTTGCTTGGTTGGTTGCTAAAACTTTGGTTTTCTACGAATCTTGCCAACTCTTTTACATTTCCTTCATAAATCTTGCCAACATTTTAGCCAACATGAGGTTAAGGAATCTCTAGCCAATATTTTGGCTAGCCAATGGTTACCAAATTTAAATAGGACATGGGTATGGTATGAACAAACATATACTATAAGAGAATTTCCACATAAAAAGTTACATTACTCGATGAAACGGCGGGGACGCTCTCACCTTGTCGGAAGGAACTAATATATAGATTAGATCCGCCAATAAAACGATTTGAACCCTCCCCAAAATATATAATCACATCATGCTAGGCTTCTAGACCGTGGTATTATACATAAGATGGACAATACTCTAGCTAGAAACATCCATCATCTAGATATTTGTTGGACACTTCACTTTAGCTCCTTTTCATGCTATTAAATATACTGCAATATAGCAGAACATTATAAACTGCATTATATGTTATTCATGAGGCCATGGGCTACTAAATTCCTGTAGGCATGAAATTGTGTATTTCTTCAAAATCTATGGAGATTCCATCTAATTAAAAGTTTTACGTGCATGTGTATAAAAAGGGAAACGACTTGCAAGAGTTATAGTGCAAAAGAGTTTGAATTTAGTGGAAGTATATTCACAATTCTATACATGAAACCGTAAAACAACTAACACTTTCCATTATTTGGAAAATAATTGCATGGTTATGTTCAAGTGTGATAGAAAACTATACTATGGGTTAGAAAGGTCTACTTTTAACGGTTCTGCGATGGATATGTGCAATGGAGGATATTAATTATACATTATTTTAGTGGATAACTCCTCATAGTATTTTTGCTGTATCAAAACTTATACAACAGTACATATATCATCTTCCCAGACAAATAGTGGCCAAAGGGATGAAGACAAATTCAGATTGTACATTAAACACAAGGTATACATTATCTTTTATACACACCACAATAATTAATTAGTTTAGTCTCTTTTTCTGTAGATGATCATGCATGTCCTGCCATAGAAGTAATTCGATGTGAGTGTTTGTGTACTTATCCAAGCAAAAAACAAAACTGGAACGCTACAATTTATTGTTGCCAATCTGCTAAACCGCTGTTTTCCGGACCATAGAAAATGCTAACTGAAACCTCCTAGCAATAGTCTTAACTGAAACTAAATCTAACAAATTTTCTGTCATTGATTCGCTAGGATTGCGCGTTCGTTGGGAGACCCCAAGAGGAAGGTATGATGCAGTCCAGCGGCAAGTTTTCCCTCAGTATGAAACCAAGGTTTATCGAACCAGAAGGAGCAGCAGCGCTTCTGAAGGTTGTTGGCGGCTCGCACGGCGCAACACGATCACCAACGTGGAATCTGCACACAACACAATCAAACTACTTTGCCCCAACGAAACAGTGAGGTTGTCAATCTCACGGCTTGCTGAAAACAAAGGATTAAACGTATGGTGTGGAAAATGAGTATTAAATTGCAGAGAATGAAAAAGGAACAGTTTGCAGTTTGTGGTTGTTTAATCAGTGTAAAAGAATGGACCGGGGTCCACAGTTCACTAGTGGTGTCTCTCCATAAAAGATAACTAACATGTTGGGTGAACAAATTACAGCTGGGCAATTGACAAATAGTGAGCGCATGACAATGCATATACATGACATGATTACTACTATGATATTTAATTGGGCATTACGACATAATACATAGACCGTTATCCAACAGCATCTATGACTAATAATCCACCGCCGGGTTGTCATCCGAGTCCCCCGTTGGTATTAAGTTGCAAGCAACGGATAATTGCATTAAGTAAAGTGCGTAATGTAAACAAACACATATGCCCGTGGACATAGCATCGTTAGGTTATCCCTAGTGGCAACAGCACATCCACAACCTTAGAACTTTCTGTCACTGTCCCAGATTAAACGGAGGCATGAACCCACTATCTAGCATAAATACTCTCTCTTGGAGTTACAAGCATCTACTTGGCCAAAGCATCTACGAGTAACGGAAAGCATGCAAGATCTTAAATAACATAGATAGATTGATAATCAACTTGACATAGTATTCAATATTCATCGGATCCCAGCAAACACAACATGTAGCATTACAATAATATGATCTTGATCATGTAGGGCAGCTCACAAGATCTAAACATGATGGCACAAAGTGGAGAGACAACCATCTAGCTACTGCTATGGACCCGTAGTCCAAGGATGAACTACTCACGCATCACTCCGGAGGCAGGCATGGCGATGTAGAAGCCTCCGGTGACGATTCCCCTCTCCGGCAGGGTGCCGGGAAGAGGTTCTGAACCCTCCCGAGCTAGGGTTGACGGCGGCGGCGTCTCTGGAACTTTTCGTGGATATTTGCTCAGGCTTAGGGTTTTCGCGTCGGGGGAATAAGTAGGCGAAAGGGCGGCGGCTGCGACCCCCGAGGGGCCCACACCACCCTAGGGCGCGCAGGGGGGGCCCGCGCCCTAGTGGCGTGTGGGGCCCCTGTGGCCTCCTCTGCTGCTCCTTTGCTCCGTCAGGTGTGTTCTGGTAAAATAGGGACCCCGTAGTTTCGTCCAATTCCGAGAATATTTCCAGACTAGCTTTTCTGGAATACAAAAACAGCAGAAAACAGGAACTGGCACTTCGGCATCTTGTTAATAGGTTAGTCCCAAAAAATGTATAAAAGTGATATAAAGTAGATGCAAAACATGTAGCAATTGGTATAAAACAAGCATGGAACATCAAAAATTATAGATACGTTTGAGACGTATCAGCATCCCCAAGCTTAGTTCCTACTCGTCCTCGAGTAGGTAAACGATAAAAACAAAATAATTTTTGAGGTGACATGCTACCATCATAATCTTGATCATATAATATTGCAAGGCACATGTAAATGAATGAAGTGATCCAAGTCAATGGTCTATAATTTGCTACCAAATAGATAATGAGTAAACAATGAATCACACAAGCTAAACGTTTTCATGAATAGTACTTTCGAGACAAGCATCAAACAGTTTTGCATAAGTGTTAACTCATAAAGCAATAGTTTCTAATAAAAGGTATTTAATCAACACAAAGGAAGAATTAGTTTCAGCATTTGCTTCAACTTTCAACATATTTATCTCATGGATATTGTCAACACAAAGTAGTATAACAAGTCCAATACATTGCATATAACGCATGTTGTAACAAAGTTGACACTAGTGTTTGCTTGTGGAAGACAGAAAGAATAGGAAAACTGACTCAACATAAAAGTAAAAGAAAGGCCCTTCGCAGAGGGAAGCAGGGATTAAATCATGTGCTAGAGCTTTTAGGTTTTTGAAAGCATATAGAGATTGCATAAAATATTTGATACTCCTCCCAACCTTGCTAACACAAGCCATGGCTAACCGAATCCTCGGGTGCCTTCCATCAATCACATACCATGGAGGAGTATCTATTTTTGAGAGGTGTTTGTTAATTGTCAACGAATGGTAGCGGGTGAGAACAGTATTCTACCTGTCAAACGGACTTTTAAGAGCGGCTCCCATGAAGGACGTTATTTCTACCAGCAAGGCAGATCATCCCTCTTTCTCTTTGGTTTACACACATTCAGGTATTTCACTGTTTGTCATTGCTTACTGATGAATCAGGGCAAAAGTGTGAAGAGAATTAATTGGTTAAAGTTGTAATTAATTGGGACTGGGCACCCCGTTGCCAGCTCTTTTTGCAAGTTATTGGATAAGCGGATGTATATGCCACTAGTCCAGGTGTAAAAGTCCATTGACAAATAGAATAAAGAATAACCACACTAATTCCTCATGAGCTAGTAAACATTGACACAAAAAGGGAATAATAACATTTTGAATAATTTAAAGGTAGCACATGAAAAATTTACTTGGAGTGGCAAGGAAATACCACATATAGGTAGTTATGGTGGACACAAATGGCATGGATTTTGGCTCAAGGATTTGGATGCACGAGAAGCATTCCCTCTCAGTACAGAGTTTAGGCTAGCAAGGTTATGTAAGCAAACAAGAATATCAACCCGTACACCAAGTTTTATATGACAAACATATTGCAAACGTTATAAGACTTCATACCGTCTTCCTTGTTAACCAAACCCTGTTATTAGAAAATATCTAGACCTTAGAGATACCACCGATGCAAACCAAATTTTCAACAAGCTTTACGGTAGTTCTTCACTAATAGGCTTAACTCATGTGATGCACAATTTAATCATGATCTACTTGTTAACTCAAAACAATTGACAAGCATCAAGTTATCCAAATTAGTGATCTACAAGATTAAGCAAGTTTTTCCTTATACCAATTACCACATGCAACATTTTCTGAACCAACCAAACACCAATCAATTTATTTATCAACTCTCCAAACAAATATAAGTGAAGCAAGAGAGTACTTTCTACAAAAGAAAGCTAATAGCTCTGACAAGAGATACATGAAAACAAGAGCTAAAAGCTGAACAGCGCTAGATATGAATACTCAACAAATATAAGTGAAGAATAGGAGTATTCTCATGAAAAAGCGGAGCGTGTCTCTCTCCCAATCAAGAATGCTAGGGTCCAGTCAAGCTTTATTGAAAATAAAAGTGCAATACTGAAAATAAAAGCACACAGACGCTCCAAGAAAAGCACATATGATGTGAAAGAATTAAAATATAGTTTCACTAGAGATGACCTGATAATTTTGACGATGAAGAAGGGGATGCCTTGGGCATCCCCAAGCTTAGACGCTTGAGTCTTCTTGAAATATGCTGGGGAGATCCATGGGAGCCTCCCCAAGCTTAAGCTCTTCACTCTTCTTGATCCTATTATATCATCCTTCTCTCTTGACCCTTGAAAACTTCCGTCACACCAAACTCAAAGTAGATCTCATTAGAGGGTTAGTGCATAATCAAAAATTCACATGTTCTATAAAGACGCAATATGATTTGTTACTTTAAACATTAGCTACAGCCACTGATGTTATGTGAAGCTCTTCCACCCAAAAAAGAATTTCACTCAACACTAGTAAAAGAGAGAATGCAAAATAAAAAGGCATAATCTGTCTAAAACAGAACAGTCCGCAAAGACGAATTTTTTCGAGGCACTTACGACGCTCAGATCGAAAACTTGAACTAATGAAAGATTCAGACATTCATAAAGATTACGCACAAAAATTTCAGATTTAATTAACAATCTGGTGATTTTAGGAATTTCGTACAGTGAACAGCAAAAATCTGTTTCTGCGCAGCAATCAAAATTAAGCATCATCTTAACATTAGAGGCTACTCTTGGCACAACAATGCGAGAAAATAAAGATACAAAGGAGTTGCTACAGAAGTAAACAAACTCCTTGACTCAAAAAAAAAAATTGCAGAAATAAAAATAATGGGTTGCCTCCCATAAGCGCTTTTCTTTAACGCCTTTTAGCTAGGCACAAAGCATGCATCAAGTATTACCAAGTGAAGAAGCATCAACATTGTAATTTGTTCGAACAATAGAATCATAAGGTGGCTTAATCTTCTTCCTAGGAAAGTGTTCCATACCTTTCTTGAGAGGAAATTGATATTTTATATTCCCTTCTTTCATATCAATAATAGCACCTACAGTTCTAAGAAAAGGTCTTCCCAGCACAATAGGGCATGATGGATTGCATTCAATATCCAAGACAATAAAATCAACGGGGACATAATTGTTGTTAACCATGATAAGAACATCATCAATTCTTCCCAAAGGTTTTTTAATAGTAGAATCAGCAAGGTGAACATCCAAGTAACAATTTTCCAAAGGTGCTAAATCAAGCATATCATAAATCTTTTAGGCATAACAGAAATACTAGCACCAAGGTCACACAAAGCATTGCAATCAAAGTCATTCAATTTCATTTAATGATGGGCTCCCAACCATCTTCTAACTTCCTAGGGATAGAAGCTTCATGTTTAATTTTCTTCCCTAACTTGTATGAGAGCATTAGTAATATGTTTAGTAAAAGCCATGTTTATCACTAGCATTAGGACTTCTAGCTAGCTTTTGCAAGAACTTAATTACTTCAGAAATATTGCAACCATCAAAATCAAAATTATTATCATCAAAAGTAATGGAGTTATTTCTTCCTTATTGCTAGAAATTTCAGCATCTTTATCAAGGACAGTTTCAGAGTTATCAGGCAATTTAGGACATTTTGCAATAGAAGTGGAAACATTACCAACACCAATTATCTTGCCATTAATGGTAGGAGGTTTGCTAACACTTGAGTTTGAAGCATTTTCAGAAGTAGTAATAGTATAAACTCTAGCAATATTATTCTTTCTAGCAATTTCATCCTCTCTTTCCCATCTAGCATGCAATTCAGCTAACATCCTCACATTGTTATCAATTTTAACTTGTATAGCATTGGCTACAGCAAAGGTATTACTCTCAATTGTTTCGGGCTTAGCTGCCATCTTATTAATCAAAGAGGATTGTGTTTCAGACATCGATGAAATACAAGTTTCAGCATGAGAAATTTTACCTTGCAAACCAGAAATTTCCCTATTTAAATTCTCAAGTTGATGGCTTATATTTTTTAGCATAGCAGATTGTTCATCCATAGTTCTAGTAAACAGTTGGTTTTGCTCATATTGCTTTTGCATAAAATTTTAGTGGCCTTTTCAATTTCTAGCATCCTTTCCTCACTAGGCATTCTTGTTCTACCATAGGAATCTCCATAACCATTGCCACTATTAGAAGGATAGGGCCTATAATTGCTATTACCAAAATTATTCCTATAAGCATTGTTGTTGAAGTTATTATTTTTAATGAAGTTCACATCAACATGCTCTTCTTGAGCAACCAAAGAAGCTAAAGGAACATTATTTGGATCAACATGTGTTTGACCATTTGCAAGCATAGACATAATAGTATCAATTTTGGCACTCAAGGAAGAGGTTTCCTCAACAGAATTTACCTTCTTACCTGTTGGAGCTCTCTCGGTGTGCCACTCAGAATAATTAATCATCATATCATCAAAAGCTTTGTTGCAGCACCCAAAGTGATGGACATAAAGGTACCTCCAGCGGCCGAATCCAATAAATTCCTTGAAGAAAAATTTAATCCTGCATAGAAGGTTTGGATGATCATCCAAGTAGTCAGTCCATGAGTGGGACAATTTTTAACCAATGATTTCATTCTCTCCCATGCTTGAGCAACATGTTCATTATCAAATTGCTTAAAATTCATTATGCTACTTCTCAAAGAAATAATCTTAGCAGGAGGATAATATTTTCCAATAAAAGCATCTTTGCATTTAGTCCATGAATCAATACTATTTCTAGGCAAAGATAGCAACCATTCTTTAGCACGTCCTCTCAAGGAGAAAGGAAAAAGTTTCAGTTTAATAATATCACCATCTACTTCCTTGAGCTTTTGCATTTCACAAAGTTCAACAAAGTTATTAAGGTGAACAGCAGCATCATCAGTACTAACACCAGAAAATTGCTCTTTCATAACAAGATTTAAAAGTGCAGGTTTAATTTCATAAAATTCTGCTGAAGCAGCAGGTGGAGCAATAGGTGTGCATATGAAATCATTGTTGTTCGTGCTAGTGAAATCACACAACTTAGTGTTCTCAGGAGTACTCATTTTAGCAGAATTAAAAACAGGACAGAAAATAACTTGAAAGTAAACTAGATGCAAGTAACTAATTTTTTTGTGTTTTTGATAATTGAAAGCAAACAAGATAAAATAAAATAAACTAAGCAAGACAAAAACAAAGTAAAGAGATTGGAAGCGTGAAACTCCCCTTGCAGAAGTGCTCTTGCTCCCCGGCAACGGTGCTAGAAAACAGTCTGTTGACGGGAGAGCAAATAGTGGCAGTCTGCTGAAGCGCTTCTAACTCCCCGGCAACGGCGCCAGAAAACAGTCTTGATTCGCTAGATTGCGCGTCGTTGGGAGACCCCAAGAGGAAGGTATGATGCAGTCCAGCGGCAAGTTTTCCCTCTGTATGAAACCAAGGTTTATCGAACCAGTAGGAGCAGCAGCGCTTGTGAAGGTTGTTGGCGGCTCGCACGGCGCAACACGATCACCAACGTGGAATCTGCACACAACACAATTATAGTACTTTGCCCCAACGAAACAGTGAGGTTGTCAATCTCACCGGCTTGCTGAAAACAAAGGATTAAACGTATGGTGTGGAAAAACAGTATTAAATTGCAGAGAATGAAAAAGGAACAGTTTGCAGTTTCTGGTTGTTTAATCAGTGTAAAAGAATGGACCGGGGTCCACAGTTCACTAGTGGTGTCTCTCCATAAAAGATAACTAACATGCTGGGTGAACAAATTACAGCTGGGCAATTGACAAATAGTGAGCGAATGACAATGCATATACATGGCATGATGACTACTATGATATTTAATTGGGCATTACGACATAATACATAGACCGTTATCCAACAGCGTCTATGACTAATAATCCACCGCCAGGTTGTCATCCGAGTCCCCCGTTGGTATTAAGTTGCAAGCAACGAATAATTGCATTAAGTAAAGTGCGTAATGTAAACAAACACATATGCCCGTGGACATAGCATCGTTAGGTAACCCCTAGTGGCAACAGCACATCCGCAATTTTAGAAGTTGCTGTCACTCTCCCAGATTACCGGAGGCATGAACCCACTATCTAGCATAAATACTCTCTCTTGGAGTTACAAGCATCTACTTGGCCAAAGCATCTACTAGTAACGGAAAGCATGCAAGATCATAAATAACATAGGGCATAGATTGATAATCAACTTGACATAGTATTCAATATTCAATGAATCCCAGCAAACACAACATGTAGCATTACAATAATATGATCTTGATCATGTAGGGCAGCTCAGAAGATCTAAACATGATGGCACAAAGTGGAGAGACAACCATCTAGCTACTGCTATGGACCCGTAGTCTAAAGATGAACTACTCACGCATCACTCCGGAGGCAGGTGGCGATGTAGAAGCCTCCGGTGACGATTCCCCTCTTCGGCAGGGTGCCGGGAAGAGGTTCTGGACCCTCCCGAGCTAGGGTAGACGGCGGCGGCGTCTCTGGAACGTTTCGTGGATAATGGCTCAGTCCTTAGGGTTTTCGCGTCGGGGGAATAAGTGGGCGAAAGGGCGGCGGCTGACGACTGATACGTGCATTTTATATCATCATTTATGCAACTTTTAGCATCATATTAGAATGTTATTTGCATTGTAATATCATTATTTTTACATGTTTTAGATGATTTATGGGACTTTCTTACAAAGTCCCTATTTTTGGTATTTAATTTCTGGGAGGCAGAAAACCTCCTTTTTCTTGTTTTTAATGTTTCAGGAGCTACAGGGATCCAAATAATAAAAGGAAAATTACACAGCATTTTTTGTCGAGAACAAGGCAGAGGGAAGAAGACCGAAGAGAGGAGAGCCACGAGGCCCAAAAGGGTGGGCCCACGCGGCCAAAACCTAGGCCGCGTGGGACCCACCAAATGGTGCCTCGGGCACTTCCTCGCCTGGGGCTTTTTATGCACGCCTTCGTCCTCCCCGAAAAGTTACGCCCTAATTTTTCCAAGTCCATCCGAGGCCGGCGGCGGCGAAACTCCTGATTCTCTCCGAGGGGGATCAGATCTCTGCTGCTCCGGAGCTCCGGAGGAGGGGGAAATCATCGTCATCGTCATCACCTCTCCTCCTTGGCGTGGGAGGAGGCCTCTACATCATCACCACCACCAAGACCAGCACCATCTCCATCATCATCTCCGTGATCCACTCGTTCCCCTCGTAGTTTGAGAGTTGCTATACCCTAGATACTTGTCTTGTGCTACTATTCATGTTTGTGATTGAGTACTTGTCATTATTTGGAGGTGAAGTTATATTTTCAGATTGTGTTGTACCACTTATGCCACTGAATATCATCATGTTTGCACGTTGTGAGTAGTTCCCGTATGTTCCTGAGGGCATAGGATGAATTGGCAATGATTTATATATGACATGTGTTGGTATTTTGTCAAGTGTTTATCTTTTATGTGATTCTATGATGGTGTTGTGCGAACGTCGACTGCACAACACTTCACCTTTATGGGCTCATAGGAGAACACCGTAGTGTAATGAATTGAGGAGACTTGGGAGGACACGTAAACCTGAGACCGAGTCATGAAGTTATTATGAGGGTATTAGTATCGGGGACCTTAGAGTGTAATGCTATGGTGGGACTTTATGTCTTAATAATTCTTGTGCAGTCATTTACTTGGCCACATGATCCATCATAAGGGGTTTAGTTTATTTATTTAGCTTACCTAAAATGGCTCCGTCCAAAGAAGATTAAAACTTGACAAGATATTCAACGTGTTGTTTAATAAATCTCTATGCCTAGCATATCCATGCCGCCCTCGGGAACGTTTTCCACATATAAGTTACACATCACTTGAGCTTGTCCTCTTGCCACATAAGAGGATTGGGCTTTCTCTCTTTGAGAGCTTTCACTTGCTACTATTTATTTTGCATTGCAATTATACAACCAAAAATACCAAAAACACTTGCATCTTTTATTGTTTTATTTATCAATCTTACTAACCAATACCTTCAGCTCCTCGTGGGTTCGACAACCTTTTCTAATTGAAAGGTACTACAATTGATCTCCTGCACTTGGGAGTCATCAAGATACTTTTCTGGCGCCGTTGCCGGGGAGCGTAGCGCTATTGGTAAGAAGTTTGGTAAGGAAACTTGAAAGCTGTTTTATCTCATTGTTACTATGGCATTTATGAATCGTGCCTCGCTGCATCTTGCTTATATGAAAGTGCTTATGCCACTACTAAAGTGGTTGAAACTACTGTGTCTGGGTACCTAAAGTGGGATTTAAAATTCCCATTGGTCATGTTAAAAGAGTTATGAAAAATCCATTTACAGGTGATGGAACTAAGTCTGCACGTGAGCACATGGAATAATTGAAGACATATGTGGTTTATTTAGACTTCCTGGTATTTCTGAGATCAGGTAAAAAGGAAGTTATTATATTTGTCTTTATCTGGTAATGCTCGTGATTGGTACAGGTCTCTTGATGAAGAGGTGTATTGAATGGATATCTTGAGGAAGGTTTTCTTTCTTAAATATTTTACTCCTAAAGAAGCTTATGAGAACCGCTGCTATATATTTAATTTCTGGCCACATCTGGGAGAGAGTATTACTCAAGCTTGGGGGAGGTTAAAGGAACTCCTTCGCAAGAATCCTTGTCATGATCTTACAAGGAAACTTATATTGATAAACTTTTATGTGAGGCTACCATGAAGCACAAGGAATTCTGGATAATTCATCTGGTGGAAGTTTTACTAATAATACTGAAGAAGAAGCATGGAATTTATTGGAGACTATTTCTGAAAATACTAGTCATTGGGATCTTGATAAAGGTAATGAGCCTATTTTGATTATGGATATTCATGTGTAGAGAACTTCTCTACTTCTTTTGTTTAAAAATCTGAGTGATACTTTTAATCTTGATCCTTATGTTATAATTGAGATAGCTAAAGGTTTTGCTGAGCATATGTGTTCCTCAAAGTGGTTTGAAGTTTATGTTGAACCTGTTAAACAATCTATTGTTGTTCCTAAAGTTATTAAACAGGTAGAACCATGTCATCTGTGACAATTGAGGAGTATGTTGAACCACCTCCATATCCAAACCAAGTTAAGGAGAATTTACTTATTGCTGTTACTAACAAGAGTAAAAAAGATGTTCTCAGCCTTATGAACAGGTGGAAGTCAACAGTCAAATTTCATTATCAAACAATTAAATGAAGAAGACCCTGTTGATGTTTATTTATGTGAAGATGCTACTAAGTCATCAAAGGTAATTCGGCCAAAGTTGGTAAACCTGTTATATCATGCTCTATTGGGACTTCAAGTTATCATGGTCTATGTGATATTGGAGCAAGTATTAGTGTCATTCCATATTCTCTTTATCTTGAAATCAAGCCTGATATTGATCCTATGTTATGGAAGAGACAGGTATGACAATTCAACTTGCTAATAAAGATTATATTAGTCCATTTGGAATTGTTAGAGATGTTGAAGTATTGGTTGGCAAAATAAAATATCCTGCTGATTTTATTGTGCTTGGTTGTCCTCAAGATTCATTTTGTCCTATCATTTTTGGTAGACCTTTCTTACACTGTTGGTGCTGAAATTAATTTGCCTAAAGAGAAAGTGTTTATTAAATGTGCTGGTGAGAAACTTGAATTCAACTTTTCCAAATTTGCTGATAAACATGTTGTGAAAGAGCCAATTTCTGAAGATATAATTGAAACTCTTGCTCATATAGCTGTAGCTTCAACAGATGTTGTAGAACGTTATATGCTTAATCAAGATGAACCATTTAATGATGAGGAAAAAGATGCTTTAGAACAAATATTATGGCAACAACCACCACAATTACAATTGCATATCCCACCTGATAATTTAGGAGTGCTACCACCACCTAAAGGGGATCCTAGTTTTGAATTAAACCTTTGCCTAAAATCTGAAATATGCATATTTGGATGAGAAGAGCATATATCCTGTCATTATTAGTGCTAACCTTTCAGCTGAAGAAGAAGAAAATTACTTGATGTGCTTAAAGCTCACCGACCAGCCATTGGATACTCTCTTGATGATCTTAAAGGTATAAGCCCAGCTCTATGTATGCATAAAATTAATTTGGAGGAGGATGCAAAACCTGTTGTTGATTATCAACGCCGTCTCCATCCAAAAATGAAAGAAGTGGTAAGGAAAGAGGTAATAAGACTTATTGAAGCTGGTATCATTTATCCATAGCTGATAGTAAGTGGGTTAGTCCTGTTCATTGTGTTCCTAAAAAGGGTGGAATGACTGTTGTTCCAAATGATGAGGATGAACTTGTGGCTCAACGTACTGTTGTTGGTTATAGGATGTGTATTGATTTCAGGAAGTTAAATAAAGCAACTCGTAAAGATCATTACCCATTGCCATTTATTGATCAAATGTTAGAAAGGTTATCTAAACACTCTCACTTTTGCTATTTAGATGGTTATTCAGGTTTCTCACAAATTCCTGTCCATAAGGATGATCAAGAAAAGACCACTTTTACTTGCCCATATGGTACATTTGCTTATAGGAGAATGCCATTCGGTTTGTAATGCTCCTGCTACTTTTCAAAGATGCATGAATGCTATATTTGCTGATTATATTGAAAAGATAATGGAAGTTTTTATGGATGATTTTTCTGTGTATGGTACTTCCTTCGATAATTGCTTGTTCAACCTTAACAAAGTTTTGCAGCGTTGTGAAGACCAACACTTAGTTCTTAATTGGGAGAAGTGTCACTTCATGGTTACTGAAGGTATTGTTCTTGGGCATAAGATTTCTGGAAGAGGAATAGAAGTTGACCCAGCAAAGATAGAAGCTATTGAAAAGCTGCCATACCCAAGGGACATCAAAGGTATAAGAAGTTTTCTTGGGCATGCAGGTTTTTACCGTAGGTTTATTAAAGATTTCTCCAAAATATCAAAACCTCTAACCAATCTTTTGCAAAAGGATGTTCCTTTCTCTTTTAATGATGATTGCATTGAGTCCTTTAATATTTTGAAGAATGCTTTAATAAGTGCCCTATTATTCAACCTCCTGATTGGAATTGCCTTTTGAAATTATGTGTGATGCTAGTGATTATGCAGTTGGGGCTGTTTTGGGCCAACGTGTTGATAAGAAACTGAATGTTATTTATTATGCTAGTAGAACACTTGATGCTGCTCAAAGGAATTATGCTACAACTGAAAAGAATTTTTAGCAGTGCTGTTTGCTTGTGACAAGTTTAGACCTTATATTACTGATTCAAAGTCACAATACATACTGATCATTCTGCTATTAAATACTTGATGAATAAGAAAGATGCTAAGCCTAGATTAATAAGATGGGTACTTTATTGCAAGAATTTGATTTACACATTGTTGATAGGAAAGGGGAAGATAATCAAGTAGCTGATCATCTTTCTAGAATGGAAAATATACCTGATGATCCTATTCCTATTAATGATAGCTTTGTTAATGAACAACTTGCAATTGTTAATGTTTCTAGTGCTAAAGTTGCATCTCCATGGTTTGCCAACTATGCAAATTTTATTGTTGGTAAAGTTTTCCTCCACACTTCACTTTCAACAAAGAAAGAAATTCTTTTATGATCTTAGACATTATTTTTGGGATGATCCTTTCCTTTATAAGAAAAGTGTGGATGGTATTATTAGACGTTGTGTACCTGAGCATGAACAACAGGCTATTATAAGAGATTGTCATGACAGTCCCTATGGAGGGCATCATGCAGGAGATCGTACAGGTGCAAAGGTATTACAATCTGGTTTTATTGGCCTACTTTATTTAAGGATTGTGCTGAATATGTTAAATCTTGTGATAAATGTCAAAGAGTAGGAAATATTGGTAGGAGAAATGAAATGCCTATGAATTATTCTTTACCACTTGAACCATTTGATGTGTGGGGTTTTGACTTTATGGGACCTTTCCCAGAATCAAAGACAAAGCATACTCATATTTTGGTTGCAGTGGATTATGTTACAAAGTGGGTGGAAGCAATTCCAACCAAAAGTGCAGATCATGCCACAGCAATGAAGATGCTCAAGGACATCATTTTCCCCAGGTTTGGTGTTCCTAGGTTTTTAATTACTGATGGTGGTTCTCATTTCTTGCATGGTGTTCTTAGAAAACATTGGCAAAATATGATGTTAACCATAGAATTGCATCTCCTTATCACCCTCAAACAAGTGGACAAGTTGAATTAAGTAATAGGGAAATTAAACTCATTTTGGAAAAGACAGTGAATAAGTCTAGTCTGATTGGCCACTTAAAATTAATGATGCATTGTGGGCTTATAGAACTGCTTTTAAAAATCCTATGGGAATGTCTCCTTATAAAATGGTTTATGGAAAAGCTTGTCATTTACCTGTTGAATTAGAACATAAAGCTAGATGGGCTATTAAACAATTGAACTTTGATTTTAAAACTGCGGGAGAGAAGAGAATTCTTGATTTAAACCTACTAGATGAATGGAGAAATGAAGCTTATGAAAGTGCCAATGTTTAAAGAAAAGTTAAGATTTGGCATGACAAGAAAATTAAAAGAAAGAATTCAAAGTAGGTGATCAAGTTTTATTATACAACTCTCGTTTCAAGTTTTCTGCAGGGAAGTTAGCTTCAAAGTGGCAGGGACCATTAGTGATACAGGAGGTGTACCGTTCAGGAGCTATCCGTCTTCACGGTGACATGAAAGGTAAACCTCATGTAGTCAATGGACAACGCCTTAAACATTATATTGCAGGAAAGAGCTTCATCGGAAAGGTGGAGGAGTTGAATTTACAGACACCGGAGGAGGTAATTGCGAAGAATTTGCAGTTTCAGAAACCCAAAATCAATAATAGGTAACTTTTGTATTGGAAAGTTTCTCGGAATTGCGTAAAATTTTACGGAGTCATTTTTTATGGAAATTAGCATATGGGACAAGAAATTGGAAGGAACGGAGCCCGAGGAGGAAAAAGGGGGTCCCACGCGGCTACAGTACCAGGCCGCGTGGGCCCACTCCTTTTGCCCCTCGGAGTCCCGTTTCGTCTCGTTTTCGTCTCCGACTCTTCGTCTTGACCTAAAAACCGTCAATATATACCCCTTTTCGTTGATCTAATCTCGCACCGAGCGTTCTCGAGCGATCTTTGCTTTTGTTGTTTCTGCCTGTCAGGTTTTTAGCTATGTCTTCGGGAGACTCCTACCAATGCTCCTCCATGGACGATGATGATGAACTCGAGGGCAACAGCCCCACGTCCATATGGAGGAGGAATAGGAAGAGGAAGGACTACTCGGATGATGAAGACTACAAGCCCGACGAGGAGGAGATGGAGAAGGAGGAAGCGGAAGAAAAGAATACAAGCCCTTCGTCAACATCGCACCTATTGCAACAGCACCACCTTCTCCTATCTCCGTTGCTGGTGTGAGGTGAACGTGTCTCTTGGAAACAAGAGGCAGACGGCACGCATGAGCACAGGAGGGAAGGCTCCTAGGCACGCACTTGCTAGCAAAAACGTGGTTTCTACTCTTATTGACAGGGAATTCCGCGTGCCACCCAAGAGAACTATCCGGTGAATGGGATCGTAAGATCCCGAAGGTAAAAGTACCAAGCCCGGAGTGGAAGCCTAGCAAGAAGACGGTGGAGAAGAATCTCATGGAGAAACTGGGAAAAGCTGCAAGCGAGTTTGAGAAGCTACAATCTTATGATGAGCATCGTTGGAGACCTGAAGATCATTATTATGAGTTAAGAAGGAAGAGAAATAAGGAGCCTCTAGCAAAACGTCAAGCTTGGGGGAGTTCAGCCTAGCCTTTATCTTTACTAGTTTATCATATCTATCTAGTCATGGTTTAGTTTACTTTATCGTTTAGTTATCAATCTCTTTTAGGCTTGTGTGAGCTCATGGAGCGTTATCATGTATCCCTATCTTATGGTTTATCAATGAATATTAAAGTATGGTGTCATCCATGATTCTCTTGTTTGGAGATTTATGGGTAACACTCATGCAAATGAGCGTGGCATATTTAGAGGTTTCAGTCACATCTTGCCTTGAATTTAATTAACTTGAGTATGTTGGACAATTGTAGAATTATCTCATTATAAAATAAGTAAAGAGATACACACTTACTTTTATTGCACTTAATGAACATGAACCATTGTGATTAAAATTATGATGTTATGAGCTTGACAAATGTCTTTGGTGAGAGTTAGCCCAAATGTGCTGTCACATGGCAAGCTTTCAACATTGCACTTATTTATATTAGTTGATATCATGTACTTTTGTTTATGGATGCTTACCATGGGTGAAATAAATGTGGAAATAAAGTAGGTTTAAATGAGTTTGTATAATGGTTAGAGAGATGCCTGGGCCGCTAATCTAAGCCATGCATCATTCATGGTGAAGATTTACTTACATGCTATGGTGAACATTCTGTGATACACCTTACAATAAAAGCTATCCAATAGTAAATAAAAAGGGTGTTGAGATTGTTCATTATGTTTGTTTGTCATATTCAGATGTATTCAACTGGGTTGGCTGTGAAAAGAGAGGCTAGCTGGCTTGTTCCATATCCTGGGACAAGAGGTACCCCAGTTGACGCTCTTGATGATACTATTTTACTTACAATGATATTTAAATTGAACTTAATTTGTTTTCCGAGTTGAGTAACACATGGAGTAGGTACTCGTATTCAAGGGGCATGAGACTTTCAACCTTTACTTTGTCAAGCACACTACTCATATTTGCTTTCACTTTAAATTTCATCATTCAAGATACTATGAGCAAAAGCATGTGAAAAAGAGTATGATTCAATTGTCCAACATACATGGTTATTTGCTTTCAAAAGTAAGGGGTGATTGCTAGAGCTTCTACTTATGTTGCCCTCATGTGTATGAGTTTTAGTTCATTAATCTTACATTGCAACTGAATATGATGATGATACAATGCTCGCATTATTTATCAACCACAAGTCCGTTGATGCATGTAATGATCTATGTCCTTGCTTACTCGGGGACGAGTAAGGTTTAAGCTTGGGTGAGTTGATACGTGCATTTTATATCATCATTTATGCAACTTTAGCATCATATTAGAATGTTATTTGCATTGTAATATCATTATTTTTACATGTTTTAGATGATTTATGGGACTTTCTTACAAAGTCCCTATTTTTGGTATTTAATTTCTGGGAGGCAGAAAACCTCCTTTTTCTTGTTTTTAATGTTTCAGAAGCTACAGGGATCCAAATAATAAAAGGAAAATTACACAGCCATTTTTTCATCGAGAACAAGGCAGAGGGAAGAAAACCGAAGAGAGGAGAGCCACGAGGCCCAAAAGGGGCGGGCCCACGCGGCCAAAACCCTAGGCCGCGTGGGACCCACCAAATGGTGCCTCGGGCACTTCCTCGCCTGGGGCTTTTTATGCACGCCTTCGTCCTCCCCGAAAAGTTACGCCCTAATTTTTCCAAGTCCATCCGAGGCCGTGGCGGCGGCGAAACTCCTGATTCTCTCCGAGGGGGAGTCAGACTCTGTTGCTCTGGAGTTCCGGAGGAGGGGAAATCATCGTCAACGTCATCACCGCTCCTCCTTGGCGTGGGAGGAGGCCTCTACATCACACCACCACCAAGACCAGCACCATCTCCATCATCATCTCCGTGATCCACCTCGTTCCCCTCGAAGTTTGAGAGTTGCTATACCCTAGATACTTGTCTTGTGCTACTATTCATGTTTGTGATTGAGTACTTGTCATTATTTGGAGGTGAAGTTATATTTTCAGATTACGTTATACCATTCATGCCACTGAATATCATCATGTTTGCACGTTGTGAGTAGTTCCCGTATGTTCCTGAGGACATAGGATGAATTGGCAATGATTTATATATGACATGTGTTGGTATTTTGTCAAGTTTTTATCTTTTATGTGATTCTATGATGGTGTTGTGCGAACGTCGACTGCACAACACTTCACCTTTATGGGCTCATAGGAGAACACCGTAGTGTAATGAATTGAGTGAGACTTGGGAGGACACGTAAACCCTTGACCGAGTCATGAAGTTGCATTATGAGGGTATTAGTATCGGAGACCTTAGAGTGTAATGCTATGGTGGGACTTTATGTTTTAATAATTCTTGTGCAGTTATTTACTTGGCCACATGATCCATCATAAGGGGTATAGTTTATTTATTTAGCTTTACCTAACAATGGCTCCGTCCAAAGAAGATTAAAACTTGACAAGATATTCAACGTGTTGTTTAATAAATCTCTATGCCTAGTAATATCCATGCCGCCCTCGGGAACGTTTTTCACGTATAAGTAACACATCACTTGAGCTTGTCCTCTTGCCACATAGAGGATTGGGCTTTCTCTCTTTGAGAGCTGTCACTTGCTACTATTTATTTTCAGCATTGTATCCATATAACCAAAAATACCAAAAACACTTGCATCTTACATTGTTTTATTTATCAATCTTGCTAACCAATACCTTCAGCTCCTCGTGGGTTCGACAACCTTTTCTAATCGAAAGGTACTACAATTGATCTCCTGCACTTGGGAGTCATCAACGACCCCCGTGGGGCCCACACCACCCTAGGGCGCGCCAGGGGGGTGGCCCGCGCCTAGTGGCGTTCCTTTGTTGCTCCTTTGCTTCTTCAGGTGTGTTCTGGTAAAATAGCATCCCCCGTGAAGTTTCGTCCAATTCCGAGAATATTTCCAGACTAGCTTTTCTGGAATACAAAAACAGCAGAAAACAGGAACTGACACTTCGGCATCTTGTTAATAGGTTAGTCCCAAAAAATATATAAAAGTGACATAAAGTAGATGCAAAACATGGGCGACAGCGGATTCAACCCAGGGCGGCCGGCAGGGCCGCGACCAAGATGACGCTGAGGGCGTAGCTGCGTGGAGGTGTTGCAGGAGATAGACCGAGAGCCCAATATGCGGAGGGATGGTGGCGTTGTGCGGTTCAACAGTTGGACGACGGAGGAAGGGGCGTAGGGAATCGGTGGTAGAGGTACAGCGTGGCGGCGACGGGGTGCGAGAAGCACTAGGTGTCGGGGGGCGAGAGGTCGAGGGCGGCGTCATGTGTGGTGTTGTAGGGAGCCGGCGTCACGGCGCCCAAATGACCACCCAAACGCCTTCCGGACAAGCCATTTGGGCACCGTCCGGACTACCTAGCGCATTTGGGCGCCGTCGCTCCCCACTCACGGCGCCCAAATATTATTCAAATACGAAATTTGATACGAAAGTGCATACATTTCATTGAAATTTCGTTAAAAACTAGCATAATTCATTCAAATTAAAATCTAGACCTAGATCTAGTACGTAGGGTGGCACGCCGGGCACCGGCAGTTGGGGCAGGAGCCGGCCCTTGCGGCGGCGAGCACAGGACCCCGGCGCAGCTGTAGCAGAGGCAGTAGAGGTAGCCGGTGGTCGTCGCTGGAGGCTGGGCGGTGGCGGTGGCGGCGGAGGCTATGTCTGCCTCAATGGCGAGCTGCATGTGGCCGGATCCCACTCCGGCGTCGGCGGCGAGTCCTCGAAGCCGTCATCATCACAATCAACCTTCTCCACCTCTTGTTGAGGTTGCGACAGAGAGGTTGCACGTGGCCTTGTTCTGATCTTTCGCGACGAGTCTGCTCCGCCGCCTCGTAGCGAACCCTCTCCCTTTCCATGCCCGCCGCGAAGTCCTCGTCGGAGGTGTTGGTGAGGACGTCGTCGTCGGAGCCGAACCAGTCCGCAGGCGGCTCACGGGCGATGAAGGAGTGGCGGCGTAGGCGTGCTCTAGCTCGATCTGCTTGTCCCAGTACTCCGAGTTCGGCTCGAACCTGACGTCGTTGTACACCCCCGGTGGCATGGTCTGCATGCACGAGGCAATGTAGTCGAGGCGCGCCTGGCCGGCCAGCCTTGGTGCAACCGGGACGTGCACTGGGTTCGTCTCCCATCCCTCGGGTAGGCTGCTGTTCGCCGGCAACGGCGTGTTGGTTGCGGACGAGCTCGTGCGCCTCGGCTTCCGTGAGGAGGTTCGCCGGTGGCGGAGGATGTGGCGGAACGGAGGAGCCAGCCTCGTGGTCGTTCCGCGATGGCCGTCCGCGGCGAGCGTCACGTAGCGAGGCCTGCACAGCTTGATTGCCGTGGCGGCGCCGGCGGGCCGCCGTTGCCGCCAAGACCTCTTCCTCCGTGCATGGACCGCCGCCGGGGAGGGGCCATGGCTAGGTGGTGGAGGGCCCAAGTTGAGGGCGTGGGCTGGGCGTGCCGGACACAAAACTGGGCCGCGCTGGACCGAAAACAAGTTTGGGCGGCGCGAGTGGGGCGAAAATCTGTCCGGCACGCCCCAAACGGATTTGGGCGGCCGTTTGGGCGCCCGACTGGAGATGCTCTAACACCATCAGACTGGCTTTTCGCAAAAAAAGAAAAAAAGAAAACCGACGCATTTCAAAAAGTTCATAACCTGACAGGTCAAAAGAAAAGGCGAAAGCACCAGCTAATGCTGTCTGCTGTAACCGGAACTGTGTGCCACCAAACAAACAGTACTAGTCACCATCACCACTAATATAAAAGGGAGAGAGACAGGGGTGATCCAATTGATCTTGACTGTCAAACCAACTCATCCAACGATGCACGTTGCCTCCATGGTCAGTCAGCCACGGACTCAGAAACGGACGCTAATCAAATCCCAGTCGAAACGTTAAACGAACCCCTAGCCATCCCGTATCCTCTTCCATCACAGCGCCCCTGCACGCGAGATGCTGCCGCCGCGGGAACCTACAACGCCCGACGCAAGGGGAGCATGTGGTCGGCGCCACGAGAGCCTGCACGCCCGCCAACACGGGATCCAGAAGCCGCCGGCGCCGCCGTGGGAACCTGCATGCCCGCAGCCAGAGACCACGTAGCCGGCGCCATGCCAGCAGGCCGCCGCTGCGGGAACCTGCGCCCCACCGCCAGGGACCATGCGGTCGGCGCCACGGAAGCAAGCCGCCGCCACGGCAGCCTGAGATCACTGCTATGGGGGCCTGCACATCTTCTGAACGTACACATCATGAGGTTGGTCCAAGCGAAATTAAAGGTATATGCAAACGCAATGGAACCTCAGATTCATATAAGTATACATTTGAGAAACACAACATGGACAAAGATTACGAGACAGCTTGTCAGGGCCCTAATATATCTATTGCTTGATGTGAACTTTGGGGTTATTAAATCATAATACAGAGAAGTGTGCTCTGATGTGCAGGTTGGTTGGAGATCAGGCTGAAATCGGCGTCCTTGTGTCCGTGGGAAAATAACTTGGTGCTGGTTTGTAGCACTGTGCTCAGATCACATACTGTTTGATTTGAATTCATCCACAATAGAAGTACACAAAAGCGATTAAAATCTTTATTTTCATGTACTATTTATGCATTCAACTGTAAAAAGAAAACACACATTGACTACTTATGCTGCATTTCATGACAGTAGATACAAAAGATTGCAACCAAGATGCAACATGTTAGAGTAGCTTATGCATGAATTGATTTACTTTGGAAACCACAAAATCTATCAGATTGTTTTACACTATTGACTGGTTTCAAGGTTGGATGAATGTGTTGCCATCGTGCTGTAACAGAGGACCAAGCACCCGCCACGAGGAGGAGATGCAGAGGATCGAGTGATGCTACAGTATGGTGCCTGAAATGTTCAGAATCTACTGATAAATCTTATTCGGATTATTCTGCTGAGTTGTTTCCTGGTATTTCTGATGCATTTCAAGTTTGAATAGTATACATGCCTGCAAATCCAACTTTGTAATGGTTGGTCATTCTTACACTATAAGATTGTTTAAATTGTGAGTTATTATTCTTTCAATTAATTTAATTTGAATTTTCGTTAAGGTGTGCAAGCTTTTGGTTTAATGATTCAGGAGGAGTGATAAATGGTGTACCTGTAGGTTATCTGAAAAGGGCTGGCTTCTACAACTTTATCACTGAAGACACAAGCTTCCACTTCTATCTTAATCTGCTGGGTTCCTATTCGATTATACTTAGTGATGCATGTACACCTAATTCAGTGATTTGACTCTTTTATGTGCTTAGGTTGATTTCCAGGTTGTTGGTGAATAGGTTCACAAAAAGAGCTAGGATTTGTTTCTTTCTACATGTTGCTTGCTTATCGGCTACTTATCGATAGCATTCTTCATGTTGTGCTTTTTCTGATGCAAATGAACCAATGGAGATTAGTTGAGAACTTGATGGAGACCAAATTTGCCTTACTAGCATGGACTCGCTGGTGTGCCTTTGAAATGCGCACACGAAGGCATGTGTACTTCTGTAGTCTGATATACTCTCATTTCTTGCTTTATTGTGCATGGGAATCTTCACCCTCTGTTCATTCGTAAAAAAAAAGTGCATTGGAATTAATCACACTGTATAATATATTATATATGACAAAACAGTGGTACAGGTTGATAAGCTATCTTTTATCTACATCATTTCAACCCCATTATATTTCATGACTCCTAAACGTAATTGTCTTGTGGTACTTACAAACTATCCTGATTGCAGTATATTTATATTGCGGTTTTATATGTACACACTATATTGATTGTAGTAATGTTGATTCACTACAACAACAATGGTTGATAGGGTGGTAAAGTTCCATTGCTGTATATAGCATAAGTTTTTCTTACATAATAATTCCAAAGGTCTTTCTTTATTAAACATCCCGCTGACATTGTTTTCAAAACCATGATTTTCTTGCAGCTTTGGCTTCCCTCCCTCAAGGAGCAGGACAAGGAACATGCCATCCACTTACCACCCCGACGAAGCTGTTGTCTTCTTCGCAGCCGACTCACCTGTAGTTTGGCATAGCTGTTTGCCGCAGCCATATCTCCCTTAGTTTGGCGAACCAGTATGCTGGAGCAACTTTTATCGTTATTTGGCGAAGCTGTAGGCCGCAGCAATGTAATAGCTTTGTGAACTCCTGGTTGCTTTGTTAATTCGAAGCCGGGAAAAAAGGCTTTTATCTGAAAAAAGTCTTTCTTTGTTGCAGAAAAACTTAAAGATCTTACAGCAAGAACATCAAATGTTAAAGTGAGTAATCTAATTTTAATGTAATTATATCTAATTTTACATCCACACACTTCTTATTACGTGCATGTGCACGTGCCCAATACTAGTGGTAGTTTAAAATCAGAGAGACATCTCCACTACTGCGATCTACCCAAGCATCAGACAAACCATGCTCACATGTGTCTTTTTTTTTTTTTTTTTTGACACATCCAACACCCACTTCTATTCACCGATCATCCACATACAGAGTACACAGATTGAAAACAAAGAAGAACAACAAAGCGAGGTGGGAAGAAACGGAACCAGAGCACCAAGATCGCCAACCACGCCGGCGTCGGAGACGAAGGAGACCACCTTCTAGCTTGCCACAGTCAGGGAACTGTTTGCCCTATAGGAGACGCCGCCATGCCCGTCCGCCGCGCCGCGGCGGAGACATGTGTCTATAACCCTGAATATAATGCAGTGATCGATGATGTACCAGGTTACTAGTATTCTTGGGTCTCGTATATATCTGGATGCTGTCGACCAACTCGTTATGATTATTAAACAGAAATCTGACAGGCTGACAGCACAAAAATCCGAGTAGTGTCACCAAATGCCAAGCATGCTGGATTCTATGATTGTAAATTCAATGATCACGTGCAGAACAAATCTGTGCAACAAAATAGAAAAATAGTAATCTATCCATGCGTTCGTTAATCTCCTTGTGTAGTGTGGAAAAAAGTGATTTTTTGTGAACATTCACAACGTATGTGTCTACAGCCCTAAAAAAATCAGATCCAAATTTGAAATACACATTGAGAAAAAAAAGATAAACCTAGCAATATTCATACTAGATTTGTCTATTCTTTTTCTCAGTATTTCTTTCGAATTTAGACCCACATCCTTGCGAACATTCACATGTTTTTAGACTTTTTTGAAACCTTTTTTTCTTAAATTGGAGTTTGGAGGCATGTGAAAATTGGTATCACTCGATATTCTCCCTGGCTCATAGCTTCAAATTTTGTGGTTTCTTTCAACCCTAAAGATGTAACATGTTGTTTGGTAGTGGGTACCCCGAGCATTGAACTACTCCCTCCGTTCCAAATTAATTGACTTCCATTTGTCCAAATGTGGATGTATCTATACTTGTAACATGTCTAGATACATCCACATGTGGGCAAATGGAAATCAATTAATTTGGAGCGGAGGGAGTACTTGATAATGTCTCTAGGGATACCATACTACAAGAGTCCAATTCAAAAACTAATCATGTCCAACCCATACACGAAATAGAGATCTTTTCGGAACTCTAAAACACCCTAGCTAGATCAAACTCGTAATCCAGACCATCAAAAAAAAAACTCGTAACCCACACATACATATATTTCACAAAGATCTGCATAGATATAACTGCATAATGAAAAGGTCCATGATAGAAGTCACAGCGAATGAATGCGTCGTATCATCGGTCTCATTTGCGCATCCAAAATCGAAAGCTGGAGAGAAGTAATTAACAAGAGTACAACCACAATGCACCGGGACCTTAACTAATTAATTTCAGGTACAAAACACATGACATAAATAGGAAGAAGCTAGAGAATCATTCCACCCCAATCGAAGAAGCAAAGTTTCCAATTGCCGAGCCTGGCCTATAATCCAAGATCCCGTGCAGGCCAGGGCCTCCAACATGTCCAAGTCGTCCAACAACAAAAGGTGAACGTATCCATTCGTAAATCTGTTCATACTCTTTTGTATCTAGTGCAGTGGGCCAGGGGCGGGCCCGAAGTTCACGGCTTCACGAAAACACACTCTTGCTGTGCACTCACATGCGTCATGCAGCTCAAGTTATGGACACAGCATCACTACAAGTACAGCACGAAATAAAGCAACAAACAAAAACCTAGATGTGATCGATAACGGTGCGCTGTAATGGGCACAGCGCAACGCAACACGCCGACTTCGTTACAGCTCAGGAACAAAAGTCACAAGAGCACTATTGCTTAAAACTTGGAGAAAAATGAAGAGTCATGTCTCTCATCAGTTACATTTTGATAAACATCACATACGTCCAATATTCATGCAATCTAGAGACCTCTCACGAGAGATATGTTAGACCATATACTCTACATCCACTGCAAAGATACTAAAAGATGCTAAAATGGGAAAAATAACACATAAATATACACTAAGGAATCACTTTAATTCAAGTTTTTAAACATCAATGCAACAAAAATGAAACTGCTGACATAAAAACAATGCCAAACTTTGAGCAAATATGTTTGTAGCGATAAATGACATATCTACACAACAATAACATGTATCTTAATATTTAGCGTCATTATTATTTTGGTTAAATTTGTTAAGTGTAATAGAAAATTTTATTAGCTAAGATCGTGTCTTAATACAATGAGTGAGCTAAGAAACATAGTTGTTCGATCAAGGACATGTTCATGTGCAGTGACCGCAACGAGGGTAGGTTTGGGAACCACCCCTAAACTGCTCAATCAAAAGTGTGTCCAACGCTTCATAGCCGCAAACGCACAATAACTCCACAACGAGCGGCTTGATCAAGAAATCATCATGAACAAGCCATGAAGAATAAACGTGCCATGGACGAAAGCTGACATGAGCTTCAATGGAGAATGAAGAGAAACCATCGCCTACGAGATTACAATCTGCTCGATGCCTACCTCTATTAAATTGATGCACTAGCCAACTATCCCAAAAGTCCGAACTGATGGCAAAGGTTATGATATATATTTTAACACTCCCCTCACGTCTAGGCTGGACAATCGGTAAGACCTTAGACGTGTGGTAGATGGGAGGACACAACTATTTTTAAATTAAATAGTGCGTTAGCCGGGGCTTGAACTTGAGACCATCTGGCTCTGATACCATGAAAAACTCGTAGACGCGTTACGGTTTGGTAGGGTAAAAGCTCAGCACCCAATAGGGCCGGCGTCTTGTGTATTATATAGGTAGATTACAGGGCATGTACGGTTGGTTTACAACACACCAAACCGTACCTATTACAGGTACAATACATGCCTAAGTATACAGCTTATCAACCTCATCGTGCTGCTAGCGGAGAGCGAACCCTTCCCTCCCCACCTAGGCTTGAGGGTGTCGTGCCACCAGCAAATACACCACAACGATTAGGCTAGTTGACTTTGAACATGCTGACTAACGCCTCCAACATCGTCCAGGCCCCCACCGGAACCGCACCAATGTTGATGTTACTTCACCGCCGTCCTCACTGCCCCCTCATCACAAGGCGGCGCCTCCAAGGAGGAGAATGTGGCGCCCCGACCGACTGCTATACAGTGATGCTGTGTGTCACCGGTTAAGCGATACAACCGGAGGTTACGGGTTTACCAATCCCCGGCCAAAACCTTTGGCAGGCGTTGCTGGGTACACCTCACTCCAGACAACGCAACACCCCGATTGATGCCTTAACACAGGCACAACTACCAAAGCATAATAGTAAGATCAAGACTTGTGGAACAACTGGCACATCACAGACTCTACGACACAAATCATATAGTTCAACTCTTATACAGAGAAAGATAGCAAATGACAACCAGAGGTCACAGACCCAACATTACAACATGCGGAAGCGAATTAAGTTGTCTAACAACAAGATCCAAATATGGCCTAAGAGGCCTACAGATAACATCACAGCGCCAGCTGTTCCAGGATGTCCCAAGCTGCCACCTGGGAACCCCAGACTACTCGTCAACGTCCACAAAGAACCCACCTTCGAGGTCGGTGAAGTCCTCTCCTGAAAATAAGCAAACGACGTTGAGTTCGACGAACTCGCAAGATTAAGAGCTAAATATATGCTCCATGAATGGCTTCCAAGGTTCTATGGCTCTTCTGCATAAAGCTGATTTTATTTGAATAAACGATAAATCCATGGCATCGACTAATCAGAAGTTTTACAAAAGAGGGGTAAGTAGTAACTCTTTTCTTTCATCACCTTACCCATCATCAACCATCATCACCCCGGTACCTGTTCATCAAAGGCACCTCCCCGAATCACCCTCGAGGAAGCTCACCTTGCATTCGTGAGTGGTACCTCTAGTACCCAGTTTTTAATCATTCCGTTAAAGTTATTCTATGGTCTTATCGTCCTTTCCCAAGTTGTCCGTAACCGTGGACACGGCTTTTCGAAAAGATTTAACCCTGCAGGGGTGCACTGTGTTTACCTTCGGTACCGCCCGGCCCATTGCCTACACGTAGCTCTCTTCCGGGGAAAGCCGGCTGAGTGGGAACGGTTACAACCTTTACCTTGTTAAGGGCTAACCCAGGATCATCAGTGAGGACGAGACAGGTTCAGTGCTCCCAGCACCCTGTCCCGTGGCCACTCATTTTCCTAAACACCACTGTCCTCATCTCAGTCTTGGCCACCGTCTTCACGCACGCGCAAATGGAAGCTCAAACTAGAGGACCCTGGCTAGTCCCGCCCAAGTTAGTCGGTCGACGAGGGCTCCATATACCCCACCGAAAGGAAGCGCGCTCATTCTTGGTTCAAGAGGTAAAGAACTCGCACCTAGGCGGCGAGAGTGAGACAAAGCACCACCATACCAAAGTGGCCTCTCATCCCCACCTTTAAGCATTTAATTACCTGTCTCCACAATTCTCCACCATCACATCGCTGTCACAAGTCAACACCTGTTTCCAGCATGTACCACCATAGTACCACTAGGCATTTAACTAAGCATGGCTAAGCATTTGCATAGCATAGTAATTATATCAGGCCAACAATGCAAACCTATGGTAATAGGAGGGGAAAACAGGCATTGGCATCGGAATCTTAATGCATTCTATAGGATACTCTAATCCAAGCAAAAAGACATTTAGAACTGCATGCAATATTATAGTGGAGAAAATATTTGCGGAAAATAGGATAAGACATGCTCAGAGGGGGGATTACGCTTGCCTTGATCAGGGTACTGGTAGTACGGATCCTCGGGGTATTGTGGAGTAACCCCGTCTGCTTGATCTATCAATACATAACAACGGAAGAAACCAAATCAATCACCACACATGTGTACCATGCAATGCACAATCACATGATGACATGACAAGTTTATGCTAAGATAGCATCATTTAGTTTATCTAGCAACATTAAATGGAGAGCCAAATAAGTAGTGCAATTATTTGGAAGCAACCCCATATTTAGCTTAATGACCACGGGGTTCATACATTTATTGCATTACTAAGAAGTGGCTCAAACATGCATGAACATGGCATGATCAGATATGTTGTGTTCTCCCGATCATTTTGGTACCTCGTTTGTAATTTTCCGAGTACCGATGAATAATTAGTGAAATAAATAATTATTCGAATTTAATTCTCTTAATCAATTTATGAATAACCTCAAATAAATATTTGTGATCATAATGTGAGATTAGCATGATTGGACAGCATTGGACATGTTGATCACTTTGATATTTTACACGCAATTTTCTGATGCACCGTTTAAAAGATATTACAAAAACCAGAATTGGAAAAAGAAAAGGAAACAGAAAAAAAAACTGTTTTCCCGGCCCACAGCCCGGTTGGGCCGGTTTCTAAGCCGGCTATGGGCCAGAGAGGCCCGGCCTGTGGCCCGGTCTGGACCGGTTTCCCGGCCGGCCTTGCTCCCGAGGCGCCCGGCCTCACGCCCAGTTTGGGCCGGCCCAAGGCCGGCTAGGGGCCCGTGGCGGCCGGTCCGTGGCCCGGCTTGGCCGGCTCGGCGGCCGGTCAACCAGCGACGGCGCGGTGGTTCCGGCGAGCAACGGTTTCGACGGTGCCGCGTGCTAGGGGGAGAGGGGAGTGGTCCAGGAGGAAGGGGAGCTCACCCTGAGCTCGTGGTGGTGCTCGGTGGAGGCGAAGGCGAACAGAGGCGGCAGGAATCGAGCACGTAGCACGGCGGCGGTGGGCGGCGGGGAAGAGGACGGCGGCGGCGGTTAGCTGCTCCCCGGGTCGATTCCTCGGGCTAGGACGTAGAGGAGGGCGAGGTGAAGCTCGTGGGGCTCGTCGATCTGCTCGGGGAACTCCCAATCGGCGGCGATGCGGCGGCGGAGCTCCGCTAGGGTGCGGCCATGGGGAGGAACGAGAGGGAGACACGGGAGAGGAGGAAAAATCGAGGGAGGAGTGGGAGCAGGTGAGGGCGTCGTGCGCTTGTGCTCCTGCAGGGGAGGGAGCATGTGGAGGTGGCCCGGGCGACGTGCGGCGCGGCATGGGCGCTGCGGCGGTGTGGCTACAGGAGGAAGGAGATGACAATTTTACAGAGAGGTCCCTGGCAGAACTAATTCCATCACAGATTGGTCCTCCTATTTCTTTTCAAAACTCCAGCAGCTTTGGGGATTTCCTTAGGGCACTAAATCACCTCCAAAAATTATGACAAAATTTGGGGAGGCTCCCCTTAACAAGTAGATGCTCCACAAAATTTGGCGATTTAAAATAAAATAGTTGTACAACATTTGTTTAGAGAGGTGTAAAATAGGGCATTTTGATGATTTGCAAATTTTAAATCCCTTTGGAGATTTCAAAACAAGTGCAACAACATTAGTTGTGAAGTCTTGGAACTTCCTTGACAAAAATAACACTTGCAAACTTTTGTTTCGCCACTCCACCAATTTTCAATGTCCAAGTTAAAATTAATTAAGGTGGAGAACAAACATGCATGTATGCCATGATGCAAAAGCACAGGAAAACATAAAAAGCGAAAATTTTATCCAGATTTTAGTTCACAAGTTTGGGGCTGTTACAACTCTACCCCCCTTACAGGAATCTCGTCCCGAGATTCTAAGTTTGCGAAAAGAAGTCGGGATACTCCTCACGAAGACTAGACTCTCGTTCCCAAGTTGCTTCTTCCTCGGAATGATGAGACCACTGAATTTTGAGAAACTTGGTAGTCTTGTTACGGGTCTTTCTTTCGGCTTCATCCAGACACGGATAGGATGCTCACGATAAGTGAGGTCTTCCTGGAGATCTAGCTCTTCATGATTGACCCCATGGATAGGATCCTTAAAGCACCGGCGGAGTTGGGAGACATGAAACACATCATGTACATTTGGGAATTTGACCGGTAACTCCAATTGATAAGAAAGATCTCCTCGTTTTCCAGAACGGTGAAAGGGCCAACATAGCGAGGTGCCAATTTCCCTTTGATTCCGAAGCGGCGAACGCCACGAAGGGGAGAGACACGGAGATAAGCTTTATCACCAATTTCATAGTGAACCTCCTGATGATGCTTATCATAGTAGCTCTTCTGCCTAGACTGAGCAATCTTCAGATTCTCTCTTATGATTCGAACCTTCTCCTCAGCTTCATTGATCACATCCGGACCAAAGAGTGCTCTCTCTCCGGTCTCGGACCAATTTAGAGGAGTGCGGCATTTTCTTCCATAAAGAGCCTCAAATGGAGCCATGCCCAGACTAGCTTGATAGCTATTGTTGTAGGAGAACTCCGCGAAAGGGAGATACTTTTCCCAACTTTGGCCAAAAGAGATGACACATGCCCGAAGCATGTCTTCCAACACTTGGTTCACTCTTTCAGTCTGACCATCAGTTTGAGGATGGTAGGCGGTACTGAAGTTGAGACGGGACCCCATAGCAGTTTGGAAACTCTGCCAGAATTTGGATACAAAGATACTTCCACGGTCCGATATGATCCTCAAAGGGACCCCATGCAATGGAACAATACGAGCCAAATAAAGTCAGCAAGTTGACTTGCCCGTATATCATCACGGACTGGTAGGAAGTGAGCAACCTTGGAAAGACGATCAATGATTACCCATATTGCATTGTTGCCCTTTTGAGATCGGGGAAACCCGGTGATGAAGTCCATACCAATTTCATCCCATTTCCACTCGGGACGCAATAGGGCGAAGAGTGCCGGCAGGTCTTTGATGTTCAGCCTTTACCCGTCGACAGGTGTCGCATTCAGCAACATACTTGGCAATTTCTCGTTTCATACGAGTCCACCAGAATTGTGGTCGAAGGTCTTGGTACATCTTGGTACTACCGGGATGAATAGAGAGAGGTGATTCATGAGCTTCTTGGAGAATGAGCTCCCTCAAATTCCGGTTCTTTGGCACTACCAAGCGGTCACCAAAATAAACAACACCGGATTCATCTTCCGAGAAACATTTGGCCTTGCCACTAGCAATGTTCTTCTTGATGTTCAGAATACCCTCATCCAGCTTCTGAGCATCCTTAATCTGGTCTACAAGAGTAGCTTTGATCTCCAGATTTGCAAGGTAGCCGGAGGGAACAATTTCCAGGTTCAAACGGGCGAACTCTTCATGAAGAGCGGGTTGGGCCTTTTTAATCATCAGATTGTTGCAATAGGACTTCCGACTTAGCGCGTCAGCCACGACGTTTGCTTTGCCGGGTTGATAGTTCAGACTCACATTGTAGTCCGTGATTAACTCCAACCAACGCCTTTGCCTGAGATTTAAATCCGGCTGGGTGAAGAGGTACTTCAGACTCTTGTGATCCGAGAAGATCTCGCAACGGTTACCAAACAGATATGGTCTCCATTGCTTCAAAGCATAGACCACAGCGGCAAGCTCTAGATCATGAGTTGGGTAGTTGAGCTCATGCGGCTTAAGTTGGCGAGAAGCATATGCCACCACATGGCCATCTTGCATTAGCACACAGCCCAAGCCTTGTAGAGAGGCGTCACAGAAGACGACGAAATCCTTGCTTGTGTCCGGCAGGACAAGCACAGGAGCGGACGTGAGCTTGGCTTTCAGTGTTTGGAAGCTCTCTTCAGCTTCGGCCGTCCATACAAACTTTTATCCTTCTTGAGAAGGTCAGTCAATGCCTTGGCTATTTGGAGAAAGCTTCGATGAATCGGCGGTAGTAACCCGCCAATCCGAGAAAGCTACGAATGTCCTTGACTGACATTGGAGTTTTCCAATCCAGAATGGACTGAATCTTGTCAGGAATGACCCACACCATTGCGGATATCACATGACCAAGGAAGACAAGTTTATCCAACCAAAACTCACACTTGGAGAACTTGGCATAGAGGCGGTGTTCTCGAAGTCTTGTCAGAACCAAACGAAGATGTTCCTCATGCTCTTCATTGGTTTTGGAATAGATGAGGATGTCATCAATGTAAATGACGACAAACTTATCAAGATAATCCATGAAATGGAGTTCATGAGCCTCATGAAAGTAGCCGGGCATTTGTGAGACCAAAGGACATGACGGTATACTCATATGAGCCATAACGAGTAACAAATGCCGTCTTTGGAATATCCTCCTTTCTGATTTTTATCTGATGGTAGCCTGACCTCAGATCCATCTTGGAGAATACCGTTGCACCAGCTAACTGATCCAACAGATCATTGATGCGAGGAATAGGATACTTGTTCTTGATTGTCACCGCATTCAACGGTCTATAGTCAGAGACTAGACGAGGCACGGTAGAATCCCTCTTCTTGACAAAGAGTACCGGACAACCCCAAGGTGAACTGCTAGGCTGGATGAAATCCTTTGCTAACAGCTGATCAATTTGCTCTTTCAACAGAGCCAACTCTTCCACCGGCATACGGTAGGGCTTCTTGGAAATTGGAGCGTACCGGGAAGTAGATCTATGACAAACTCCACACTTCGGTCAGGAGGCATGCCAGGCAATTCTTCCGGGAACACATCCGGGAAGTCACACACCACGTGTATGTCCTGGATTTCAGGAGGGGATTCGCCTTCCATAAAGCAAAGGAGAATCTCAGGTGAGCGGGGTACGACGGCGGACGGAGGTATTGATGTTGCAGGCCAATACTCACAATGTCACCGGAAGGAGCGGTCACAGTAATGGTCTTGGCAGCACAGTCGAGATTAGCCTGGTATTTGGCTAGCCAGTTCATGCCCAATATGACATCAATGCCTTTGGACTTCAGAGCTACCAAGGCATAAGGAAAAGACAAGGAACCTATATTAATCTGGACCTCAGGAGTAACCCATCGGTTTGCCATTTGGAACCAGGAGTGGAGATCGTCATGGGACGTCTCATTTTCTCGAACGGTATGTTGTGGTCTTTTGCAAACGCTATGGATATGAATGAATGCGATGCTCCAGAATCAAACAAAGTGTAGCTGTATTGCCGTTGATTCGTAACTCACCCATAAGAACGCCGGGGTCATCTTCAGCTTCTTCAACAGAGACGTGGTTCAGGCGACCACGCACAATAGGTCCAGCCTTGCCAGTTGGAGTGGCAGGGGCTCGTGCAGGAGTTATCGCGAGAGGTGCCTTCTGGGGGCACTCCCTGGAGTAGTGACCAGCCTGGCCACAGTGTAGCAAGTGACCCAGGTGGAGCAGGTAGCATAGGACGGTACCCACTTCCGCCTACCCCAAGTGTCGAAGTAGTGGGGCGCGGAGGAGGTGGCCTATATCCTGCTGCCCTCGGCATGAATGGAGCACGAGGTACGGCGCTGTAGGGAACAAACACCCTGCGCTTCTTGCTCTCAGAACCCGAGGAACTCTGGTGGTCCCCATGTGCGGGCCTCTTGGAAGCTTCAAGTTCCTTTCTTCCTTGCTCAAGAGTGAAAGCCTGGTTGAACAGCTCCTGATAGGTCTGGAACCTGAAGGGCAATAGCTCATAGCGGAGCTGCGGATTCAGACCCTTGCGGAACAGCTCTTGCTTGTCAGCATCATTGGTCACGTCCCTTGGGGCGTAACGAGAGAGATGGTTGAACTCACGACCATAAGTGCGGAGGTCCATCCGTCCCTGTTGCAAATCCAGGAACTCCCTCCTCTTCAAGTCCATGATGGCTGGGGAATGTACTCCGCACGGAAGGCAGTGCGGAAATCAGCCCAGGTGAAGACATGGTTGGCTGGAAACAAAGCCACATGGCTTTCCCACCAACAGCCAGCAGCACCAACCAAGAGGTAGGTGGCAAAGTTGACTTGCTCGCCAATGGGACATGCAGCGCGGAGAACTTGCGCTCCAAAGCACGAAGCCAATCATCAGCTTCCAGTGGCTCCTTAGCATCAGCAAAGGTGGGTGGCTGGAGCGCAGGAACTCAGTGAGAGTGTTGCACTCGTTCCTCCGTGCATTCTGCTGCACCAACTGTTCAGCAAGCGCTCATTGCGCCCACGGTTCTCCTCAATGGCCATCAAGACCTCAGCCATCGAGGGTGGTGGCGGCAGATCATCCTCATCATCATTGTGGTTACCGCGACCACCACGGCCTCCACGACCTCCTCGAGCCATTCTGGAGATTTGACAATGACACGTTAGTATCTTTCTCCGAATGGTCGAACAATAGCATTAGCGTCTACACAAGTACACAGACTAGGGACGATAATACTTTGCGAGAAGGAAAACAACAAGATAGAACTTGGGTCAAAGATCAGCATCATGTGCTACTAGTGAGAGTTAAGAAATCACAACTTAACACACTCTAGTTGGCACAATCCGGGACCTTATGTTCAAGTCCGTGGGTTAAAACCCAAAGAAAGGATCAAAGATTAAACTCGGTAGAAACATCTGAGTTGATTTGGGATTGCAACGCAGCGGGAGCAACGTGACACATAACACTAAAGGTCGAACCCACCCCGTTTCTAATCATTTTGAAGTAACAGGTGAGAAGTAAAACCTTTAATCAAATCGAGGTAAGATTGCTCCGAGATTAGAGGGTAACCAGATAAGGAGTAAAAAGAATCCTAAGATGGTTTTCACAACTCATTTTTAGGTTAAAAATATTTTCACAAACACTAGACTCAACATCGACCAGTAGAAGGGTTTCCTACAGGCAGTACTGCTCTGATACCAACTTGTGGCGCCCCGACCCGACTGCTATACAGTGATGCTGTGTGTCACCGGTTAAGCGATACAACCGGAGGTTACGGGTTTACCAATCCCCGGCCAAAACCTTTGGCAGGCGTTGCTGGGTACATCATCCAGACAACGCAACACCCCGATTGATGCCTTAACACAGGCACAACTCAAAGCATAATAGAAGATCAAGACTTGTGGAACAACTGGCACATCACAGACTCTACGACACAAATCATATAGTTCAACTCTTATAATAGAGAAAGATAGCAAATGACAACCAGAGGTCACAGACCCAACATTACAACAAGCGGAAGCGAATTAGGTTGTTCTAAACAACAAGATCCAAATATGGCCTAAGAGGCCTACAGATAAACATCACAGCGCCAGCTGTTCCGGATGTCCCAAGCTGCCACCTGGGAACCCCAGACTACTCGTCGACGTCCACAAAGAACCCACCTTCGAGGTCGGTGAAGTCCTCTCTGAAAAAAGCAAACGACGTTGAGTTCGACGAACTCGCAAGATTAAGAGCTAATATATGCTCGATGAGGCTTTCAAAGTTTTATGGCTGTTTTGCATAAAGCTGATTTTATTTAAAAACATAACTCCATGGCATCGACTAATCAGAATTTTAAAAGAGGGTAAGAAGTAACTCTTTCTTTCATCACCTTCATCAACCATCATCACCACGTACCTGTTCATCAAAGGCACCTCCCCGAATCACCCTCGAGGAAGCTCACCTTGCATTCGTGAGTGGTACCTCTAGTACCCAGTTTTTAATCATTCCGTTAAAGTTATTCTATGGTCTTATCGTCCTTTCCCAAGTTGTCCGTAACCGTGGACACGGCTTTTCGAAAAGATTTAACCCTGCAGGGGTGCACTGTGTTTACCTTCGGTACCGCCCGGCCATTGCCTACACGTAGCTCTCTTCCGGGGAAAGCCGGCTGAGTGGGAACGGTTACAACCTTTACCTTGTTAAGGGCTAACCCAGGATCATCAGTGAGGACGAGACAGGTTCAGTGCTCCCAGCACCCTGTCCCGTGGCCACTCATTTTCCTAAACACCACTGTCCTCATCTCAGTCTTGGCCACCGTCTTCACGCACGCGCAAATGGAAGCTCAAACTAGAGGACCCTGGCTAGTCCCGCCCAAGTTAGTCGGTCGACGAGGGCTCCATATACCCCACCGAAAGGAAGCGCGCTCATTCTTGGTTCAAGAGGTAAAGAACTCGCACCTAGGCGGCGAGAGTGAGACAAAGCACCACCATACCAAAGTGGCCTCTCATCCCCACCTTTAAGCATTTAATTACCTGTCTCCACAATTCTCCACCATCACATCGCTGTCACAAGTCAACACCTGTTTCCAGCATGTACCACCATAGTACCACTAGGCATTTAACTAAGCATGGCTAAGCATTTGCATAGCATAGTAATTATATCAGGCCAACAATGCAAACCTATGGTAATAGGAGGGGAAAACAGGCATTGGCATCGGAATCTTAATGCATTCTATAGGATACTCTAATCCAAGCAAAAAGACATTTAGAACCGCATGCAATATTATAGTGGAGAAAATATTTGCGGAAAATAGGATAAGACATGCTCAGAGGGGGATTACGCTTGCCTTGATCAGGGTACTGGTAGTACGGATCCTCGGGGTATTGTGGAGTAACCCCGTCTGCTTGATCTATCAATACATAACAACGGAAGAAACCAAATCAATCACCACACATGTGTACCATGCAATGCACAATCACATGATGACATGACAAGTTTATGCTAAGATAGCATCATTTAGTTTATCTAGCAACATTAAATGGAGAGCCAAATAAGTAGTGCAATTATTTGGAAGCAACCCCATATTTAGCTTAATGACCACGGGGTTCATACATTTATTGCATTACTAAGAAGTGGCTCAAACATGCATGAACATGGCATGATCAGATATGTTGTGTTCTCCCGATCATTTTGGTACCTCGTTTGTAATTTTCCGAGTACCGATGAATAATTAGTGAAATAAATAATTATTCGAATTTAATTCTCTTAATCAATTTATGAATAACCTCAAATAAATATTTGTGATCATAATGTGAGATTAGCATGATTGGACAGCATTGGACATGTTGATCACTTTGATATTTTACACGCAATTTTCTGATGCACCGTTTAAAAGATATTACAAAAACCAGAATTGGAAAAAGAAAAGGAAACAGAAAAAAAAACTGTTTTCCCGGCCCACAGCCCGGTTGGGCCGGTTTCTAAGCCGGCTATGGGCCAGAGAGGCCCGGCCTGTGGCCCGGTCTGGACCGGTTTCCCGGCCGGCCTTGCTCCCGAGGCGCCCGGCCTCACGCCCAGTTTGGGCCGGCCCAAGGCCGGCTAGGGGCCCGTGGCGGCCGGTCCGTGGCCCGGCTTGGCCGGCTCGGCGGCCGGTCAACCAGCGACGGCGCGGTGGTTCCGGCGAGCAACGGTTTCGACGGTGCCGCGTGCTAGGGGGAGAGGGGAGTGGTCCAGGAGGAAGGGGAGCTCACCCTGAGCTCGTGGTGGTGCTCGGTGGAGGCGAAGGCGAACAGAGGCGGCAGGAATCGAGCACGTAGCACGGCGGCGGTGGGCGGCGGGGAAGAGGACGGCGGCGGCGGTTAGCTGCTCCCCGGGTCGATTCCTCGGGCTAGGACGTAGAGGAGGGCGAGGTGAAGCTCGTGGGGCTCGTCGATCTGCTCGGGGAACTCCCAATCGGCGGCGATGCGGCGGCGGAGCTCCGCTAGGGTGCGGCCATGGGGAGGAACGAGAGGGAGACACGGGAGAGGAGGAAAAATCGAGGGAGGAGTGGGAGCAGGTGAGGGCGTCGTGCGCTTGTGCTCCTGCAGGGGAGGGAGCATGTGGAGGTGGCCCGGGCGACGTGCGGCGCGGCATGGGCGCTGCGGCGGTGTGGCTACAGGAGGAAGGAGATGACGATTTTACAGAGAGGTCCCTGGCAGAACTAATTCCATCACAGATTGGTCCTCCTATTTCTTTTCAGAACTCCAGCAGCTTTGGGGATTTCCTTAGGGCACTAAATCACCTCCAAAAATTATGACAAAATTTGGGGAGGCTCCCCTTAACAAGTAGATGCTCCACAAAATTTGGCGATTTAAAATAAAATAGTTGTACAACATTTGTTTAGAGAGGTGTAAAATAGGGCATTTTGATGATTTGCAAATTTTAAATCCCTTTGGAGATTTCAAAACAAGTGCAACAACATTAGTTGTGAAGTCTTGGAACTTCCTTGACAAAAATAACACTTGCAAACTTTTGTTTCGCCACTCCACCAATTTTCAATGTCCAAGTTAAAATTAATTAAGGTGGAGAACAAACATGCATGTATGCCATGATGCAAAAGCACAGGAAAACATAAAAAGCGAAAATTTTATCCAGATTTTAGTTCACAAGTTTGGGGCTGTTACAGAGAACGACGTTGAAGCGCCGTCATCGCCCAAGGTAAGACATATGTTTTCACCCGGGAATGGACGGGGAAGATGGAGGGAGGTTACCTCACCGGCCTTCAGAAAAGGAGAACATCCTTGGCTTCCAAAGCCCTCCGCGAGTAAGGAGCGGCGTATATCCTCCGGGCCACCGTCACGGGAGTCCACGCGGACAAGTCCAGCCACCCTCTCCGGCGGCGGGGAACGGGAAGACAGGAGGAGTAGCCCACGATTTATATGTTTGTTCAAACTTTCTGTGTATATAGTGCAGTGGGCCAGGTGTTGGACCCGGTGTTCACGTTCACACTTGCTGTGGACTCACATGCCTCACGCAGGTCAACAGCTCAAGCGTTTTGGACGGCGACAACAGTACACCACTAGTCCACTACAAGAAACAAACAAAGACCCTGGTAACGGTGCGCAAAGTCACAAGACAGCACAATTGCTTTTAGGTAGTAAAAACTATACAGCAAAAAAGAGAATGCATCAGTCACATTTTGACATCCAAAAGCGAAACAAAACGCTGGAGAAAAAAAACAATTAGCAACCACACACTGTACCCACGTGACTGACTGCAGGGACCTTAACTATTTTCACCACTACGAAAGGAAACACGTGAGTACGTGACACGAAGAACAAGAAGAAGCTCGCCGAGAGCATCAATGTCGTACGTAGTACTCCGGATCTATGCATGCATTTGTACGGCACGAGCTCCCAGCCAATCAATCAATGGAGATCTCCCTGCCCTGCATGCATGCTAGGTGTACGTGAGCTCCTTCACGTGTCAGAAATGGTCCCTCGTGCAGCCCGGCGTCAGCAACGGCGCCTTGATGACCTGCAGGATCTGGACCACCTCCGCCATGGACGGCCGGTTCGACGGGACCTGCGACGTACACACCATCCCCAGCTTCAGCACCGGCAGCGCCTCCTCCTCCGGGAACTCGCCGCCCAGCGCCGGGTCCACGCACTCCACCGCGCCGTCCCCGCCCTGCTCCAGCACCGCCCGCACCTGGTCGATCAGCACGGCCACGTCGTCCTCGCCGTACTCCACCGCCCGCCGCCCCGTCACCAGCTCCAGCACCAGCACCCCGAACCCGTACACGTCGCACTTCTCGTTCACGCGCAGGCTGCTGCACGCCAGCTCCGGCGCCGCGTACCCCACGCCGCCGCCATGCATGAACCGGCTGCTTCCGCCACCGAGGCCGCCTTCCGCCTGCTTCGGCTTCCGGAGCAGCCGCGCGAGCCCGAAGTCGGCGATCAGCGGGTTGCACCGCGAGTCCAGCAGGATGTTGCTCGGCTTCACGTTGTAGTGGATCACCGGCGGACGGAACGACTGGTGCAGGTACGCCAGCCCGCTCGCCGTCCCCGCCACCACCCTGAACCGCTCCTCCCACGTCAGCGGCCGCGGCGACTCGCCGCCTTTCCCGTTGCCGTGGAGCCGCGTCTCCAGGCTCCCGTGCGGCGCGTACTCGGTGACCAGCAGCTGCAGCTGCGGCGTCCAGTAGTACCCCTTGAGCGGCATCAGGTTCGGGTGCCGCGCCTTGCCCAGCACGCGCGCCTCCCGGTCGAACACGTCGCGGGACTCCACCACGCTCGCCGTCGACAGCTTCTTCACGGCCACTACGCGGCCCTCGCCGACCGACGCGCGGTACGTCGTGCCGAACGCGCCGCTGCGGCCGATCTCCGTCGCCTTGCTCAGCAGCGCGTCGCGCCGCCCACGAAGTCCTCCGTGCGGAGGCTGCTCCCCGGCCCAAAAGTCACCATCTTGCCCGTGGCGAGCTTGCTCGACTTCGTCGAGCTGCCAGACATGGTGCTCTCCAGCTCCACCAGCTCCTTCTCCACGAACCCTTCATCGGCGCCAACGCCGCCGGCCCTCCGCCGCGTCGACACGTTGAGCAGGGTGATCAGGACGACTCCAAGGACGATGGACAGCGCCGCGCAGATGGCCACCATTGCGGACACGCTCAGGAACCGCCGTTTCCTCGGCACCTCCTCTGCGGCGCCGCCGCCGTACGCCGGGACGTCACCGTCGCCGTTGTTGTTGTCGTTGCCGTGCGTGTACTCGTTGGGGTTCAGCACGAGCGGCTTGGGCACGTCCATTTTGCACGGCTCGGACACTAGCGGGCTGCAACCCCTAGGTTCCCCTCCAGCGCGCTCGCGTCGAGGCTCTGGAAAACGCCCGACGCCGGCAGCCGCCCAACTAGGCGATTGTGCGAGATGTTCACTGCCAGGAGGTTCTGCAGCCCTCCAAGCTGCAGCGGTATCTCGCCGCTCAGCTGGTTGTACTCCAGCCGCAGAATCTCCAGCTTCTTCAGCTCCGCCATGCCCACCGGTATCGGCCCGGTCAGACCGTTGTGCCCCAAGCTCCTACATTGGCAGCAAAACCATCAAAATTAATTGTCAAAACGTGTCAAATTTAAGTCACAGATTGTACAAAATTCAGAAGTGCAATTTTATTTAGAGCTTACAGTAGATACAGAGAGGAGCAGTTGCCTATGTTGTCGGGGATGGGACCAGTGAGGTCGTTGCCGTCGAGCTGGACCACGGCGAGGCTGCTGGACTCGCAGAGATCGGCGGGCAACGGGCCGTACAGACCGCTGCTGCGGAGGTCGAGCACCGTCAGGTTGCGGAGCAGGCCGAGCTCCGGCGGCAGCTGCGTGCGGAGTCCGTTGCGTGAGAGGTTGAGATACCGCAGGCTGGAGAAGAGCGCCATCTCAGCCGGGATGCCGCCGGCGAGCTGGTTGTCAGAGAGATCGAGCCACTGCAGCGTCTCCGCCAGCCTCGTCGACCCGGACGGTAGCACGCCGTCGAGCTCGTTGGACGACATGTCGAGCGTCTCGAGCCCAATGTCGAACAGCGCTTCAGGTATGCTGCCGCTGAGCCTGTTGCCCCTCAGGTGCAGCTCAGCGAGCCTGGTGCACCCTGACATTGCCTCCGGGATGGTGCCGGCGATCTGGTTTTTAGATAGGCTGAGGTAGCTGAGGTCCTTGAGCTCGCCGAGCGAGTCGGGCAATGCGCCGGTGAGCACGTTGTCTGAGAGGTCCAGCCGCTGCAGCGCTGCGAGATCGCCGAGCCACGCGGCACCTCGCCAGAGAGCGGTTGCCGGACGCGGAGAGGCGCACCAACGACGCGAGGCGTGAGATGGATTCCGGGAGCTCGCCGTCGAACGCATTGTTGCTGACGTCGATGGACTGAGGTGCGGGCACATGCCGATGTCGTCCGGGACGGCGCCGGAGAAGCGGTTGCCACTGAGGTCGAGGGTCTTGAGATTGTGTAGGCCGCCGACGCCGACGGGGACAGGGCCGGAGAGCCGGTTTCCGGAGAGGTCGAGCGCGCGCAGGCGCGAGAGCGGCCAGAGCGCGGCGGCGAAGTCGGGCGCGCCGGAGAGCTGGTTGTTGGACATGTTGAGGTGGAGCATGAGCGGGCTGCTGGACAGCGCATTCGGTATGTCGGAGAGCTTGTTGCCGGAGAGCACGAGGAAGCGGAGCGTGGGCGGGAAGGAGGCTGGCAGTTGGCCGGAGAAGGCGTTGGCGGAGAGGTCGAGGTACCGGAGCGCGGGGAGGAGGGGGATGTCTCGGGGAGGGCGCCGGAGAGCGCGTTGCGGGAGAGGTCGAGGGAGCGGAGGGAGGGGAGGAGAGAGGCCCGGGCGGAGGGCGCCGGAGAGGTTGTTGCCGGCGAGGGAGAGGGACTGGAGCGCGGGCAGGCGGTCGAGGCCGCGCGGCAGGCCGGAGGCGGAGGAGAGGGCGAGGCCGTCGAGCGCGAGGCGGAGCACGCGGGAGGTGGCCGGGTCGCACTCCACGTGCGCCCAGCCGCAGGGCGTGGCGTCGGACTCGCCCAGCTGGAGAGCGCGCCGGACGGGTCGGAGAGCGCCGACCGGAACACCACCAGCCCCAGCACCTCCTCGTTCACCGGCATCGGCATTTCGGCCGCTGATGCGAGCCCGACGACGAGCAGTAGCAGCAGCAGAGTATGAAGAGCCGCCATTTTCTGCCACCGCGCGCGCGTGCCGGGCTGGATGGACTGACACTGATATGGGCGATGGTGTGGACTGTGTAGGTGGCGATAGATCTAGCTAGATAATGTAGGTAGTGGCGCAGTGGGCGCGATCGAGCTGAAGGTTTTGGTTTGAGGGAGGAGGCGCGCGGTTGGATCGGCGCACGCCCGTGACTGGGTGCGAGGGTAGGAGGTAGGTTGGACGCATGGAAAGCAACAAAGGACTTCACGTTCTCGCTGCCGCAGCCGCCGGAACACGACGCCACCGCGCGGCAATTCAGGGCAGGCGGCGCGGCGAGGAGAGCCACTGTTACTGTCTATCCACTGCTACCACCGGTGGTATAGTCACAGTGGAATAATTACGGCATCATGGCCCGACCACTTTCACACTCAACTCTGTCCGTATAGCGTCGTTGCTGTGCTCAGACGAGACTGTCACGCGCCGGTTCTATGTTGATGCAATTTGGATGTATTCTGTAGTGCTGTCGTGGTCAAGCTCTTTATCATCATCTGTAATCACTCCTGTCAGATTTACTCTGGCAATAGAGGGATCATGATGTTCTTAGATACCCCCATGATGGTTTGAAACAGCAGATACTGATTCTTTTTTTGAAATAAATGGAACAGCAGACACTGAGATTTGTCTTATGTCATCATCAACTGCCTGATTGCACAAATGCAGACTGTAACAAAGTAATGGAATGAGACTTTTATTTTCTTGACTGAGGTAAGTATCACTTTACTTCATTCAGATAATGAGGGTGCACTGCAAGTGCAACTATACATGCAGTGTGCTCTACATTTTGAATTTCTTGGCAGTTTGCCACACCATTTCTACTATCCCACAGACCCACACAATGCCCAGATGAACAGGATGCCACTTGTGCTGTTATACATTGCATCAAGTTCCAAGAACCTGTACTGGCCAACGGGCAACTATACTTGGATTATGCACTATTGCACTGCACTAACTCCAACTTGTAAGCGCAAACTTCTATACGTATAGACTCAACAGTAAAGGAGACATGTATCAAGAACACACTCGCATAGGTACACTTATCATCTCGGTGTTGTTAGCTGGGATTGGCGGACGCCATTTCCTCAGAGAACAAATCCATGGCGCGTTGCTATGCCAAGCTCAAACGCATCGATCACGCGGCATCGAGCGGCTGCTGTGTCTTCCTGAGGTTCCAGTGGAGGCCCTCGTGGATGCTGCGGAGGAAATCGGTGGTGGAGTCGACGAGGCAGGCCGTCGGCACAGGCCAGGGGGAGATGCTGCAGATGAGGGCGTCGCCGGGGGCGAGCTGCTTCCGGTCCTTGCCGTCGAAGGATGCCCACGCGTGGCCTCGGCTGTTGTACGGCACCTGTATGCGCAGCGTCACGTACTCCGGCAGGATGAGCGGCCTGAACGACAGCGAGTGGGGACAGATCGGCGTGAAAAGGATCCCGGGGACCTGCAGCATGTACCACCAGCCGTTAGAGACCAAAATAGCATTGTGAGGAGTCGTGCTGGAAGGGGAAAGACAGCGGTTTTCTTGGGATGAACGTTGGATTCTGGATCTGAAGTGAGTCTGTAAGACAGGACAGTGTCCTGTGCTTATTGCTTGTCACCAAGCCCTCAAAGCCGAGAGGTTAACAGTGCAAGGACACGAAGCCCTCAAAGACTGAGAGGTTAACAGTGCAAAGACAGAAAGCCCTCAATGACCGAGAGGTGAACAGTGCAGACTACACGAACCGAGAGGTTAACAGTGCAGACCACAAGTGGTAGTACCAAAGTTACAGTCCTCTTTACTGTGCTGGCTAACATGAAATTCAAAAGGGAAACATCAATTTTACTACTACTGGTTCCAAGTTTGGTTAAAACACCTAGTTAAAAGGGGGAAAATAACTTTCTCCTTAGGCTTGCTTATCAAAAAGCATCAATGGCCACTTCGAATTCGAAAAGAGTTTACTGTGCTAGGTACAGGTGACAACAGGAGAGCTGCAAGCCTCTTTACTGTGTGGATTAAATATGAACTTGAAGGAAGACATTACTTTTAACTACTCATGATTATTTTTGTTGGACAGTTGTAGGCAGCACAAAACGAAATTGCTGCTTCCTCAGTGCTCAAGCAGTGTGGACCAAACACACCCAGTTTAATTCAAGAAGGAACATGTCTATCCCACACAGATCTACACTTTATAGACAGCATAGGTGGAATTGCAGGTTTTAGCTAAAGTTTCTCAAGAGAAACATCAATATGGGATCAGTGACCAAAGGGAAGATCCTGGACCATACCACAACTCATCCGAGTTTTTAACAACATCACATGATTTTAGTCCCAAGTAAGAAAAGCAATCTCAAGACTTACTGCAAATATCCAAACACAAGACTGCAAACAAAGTAGGGCATACCTGTGGATGGACCATGGATCCTCCAGCTGCTAAAGAGTATGCTGTGCTGCCTGATGTTGTTGATATGATGAGCCCATCCCCTTGCACACATGTAACGAATGAACTGTCGCAGTAGCACTCCAGGTAGGTAAGGTAAGATGATATCCCGCGGTCAATTGTAACTTCGTTCAATACTAGGATTGGCTCCTCGGTCTCGAGCTCATCCTTCGCTGAATCCCGGATTACATGACACTGTAGACGGTTTCTCAGTGTTATGCTGAAAGGTCCCTTCAGCACGTTGTCCAAGCAATCGCGATATTGCTCGCTTGCTGAAAACAATTTAAGGACGACGGATATGTGTACTGCCAACAGAAGAGTAGCTATAAAGCATCATGTCTGATTTATCTGCTAGCAGGCATGGGATTTTTAGACCAATTAAAATCCAGCCTTAGTGAAAATGTAGGTTGGCAACGTGCATAGCAAAACATCGGCAACTAATCATTGTAGGAAAGAAAATAGGAGGGAGTATCTAGTGCTACCATTAAAAAAATATTCCGTACTTAAAAAAATTATACGCAAAAGTGTGAATGTTAACATGGAATGTGTCTACAGCCACCAAAAATTTCAGGTCAAAAATCGAAATACACATTGAGAAACAAAAAAGGCAAATCTAGCATGAATAGTGTCACCAAATTGAGACTATTCACACATTGATTTGTCTTTTTTGTTTCTCCGTGTGGTTTTCAATTTTGGACATGAAATTTTTGGAGGCTATAGACATTCTCTTGAACATTCAAACTTTTATTAGAATTTTTTGAAACATGTAAAATTGATTTTTTGGAATTGGTAGCATGGTCGCGCCTAAGCTTTGGTAGCACTAATATATCCTCAATAAATAGTATGCTACTCCCTCCGTATCAAAATATAAGACTTTCTAGCTACTTTCTACACACATGTATCTAGACATGTTTTAGTGCAAGGTTCATGTTAATCTTGCACTAAAACATGTCTAGATACATGTGTGCAGAAAATAGGTAGAGAGTCTTATATTTTGATACGGAGGGAGTATATAGTAACATAGAGTTTCAATTTTTTTAACATATATCATACAAAGTGAAAAACAATGCCTTGTACGTATCCGATAGATAATAGTACGAGGAAAGAAGCTAAAGAAAAGTGCAATAGAGGTCAAATAACCATTAAACTCTAGCAGCATATGTAGCAAACACTGATCACTGATGATAAAGGATACGGAAAGGTGTCATGAAACCCAGTGATCCCATGGCGAACGCAACAACAGGAGGAACCGGTCCTTTGAACAATGATGCCGCCTGTTATGGGAGGTTGAATCAATAGTTAGTTTCAATAGCAGCCCAGCAGAAATGAACAAAAGTAAGTCTTACAAGAAGTTAAGAATGAAACCAAAATATGGCAAGCATAACGACGCCAGTACTGTAAATAGCAAGCCAAATATATTTTTCTCAAACAAAATAGCACGCAAATATGAAACTCAACCATATAATATATGAACCAGCAAAGCAATACCTATGATGTAAGTTGGTTCTCACAGAAAATTATATAAGAATTTTCCATTTGAAGAAGTAATCCCATAAATACTAATATTGTAGAGATCTATAGACCATCTACTTCAATTGTTCACCAATGTTACGTAATACATAGACCACGCATATTGACCACATGTGCATGTAAACATTCAATAAACTAATAAGTCCGCAAAATCTCCTTAGGGCCTGTTTGGATTAGAGGTGTTTTTTATGTGTTCTCTGGTATTTAGTTCCAATTTGAATTAAATAGTGGAGCACACACAAAAATACTTCCATTCCAAACAGGGCCTTAAGGTTTTGCATATTCAAGAAATCATGACAAGAGGATAAAGATCTGCAATGTCTGATCCCGTGAAGCAATAGCAGATTCAGAGAACTATTAATAGGTGGTGTAGTCATATTAAAACATGTAGTTTTAGCCAACCTGGACAAATGTATAACTAAAATGGCCACTAAATAAAATGTAGAAAAACTTAGTCCATACAATAATCTTCAAGAAAGATTTACAAAATGAATCGAAAAATTGGACTTGCTTACCCATAAGACAGTTCCATCGCCACCAAGAGTTACAATGAGATCAACCTTTTTGTGCAACATCTTTGTCTCCTCATCTATCAGAATGTTCTAATTAGTTGGACAGAAAGTGGGGTTGCTAGACCAATAAAAAATATAGAAAGATCTGACAGACTAATAGAACTCAAAAGATGTACACTACAACGGACGGAAGAAAAAATGTTGGCCGATATAATCATGCAATTGGAAAGGTGGGTTAGTCCTAAATCTACAACGGAAAGTAAAGAACTACTGTTTACGACTTACAGCTATTCTGCAGCCCATGTGGTTGCACATCACTTAAACAAAACATTATATATTTTTGATACAAGAAAACACAGCTTTAATACTGTGTTCAGTTGAGCCAATAATGAGTTGCATGGATATCTAGTGTAAGAAACTTCATTCAGATTGATTCAATTATCAGGATCATTCTTCCTTAATAAGAATCTCAGAAACAGAAAAAAAAAACTCTAGTCCACAGCTGAACTACATATATTAATTCTTGACTGTATCTAATATTCAGAAATGACAAATCTGGAGCGGCCTGAAAGAACAACGTTAAATAGAATAAACACTCTTACCATTATCCCATGTTTGCACAAAGTTGTGGTCGCTATCTTGTGTTAGGAGTTCCTTGCTAACCCATGGCTCCACAAAGACATTAATGTTTTTGTGCTCTTTAAGCCATCTACAGTAAAATTAATGCCACTCTTTTTAGTTGCAACGACAATATACATTTTTATAAGCACAATGGAATATAACCTATGTAAGCAGTGCTTGCATCATTCCTAAAAGATAATTTGGTTAAGTAAATGTATAGCTGAAGACAACTGTTTGTTGCACATGTGAGTACATAATAACATAACCTCACAGTTCAAAAGAGGGAAATATATATTCTTCTTGAATATGTTCAGAGATAAGATTCACAAAAAGAAAGAAGACTAGCAAGCAGTGCTACAAGAGAGAAGAGCACACACCTGACCATTTCAGCACAAAGAACACGAACGGAGTTGGAGTTAGGTTTGGTTATGAAAAGTACTGTTTGTGGCCTGGATTCCCATTTCAGTAAGATCTGAAACCAAGGAATAGTTGTAAAAGGGAAGAGGACATGCATAAAAATGACAATTGTTTGGTCAAGTGATTCCAGGTTCTCGAATTAAATGGGTACAACATATTCTTTTGAAATGAAACAAAGAGACGAGAAGCTAAACCTGTTTGTTGCTGCGCTCTGCTGTTGTAATGTCTCCTTTTTCAAAGGAAACAAAGTCATGCTTGTGCTGGCCGTTTTTGTTGCCATTGCATCCCCATGAAAGTCTAAACGATGCTTTTCTTCCTACCATCTTGTGACTAGATCTTGGGTTAGGTCCAGGGATTTCGTCCTGGAGAACCTCGTGTGAGCATATCCCATGGTTTCCACAACATTCTGCTTGATCAGATGCAGGTGCCTCAAGTGTTAGCTGGCTGGCCATTTTCCCTAGGTTATCATCGGTGCAACTGCCACAATCTGCATAAGGTAGCAGTCCGGTTAGATTTTTCTCAGAGGTTATACTCCAATGGATTGGAACACATCATAATGCATTCTACAGTGCAACATATGGATTATCCATTTCTGGATCCATCCAATGATACTATGATACTCCCTTTGGACAAATAAAAAGTGTGACGATGGGAGGCACGCTGTAATGACACAAGCCTAAAAATTGATAAACCTTATGTGAAGTAGGACTAATCAAGCGCAGAACTATGCCTAGGATTTCATCTTTGCTTTGCCTCAAACAAGATGGTGACAGTATTCTAACGGTAAATTTTGGATCACAGAGGATTTGGAAACTGTTTTTTTTGTTTTCTGAAGTAGTACGACACATCAATCAGCAAGTCTGAGCTCATCAGATGATATTGTGTATTAAAACTAAAAGCATCAACTGCAAATGTATAAATCTAACCTTTGAGTTTACTTTGTTGTTTGGGCGCCGTCTCCAACTCATATTTACGTTTCCATTCTGCCGCCTCCGCTTGAGCAGCAGCTTTCCCTTCAGCAACTTGTCGTAGTGCTTTTGCAACAGCTTCAAGTTCATAGAATTGTACCGGTCACTATTTGCAGTGCAGGTAGAAAGCAGAACATATGTCTATGTAACTGTCATATAAGAAGATTCATCTAAAGTTTGTGTCTCCTTACTTCTCATAGCCTCTGAAAATTCCACGAGGTGTGCATCAGTTGACTTGATAGGAGTTTGAGCGAGATATTCATAAGCTGCTTTCTCTGATTCTACTGAACTGACTGTTGAGAGGGAGCCTTCACTTTGATGTGAGGCTATGACATCTAGATTTACTCTTTGATCAGAAACCTGCAATGCAAGAAAAGTTTGTCAATAAGACAACGGGAAATATGATGTGAGCGACAGAGTCAAACTTTTTCCCATTTTTCCTTTTCCTTCTGAAAGTGACTTTTAATCCTTTTTAGTTCACAGCCAACAAACTAAAAAAAGTGAACATATCCAGAGTTACGGACTAACATTGTAAATGCGTGTTCACCTTAGCCTAGCCTAGCTATGTTACCCCGATGTGCATATAGTTGCTAATCCCAAATAAGTAAAGTTACAAGTGCTGATGATTTTCTGATCAACTCAACTTATAAGCGCATATAGACAATATGGACTTGTAGTTTGTATGCTCCCTAACCCATTCCCACACTGGATTCAGTTTACATGTAACAGGTGCTTAGGCTTAAAGCTAAACCCAAGAAAACGAGCCATTCACTATATACTGATTAAAGGGCTCTGAAACATTGCTAAATTGGCTCTAAACTTTAGCCTGTACATATATAGCCCTGTACTAAAAGGGAGAATGTTCAGAACTGAAAATAAAATAACGAAATGATAGAAAGAACCAAGTTAGTGGTTACTTATTGGAGATCTGGGTATATATGATCGGTACTTCACAAAACCGTCCGGCGTTAGATTTGAAGATGCATGTAAGGGTGAAATATTAGCTTGTTAAAACTACTATGATTTGTACTCTGCACTACATGCGTGATGATCCAAGACAGAATTGGTGCCCTGGTATGCAAATGCTAATGATCGCAGATTTAAGAAGAAGTCACCACAAAAATGGGGAAAAGGGGCTAATGTCCACTGGCACTTATTTAATTCAGAAAGTAAACTAATGCCAACTGAAATTCAAACTTCCTCCCAACTGCAAGATAACGAAGGTAGGTGACTTGAAAAAAATACTCTGCACACACTACGGTTGGTTAGAGAACACCGCCCATAACTCAGCCATTAGGCACGCAAGGGGGGCAGGACGAACATGCCTGAGAGATGGCCGAGAAAGTGACACGCATTTTCAGCTATCTGCCAACAGGTGTGCGCGCACGTACGTACCGTGTCGACCAACGATCTGTAGCTCGGGGCGGCCGGGATGGGTATCGGCCCCGGGTTCAGGCTCCGGAGCCTGGAATCCGGCGGCGAGAACTGGGCTGGCGCCGGGACGGCTGCTCCTGCCACAGAAAAACGGAGCATTTGTCAGGACGAGTAACCAAACCATGTCGCGAAGCCGAATCCCACTCTGCGGGCACCGCGGCGAGCGGAATTGCGGCGGGGCTGGGCAGAATTGGGGCGCCCGGCCCCCGAAAACCCCCATCCCCCGACCCAGACTAGCGCGGCCGGAGCTGAGGCGGCGCGCGCGCGTACCTCGTGGGAGCGGGCGGGCTCGCCGAGCGGCATGGCGGCGCGATCCGGGTGGCGTGGCCTCCTCTGCTCCGCCTCTGCTTCCGGTTGAATCCCGTTTGGCTTTCGCTTCGCGGCGGGGCGCTTGGCTTGCTTGTTGGGCTGGGGCAGTGGACGTGCGTGGTCTCCGATGGGGCTGCGAAGGGTGGGTGGTGGAGTTGTGGTGGTTGGGTGCGTGCGGGAGCCGACGAGGAAGCCCGAGGACGATGGCGAGCACCACCTCCCGCCGATTCGGGGGTATTTATCGGTGGCCGGGGTTGACGCCGACGGGAGCTGACTGGTCGGGTGATGGGTGGGTGGGGCCCACTGGCAGCGAGCTTGACGCGTGCGCCGGGGTTGGGGGTTGGAGAGAGAGAGACAGATCGAAGGATGAATGGAGGATCTTTCTCTGTTTTGCTTCGGTTTGGGGATGGATGATCAGTTCCAAATTCTCGACCTACTGGTCAACTATGTATGTAACTAAGTTCGTGCACCTACAAAGAATATCTATTATGTATTTGCTGTTGATGACTATATATATTTTCTGTATACTTGATCAAACTTAAGCGTGTCTACCTTAAGACGGAGGAGGTAGTAACGTTATCCAAATATTCAACTTTTGAATTGTGTATGTTAATTGTTTGAATGAGTCGCGTAATCCTACTTCAATATGCCATGGCGAAGAATAGTCCACCCCCCCCCCCCCCCCCCCCCTTCCCCTCCGGCCCTCCCCCTCCCCCCCTAGCCTCAGCGTAGATAGAAGATGGGACTAGAGAGTTTCTACAAATACTATTGGTCCAAATGAAATGAAATTTCCCCAAATATATAAAGAGGCATTTTTGATTTACTGGATTTTTTCAGTTTTTTTTAACACTTTTTATTTTGAATTTCAAATTTGAGCCAATTTTAGCCGTTCGATCATCAATGCAGGGCAGATATGGAGCTAAGTCGCTCGGTGACTTAGCTTAATGAAGTCACCAATGCTGCGTCCACATGTGATATATGAGTCCATGGTGGTCAGCTTTGAGTGCGAGGGGAGCCCGGTACTATATCAGTAGTGGTTTATGCGGTTTATCTGTAGCTACTTGGTGTTGCCTACGAGCGGCGGCTCTGGAACGTCGGTGGGCATATCCTGTTCCACTCCATTTTTTAGGACGTTCAAGGGTGGCAAATATGGCGTGGGCTTCGCTAATAAACTTGCAGCTCATGGGCACCTCTCGGCGTGGAGTCGTTGTGCGGTGGAGCTTTTCCGGCAGGCCGTGGAGGCGAGGAGATGAAGCGAATCAATGTGTCAATTCATGCATCGCGAAGGTGGCGGGGATGGTTCCAACTGCAATTTGGAGAGAACCACATTGTGGCCATGTCTGTCATCGTGATTTGTGGCTGAAGTGGCGGACCCTCAAGATGACAATATAGCGTTTATTCAACCTCCATGTGGAGGCCCCTTTCAGAGCTTCTCGTTGGAGTCCAGCGCATTCTTGCAGCCAAGTGGTGCATCACTGGCAGTGTGAAGGTTACCGGCGATGGAGGCTCATTCTCGGTGAAGAGGACCAAGGGCTTTCCCGTTATATAGGTTAAGATTCCTTTGGCAACTATTCGCGACGTTGCTGTAATTTTATTTCACTTTCAGGTCTTGTTTTGTACAATTTACGCAGCGACGACGTTATGAATGCCAGACTCGGTTGATCCATCTCCCCATTAAAAAAATGCTTGATCCATCTCCCTGTTAAAAAAATGCTTGTACAAAAAATGCTTGTAAAAAAAATGGTTGATCTAAACCCGGTGATCTAAATAAGGCATTTTCTATATGCACAATGATAAAATTCATGATTTAGAACAACACAGAGAACTTGCCTGTGGCAAGATGGTTAGGAGGGTGGTTGTACCCCCAGCCCACCAGAGTTCAAACCCCAGGTTTGACGCTGGTGTTTCTCATTTAGGCGGAATATTCTTCAGTGGGAGGCGACGTTCCCGTCGACAGCGAGGCGCCCGTGGTGACTTCGTCAATCTCAAGACCCAACCGCCGGCTCAGTCTCTCGGAGGTGCTCATAGGGGTAGGGTATGCGTGTGTGCGTTCATAGGGGTGAGTATATGTGCGTGTATGTGAGCGTCTGCGTTGTACTGTGTTTCGCAAAAAAAAGATTTAGAACAACACATAAGTGTTATATTGCTGTTTTGAAGGCGAAGTGGACTTGTGGAACCTTCGTGGTTACTACTACTATCAGGAAGGCATTAATTGATCTAAAAAAAGAAGGCATTAATTGCTTGGTACGTCCACCCTCTATTAAAACCTTCGAGCAAATTGTGATTAAATTAATCCTAAGTTGTGGGGAAAAAATGCTTTGATTTGCATATCCTTATCACTACTCAATGATAGAGTTTTATTGTCGTAAGAAATGTTGCTAAATACCTATAGCGCTAACTAGCTAGTGAACATACTTGTCTTGATATCTAGGATCGACGGCTTGTGGACAAAGTCAAATTTAGTTGGGAAAGATTAGTTAGCTTAACCATTCCACACACAAAAAATCCCTTATATGGGATGAGAAAGGGACGATTAAAAGAAGGCTCGAGTCAACGGAGACAAGCTAGAATTTGACTTATTCCAACAATGCTCGTTGGATTACTTTTTCTATAGCATACAATGCTCGTTGGATGATATCGACTAAGGATTCAAGTGGGATGGGATTAGTGAAAGAGCATTGTTGCTCTTAATCATGTTTTGATGTTGATGATAATACAAAGGTTGCATCTAACAAGTTTATATGAGTTTAAACAGGTTTTATATTTATCCCCGTTGTCTCGACGCGATAAAAAGGAGCCAAAGGAGTGAAAGCTACCAGGGAGCGGTAGTACCGCTGGGATAGGCGGTACTACCGCCGGTTCGCTGGGGCGTGCTGCGAAGGGCAGTACCGCCGCGGGTACCGCCGTTCTCGGCGTTCTGCCCGCGGTTCCGGTACCGCCAACGGTACTGCCAGCGGTACCACTTGGTACCGCCATCTCCAGGGGCGCAGAGGAAAAGGGTACAGCGGCCGGTACCGCTCCCGGTACCGCCGTTCGGGCCGTTCTGCCCACGGTTCCGGTACCTTCAGCGGTACCTCTAGCGGTACCGCCTGGTACCGGCGAGGTGGGATTCGTCGTCGACAGAAGCGGGCCCGTTGACCGTTTGGAGGCGCGCGTGAAGACCGCGGCGGTAGTACCGGCTATCCCAGCGGTACTACCGCTCGTGTGGGATTTTTCCTCCCAACGGGTAGAAGAAAGGGAGGGGGTATTTATACCCCTCCACCTACCTTGGGACACTTTGAGCGGCTAGAATTAATTCCCCATTCTTTGCTAAAGCCCCATTGTTGTAAGAACTTCAAACTACTAGATCTCCCACTCCAACCACTCAATCGACTTGATACTTTGAGGAGTGTCATAGGAGGTCTAGATCTACGTCTCCACCGAAGGAATTTCAAATCCCCCCACACGGATAGTGTGGAACTTGCATCTTGAGTTGCTTGTAACTCGAGGTGCCTTTGTGAGTCTCGGAGGAAGTCCGAGACATTGTTGGGAGGCTTCAACTCATTGTGGAGTTCCCCGACCTTTGTGTACCGGCTTGGTCAACGCCATCAAGGTGACCTCATAGTGAATGAGCCGAACCCCCACGGGTAAAGCTCACGGAGAATAGAGTGAGCACATCCGTGCTATTGGAGCGCCTAGGTGGCTCCACACTCCTCCAACGTAGACGTACTTCCCTTGGGAAGGAACTACGGGAAACATCTCCGTGTCTCCACTTTGCGGTTACTTCTATCCTTTACTTGTTGCTTCCGCTACGTTGCTTACCTTGCTTGTATCACATAGGTTGCTCACTTAGTGCACATCTAGTCAACCTTGTTATACTTTGCTCAAGCCTTAATTAATCGAAAAAGTATTAAAATTTGGTAGTCGCCTAATCACCCCCCCTCTAGTCGACATATCGATCTTTCAATTGGTATCAGAGTCTCGTCTCTTATCTAAGGCTTCACCGCCTAAGAGAATATGTCGGACGTCGTGGACCCTCTCGCATCGGTTACTAATGAACGCTTTGGTGAGGTTGTTAGTGAACTCAAGAGTGAGATATCGAATCTCAATACCGAGATCACTACCAACCTCAACATAAGCATGAAGGAATCGATGCGAGAAATGTTCAAGGAGTTCCTAGGGAAACCGGATCCTCCTAAGGTTGATTTACCCTCCTTGGAAAATGTCCCCGGGAAGGTAGAACTCCGAGGATGGTAACTCAACCCCAAGGAAGCCGCCGGGGTGTATGCTAATGTTCCACCGGAACAAGTGTATAACACAATCCACCAACACGTCTCTCCGCCACACATCGCCAATATGGGCGCACCTCCTAAGCTTGATCCAAAAGACTTTCCTAATTGGCAATTCTCTATGCGTTCACACATGTCTAGTTGTTGTGTTTTCTTGATTGACATTTTAGAGCAAGGCTTCCATCCTCAAGACCCACACAACATGACTCCAACGGAGAAGGCCAATCATCAACTCAACGCCACCGCCATGCACATGATACAAACGGCCGCAAGCCCAACTTATCGCACGCATATCCGTATGTGCACGACGGCAAAGCAATGTTGGGAGAATCTTCATAACTTGTTCTTGGGGAACAAAAGCATTCAACTTTCCAAGTATGAAGCGGTTCAAGATGAAGCCGATGAGTTTGTGATGAATGAAGATGAGACCCCCGAAGATCTCTATCGAAGACTCTCCGCTCTTGCCATCACCTTGAATGATTTCGGTTTTGAGAAGATTAGTGATAATTGGATCAAGCGCAAATTTCTCAAGGCCATCACTCCCTCAAATCAAGGCTTAGCTCAAACCATTCGATCAAGACCGGACTTCTCAACACTTGACTCCAACACCGTGCTCAACGAGTTTGTATCCATTGGGATGGTTGTCAAGAGCTCTATTCATGCTCAAGCTCGGCAAAGGGGACTTGCGGGACAATCTCCAAATGTCGCTTTGAAGTCCACCACCATCACTAGTGAAGAAGAGTTTGAACATGGAGGTGAAGAGGAGGATACGGAGGAGATCAAGAAAGACTATTGTGAGCACATGGCTCTTGCTTCAAGAGCCTATTGGGGCAACCGTTCCAAGAGATCTTCAAGACCTTTTGCTAAGAAGAACTTCGTTGCAAGACCAAGAGGAGACCGTCCAAAGACTTGCTATAATTGTAGTAATCTCAATCACTACATTGCCGATTGTCCTTGGGAGAATCGAGAGGACCACAATGGCAAGCTTGTGAGAAAAGACAAGTCCAAGGGCAACGGCAACAAGAACTACGTGAAGAAGAGGGTTACCAATGCCTTGTGTGTTCAAGATAGAAAAGTTTTGGAAGAATACACGTCCGGTGATGAAGATGAAGATGAAGTTGTAGCTACCGCTCGCATTGCCATAGCTACACCTTCCTCTACACCGTCATCCCTATTTGAATCCCCCAATGAAAATGAGTCCATTCCCTACACATGTCTCATGGCAAAAGCCACCTCGGTAACTCCTTCTCCTAAACCTATTGCCTCTACACCTCCTTCCTTATTGGATTGTGTAGAGAATGTTGTGAAGGAGCCCCAAAGTCCAAATGAGGTGGACGTGTGGCTAGCAATCTTAAAGGAGAAGACAAAGTGAATGTTGATGCTCTTTTGGAGCAACTTGAGGAAACTAACTCTCTTGTAGATCAAAAGGAGGAGATCATTTCGGGCATGGCAAACCGTGAGGTTGACTATGCTAATGAGATAGCGGATTTCGCTATTGCTCTTGAAAAGGAGCAAACTCGTAGAAGGTCCCTTGAGGAGGCCCTATCTAATTCCGAGGAATCCTATGCTATTGACATGTCTAGAGTTAAAAAGGATCATGAACATGCTCTTGCTACTTCTAAAGTCTATAAGAATGAGAAGCTTGAGCTAGGCATTGAACATGCTAGACTTGAGAAGGAAAACAAGAGACTTGATGAGGAACTCAAAACCCTCAAAGAGTCTTTTGCCAAACTTGAGAAGTCTCATGATCAATTCCTAGGTCAACAAGTGAAAGAAGTTATTGCTTCCACATCAAATGAAATTATTGCTAAATCTATTATTTGTTGTGAGCATGCTAACCTTGTTGAAGAGAATGCTAAGTTGAAATCTCAACTTGAGAAGGGCATTATGGCTTGTGCCCAAGGAGAAAAGAACCTCAATGACCTTTTGAGCAATCAAAAGGATCAAATTGGAAAAGAAGGACTTGGTTTCTCTACCAAGTCAAAGAAGAAGAACAAGAAGAAGAAGAAGTCTTCTCCCTCTTCAAAAGCTATTATCTTTGTGAAGGAGGGGGAGTTGGCTAAAGAGAAGGAGACCAACACCATTGTGGGTGGTGAGGTCACAAGGGACCTTCCTACCCATAATGACTTTGCCGGCAAATATAACCCATCTTATGTTCTTATGAAATCTAGAGATGGTCATGTTTATGCTAAATATGTTGGCTCTTCTTATGGTGATGATTATCATTGGGCTATTTGGGTTCCTAAGACCCTTGTGACTAACAAGAAAGGACCCATCGAAAAATGGGTACCTAAATCAAAGACTTGATTCCTTGTAGGGTGTGGCGTCCGGTGCGGGTCGATGGACGGTGGATAGTGGCGCATCCCAACACATGACCGGACGCATTGACTTGGTGGATGATATTGAACCTCCTCTACCTCAATATTCACGAGTCAAAATTGGTGACAACCGCGAGCTTAAGGTATTGGGACGAGGCAAGGTCGTTGTTGCTAGAGAAGTCTCTATCAAGAATGTACTTGTCGTTGAGTCCCTTGGTTACAACTTACTCTCCGTCTATCAACTTACTAAAAGTGGTTATGGGTGTTATTTTGATGACGAGAGTGTGATCATCACCGTGAAGGGATCTCTTAAAGTAGTCTTTGTTGGACATGTCGAGTACGGCATGTATGTGCTTGATTTCTCGAAAGAGAGCATGTCGGCCGCGACTTGTCTAATGGCTAAAGTTGATGTGGGTTGGCTTTGGCACCGCCGACTAGCCCACACCAATATGAGAACACTCCATGATCTTCAAAGTGGTAATCACATTCTTGGACTAACCGATATTAAGTTTTCCAAAGATCGTGTGTGTAGATCATGCGTTCTAGGAAAGCAACATGGAGAAGCCCATCCACCAAAGACGAAGATTACCACCAACAAGATTCTAGAGCTCATTCATTTGGACCTTTTTGGTCCATTATCTTATGATAGTCTTGGTGGGAAGAAGTATTGCTTGGTGATTGTTGATGACTATTCAAGATACACATGGGTCTATTTCTTCAAGAAAAAGAGTGAGACTCAACAAAGAGTCATTGACTTCATCAACATGTCTCAACGCCAATATCAAGAGAAGATCATGACAATTCGAAGTGACAATGGGTCCGAATTCAAGAACTATACCGTGGAGGGGTTTCTTAGTGAAGAGGGATTGCTCATCAATATTCCACTCCATACACCCCTCAACAAAATGGTGTTGCGGAGAGGAAGAACCGGACTCTTATGGATGCGGCTAGGACCATGATTGCGGAGTATGCTTCTCCGTTAACTTTTGGGCCGAAGCCATCTCCACCGCTTGTCATGCAACAAATCGGTTATTTCTCCGCAAGCTATTGAACAAGACCCCATATGAGATTCTTCTTGGGAAGAAACCGGATCTTTCTTATTTTCGTGTCTTTGGATGCAAGTGCTTCATTCGCAAGAAAGGTAACCGGTTATCTAAGTTTGAAACTAGATCTATTGAGGGTATCTTTGTTGGTTACTCCACAAACTCTCACGGCTATAGAGTCTACAACAAGACCACCGGTCAAGTTGAAGAATCTAGTGACGTGAAGTTTGATGAGGATAATGGCTCCCAAGTGGGGCAAGTTGATCCTAATGTTGTAGGTGATGTACCTATGGAGCTCGCTCTAAGAAGGATGGCAATTGGGGACATTCGTCCCATTGAAGAGGATCCTCCTCAAGTTCAAGATCCTCCTCGAGCTCCTCCTCAAGTCATACCATCACCAACTCAAGATCCTCCCCGTAACCAAGAACAAACTCCGAGCCCTCAAACAAGTGAGCAAGGTCAAGAACAAGATCAACCTAGTGGTTCCTCTCCACAACTTGATGTTCAAGACCAAGCTCTAGATGGTGCACACGACAATGATCAAGAACAAGATCAAGGTGGTCCTCATCAAGATCAAGCTCAAGATCAAAACAATGCACATGACTCCGATGATGAAGGAAATGATCAAGTCATCTCTCAAGAAACTTCGGAGGAGACCAAGAAGAGAAGAGAATTGCGAAGAGAGCAAAAATTAACTCGCTTAGAGCATACATTGGACAAAGTTCTTGGAGGTGTCCAAAGCAAGGTCGTCACAAGAAAACAATTGGCAAGCTTTAGCACCAACCATGCTTTTGTGTCCTTCATCGAGCCCAAGAAGGTGTATGAAGCTCTTGAAGATCATGATTGGATTGATGCCATGCATGAAGAACTCAATAACTTCAAGCGCAACAAGGTGTGGAAGTTGGTGCCAAGGCCAAATGGGTGCAAGAACGTCATCGGCACCAAATGGGTCTTCAAGAACAAGCAAGATTCGAACGGCATTGTCATTCGAAACAAGGCAAGATTGGTGGCACAAGGCTACTCTCAAGTCGAAGGTGTTGACTTCGGTGAAACCTATGCCCCCGTTGCTCGTCTTGAATCTATTCGCATCTTGCTTGCATATGCATCTCATCATAACTTTAAATTGCAACAAATGGATGTTAAAAGTGCTTTCCTTAATGGTCCTATTAATGAGTTGGTATATGTTAAGCAACCTCCCGGGTTTGAGGATCCCAACCATCCGGACCATGTTTACAAGCTCGACAAGGCACTCTATGGCCTTAAACAAGCCCCACGTGCGTGGTATGAGCACCTTCGAGAGTTTCTTGTAGACCGTGGATTCCAAGTTGGTGTTATTGACCCCACCCTCTTTACCAAGAAGGTGGGTGGCAATCTTTTCATATGCCAACTCTATGTAGATGACATCATTTTTGGTTCTACTAACAATGCTTTCAATGATGAGTTTGCAAAGCTAATGACAAGCAAATTTGAGATGTCCATGATGGGGGAGTTGAAGTACTTCCTAGGATTTGAAGTGAAGCAATATAGGGAAGGTACCTTCATCAATCAAGCCAAATATACCCAAGACATGCTCAAGAGGTTCACGATGACGGAGCTCAAACCTTACAAGACACCCATGTCCACCTCCGTCGACCTCCACACCGACACCGAGGGTAACGATGTCGATCAAAAACTCTATCGCTCTATGATTGGCTCTTTGCTTTATCTTTGTGCATCTAGACCGGATATTATGTTTAGTGTGGGTAAGTGTGCAAGGTATCAAGCGGCTCCCAAAGAGAGCCACTTAGTGGCGGTTAAGCGCATCTTTCGATATTTGCTTCATACCCCAAACTTTGGTCTTTGGTATCCCAAGGGTTCAAGCTTTCATCTCATGGGTACTCGGATGCGGATTATGCCGGAGAGAAGAAGGATAGGAAGTCTACATCCGGGAGTTGTCAATTTCTTGGCCGCTCCTTGGTGTGTTGGTCTTCCAAGAAGCAAAATTGTGTTGCTCTCTCCACCACCGAAGCCGAGTACATCTCCGCCGCAAGTTGTTGTGCTCAACTCTTATGGATGGTGCAAACTATGAAGGATTATGGTATTAACTTCACCAAGGTGCCCTCCTTTGCGACAATGAGAGTGCTATCAAGATCGCCCACAACCCCGTGCAACATGCCAAGACGAAGCATATTGAAGTTCGTCATCATTTCATCCGGGAGCATGTGGAAGGGGCAACATTGACCTTTCTTTTGTAGGAACCAAGGATCAACTTGCGGATATATTCACCAAGGCCCTTGATGAACCAAGATTTCGAGAGTTGAGGAATGAACTAAATGTCATTGATGCGAGCAACTTTGCTTGACCGCCTTGCACAAATACCCTAGTAGACATCGTAACTAGTTTAGATGCATGCATGGACATAGGGGGAGTGTAGCTCAACTCATGAGTCAACACTACTTCTATTATGCGCACATAGACAATTCGTGCTTTATTTGGTCACTCCGGTGACAAATTGTGCTTAAACGATGAGTATTGGCCTTAAACCCAAGATATATCTTCGCGGTTTTGGGTTGATAATTGCTCATACATGGTGGCCTCGGCCACCGCCTCCTCCTTATGAGGAGTTGATCTTCATTTGATCTTATTTGGGTTTTCTAGACCTTGGCTTTCTCTTGTGGAAAACATTCAACCTTTGGCCTTTCCTTTTCGCATCTTGCAAAGTTGAATGTCTCCCACCCCTATCGGTTTGTGTTCTATCCTAAGCCAAAAATCCTATCTCAAAAGACTTTTCTTTCTAAAAAATGCTTTTGGTTTCATGCTCTTGGCGCTCAGAAAGTCGGACCCGGCGACATGGCATTGTGCTCGCTTTCCTTTAAGCTTACACAACGTGGTGCCCCCAGGCGCCGGTACTGGCATCCCATACTTGGCTATGCACTAGACCATCATGCGCAAGCATTTGATTTAGTGTATACCCAGTTATTGGGCTGCGCAGAAACCGGCCGGCGGTACTACCGCTGGGTTAAGCGGTAGTACCGCTGGAGCGGTTTTTCGCAGGATAAGGGTCGGGCGGCTGTGGGGAGGAAGTCAAACTTCCTCTTTTCCCCACGCCGCCCCAACTCCTCTCCTCAAGATCCGCCGCCGCCGACCTTTCCCGCCGCCGGGAAGGAGTGCCCCGGCCAAGGGCTTCCCCTCCCACGCCCCGGGGACACTCCAGCACCTCTCCCTCACCTTTGACCCTCGCCATGAACACCGGTACGTCCTCTCCCTCTCTCTCACCTAGTGGATGGGTGGAGATGTATGGATGATGAATCTTCTTGTGCTTGTGACGATTTGGTTTGGTAGAGATGCAATTTAGGGACCCTAGAACCTTGTGTATGAATCTTGTTAGGATTCATTGGCTATTTTTGTTGTTCTACATCTAGGGTTAATAGGAGTCACCTAGAGATGATTTTCTTGTTCCTTGTTGAAATTAGTTCATCATCTCTATGTGATGCCTCTATTCCAAGTGTTTAATAACATCTCTAGCCATTAAGTTCTCTCACTTTCGTTCACATTGTGCTCTTGCTTCCCAAATCATGAAACCATGTTGCATTTACTTATCCCCATGCTTCCCATCCATTGCTATTCACAGGTGGTGTTGGTTCGGGAGGTACTCGTCGTCGAGCAAACAAGAAACCTAGAGCAGATGAACCGGTTGATGAGATTGAAGAAGAACTCCATCCGTCGGGGCCAAGTAAACCAAAGAAGAGAGTTGCCAAGAAACCGGCCTCCAAGGAGCTGACCGCAAGCACGATGCCTGAACCTCAATTTCTGGACCTAAGGAAGAGGGATGCCTATGCAACTGACCGGGCAAACCTGCTTCCCAAGTATCGTGGCAATGACCCTTTCTTCCACAATGTCTTTCAAGCCCAATGCTACTCAGAGATCCTTCATAGGAAGGCAGAAAAGAATGTGGTGCCACAAAAATGGATTGACATGGATCATATGACGAGGCACCCGGAGTATTTTGGAGAAGCAATGTCCATGTGTCAAGAGTTTGGGATCATTCCTCTCATGCAACTCAAGCAAGATTATGATGAAGCGCTCGTTTGCCAATTCCTTGCCACTGTTCACTTTGGGACCGAAGTGGAGGAACCTTATCTCACTTGGATGACAAAGGACCAAGTATTTTCTGAGAATTGGGCTGATATTACTGCTATGCTTGGTTTTGAAAATCATGGAACTCAAACTGTTCTTCCCTCTCACTTGTCAAGCACATGGTTCCGTGTTCATGAAGCTACAAGACCCGTGGAGAATGAGGCGCTTCGTCCTCTCTATTTTTGGAAGAGGTTCACCGTTGGGAAATCGGAGGGGCTCTATCCTCCCTATGATATAATGCATCGCATCTACCGCATGGTCCTCAACCCCAAGGTTGGCAACTTGGATGAAATTCATGGGTATCTTCGCACCTTGATGCTTATGTCTCACCAATTCAAGACTAAAGGGAAGAAGATTGACATTGCTGATTTTATTTGGAATGAGCTTTACAATGTTATCCTCAACAAGAAGAATGCGTGTCATGGCCCTCTCATTATGAAGATCCTCTTGTGGGCATGGCACCGCCGTTTCCCGAATCAAGATGTTAGTGACCCCAAGACTTGGATTGAGCACAAGTCCAAGCGCCTCCTCATCAAGGATCATACCGAGAGGCACAAGGAGGACAAAGCTAAGAACAAGACTGCTACAACTGCTGAGACTGCTGCTGGCCCCTCACGGGCTCCTAGGATGGAAGGTGGTTTTGCTTGGATGGCCAAGCAAATGAAGAAGATTTTCTGTATGTCCAAGGCTGTGGAAACTCGCACTTGGCAAAATCATTATGAAGACAAGATGGCACGTCAACGCGACATTCAACGTCGCCGTGATCAAGGCGAAGATGTGCTTTCGGGTTCGGAGAAGAACATCACCACCTTGAGCAATTGGCGAGCAAAGGATGAGGACGGCAACGTCATCACTTGGTCAGATTATGAAGTTGAAGAAGAAGTCTCCTCTCGCCGCCGTCCTCGCCCCGGGAGCAACGACAACCTCTCCGACTAACCGTTGGGACGTTAGCATCGATTTCTCCCTTTTTGGTGTCTTGATGCCAAAGGGGGAGAGATATCTATTAGGTTTCGAGGGATTTGCATGGGTTAAGTCACAAGCTTTGGTTGTTCTCTTTGATTCTTATGAGCTTGTGAACTTTGTTTTTATCGCTTCAAGTCTGTTATGCATGGTGTAAGACATGTTTAAACTTGTTTTTGTGTTGAACTCTATGTTAGTTGCAAGATTTGTATGTTTGTATTATCTCTTGCATGGTTTGAAAAATCTAGGGGGAGTGTTGATCCTAGTCGATGTGCATTCTTTGAGCTTCAAAGACTACTCTTGAGTAGTGCACATATCTAGGGGGAGCTCCGTCTAAATTTTTCGAATCACTTTGTAGCAAATCATTGTATTGTCATCAATCATCAAAAAGGGGGAGATTGAAAGAGCATTGTTGCTCTTAATCATGTTTTGATGTTGATGATAATACAAAGGTTGCATCTAACAAGTTTATATGAGTTTAAACAGGTTTTATATTTATCCCCGTTGTCTCGATGCGATGAAAAGGAGCCAAAGGAGTGAAAGCTACCAGGGAGCGGTAGTACCGCTGGGATAGGCGGTACTACCGCCAGTTCCCTGGGGCGAGCTGCGAAGGGCAGTACCGCCGCGGGTACCGCAGCGTGTACCGCCGTTCTCGGCGTTCTGCCCGCGGTTCCGGTACCGCCAACGGTACTGCCAGCGGTACCAAGTGGTACCGCCATCTCCAGGGGCGCAGAGGAAAAGGGTACCGCGGCCGGTACCGCTCCCAGTACCGCCGTTCGGGCCGTTCTGCCCACGGTTCCGGTACCTTCAGCGGTACCTCTAGCGGTACCGCCTGGTACCGGCGAGGTGGGATTCGTCGTCGACAGAAGCGGGCCCGTTGACCGTTTGGAGGCGTGCGTGAAGACCGCGGCGGTAGTACCGGCTATCCAGCGGTACTACCGCTTGTGTGAGATTTTTCCTCCCAACGGGCAGAAGAAAGGGAGGGGGTATTTATACCCCTCCACCTACCTTGGGACACTTTGAGCTGCTAGAATTAATTCCCCATTCTTTGCCAAAGCCCCATTGTTGTAAGAACTTCAAACTACTAGATCTCCCACTCCAACCACTCAATCGACTTGATACTTTGAGGAGTGTCATAGGAGGTCTAGATCTACGTCTCCACCGAAGGAATTTCAAATCCCCCCACACGGATAGTGTGGAACTTGCATCTTGAGTTGCTTGTAACTCGAGGTGCCTTTGTGAGTCTCGGAGGAAGTCCGAGACATTGTTGGGAGGCTTCAACTCATTGTGGAGTTCCCCGACCTTTGTGTACCGGCTTGGTCAACGCCATCAAGGTGACCTCATAGTGATGAGCCGAACCCCCACGGGTAAAGCTCACGGAGAATAGAGTGAGCACATCCGTGCTATTGGAGCGCCTAGGTGGCTCCACACTCCTCCAACGTAGACGTACTTCCCTTGGGAAGGAACTACGGGAAACATCTCCGTGTCTCCACTTTGCGGTTACTTCTATCCTTTACTTGTTGCTTCCGCTACGTTGCTTACCTTGCTTGTATCACATAGGTTGCTCACTTAGTGCACATCTAGTCAACCTTGTTATACTTTGCTCAAGCCTTAATTAATCGAAAAAGTATTAAAATTTGGTAGTCGCCTAATCACCCCCCCCTCTAGTCGACATATCGATCTTTCAATTAGCACATCCGATTTCCACCTAGACTAGCATTACACTTATCCCGTTGTCCCACAAACCATTTATCCCGTTGACTATATATATTTTCTGTATACTTGATCAAACTTAAGCGTGTCTACCTTAAGACGGAGGAGGTAGTAACGTTATCCAAATATTCAACTTTTGTATCATGTTCGAATTGTGTATGTTAATTGTTTGAATGAGTAGCGTAATCCTACTCCAATATGCCATGGTGAAGATTAGTCCACCCCCTAGCCTCAACGTAGATAGAGGGTGGGACTAGAGAGTTTCTACAAATACCATTTGGCCAAATGAAATGAAATTTCCCAGATTATATAACGAGGCATTTGTGATTACTGGATTTTTTTTCAGTTTTTTTAGAACAATTTTTATTTTGAGTTTGATATTTGAGCCAGTAGTATGTGTTTGTTCATCTGTGGAGGACAGATATGGAGCTAAGTCGCTCGGTGGCTTAGCTGAATGAAGTCACCGAAGTTGCGCCCAAATGCGATATATGAGTCCATCGAGGGCCAAAACACACAAATCTAACTAATCTAAAATCTCCCCAAAACAATTCTTCATGTATTTGGAAAACCTAGGGGGAGGGGGGGGGGGGGGCGGTGGCCCCCCTACATGAACTAATATATATGTACCGAATGCTCATACGGGAAAGTGAACTCCTGGGTCTGGAACCTGGGGTTGCTCCGAGAAAAAATCCTTTCTTTCTCGTCCACTCCAGGGGGTGCGGACACACCTGCGCGGATTACAGGTGACGGCTATAAGAATGGCGGGGAAGTGAAGAGTACCCGACGACATTCAAGGATGAATGTAGACCCATCGGGCAGGGATAATCATTCCAGTCCTGGGAGAGGTGGCGAAACCAGTCTGAGCTGAGGGAAGCCAGCCAATTGAGTCACTGAAACGACCGCAGGAGGCGCACCCTAAGCCCAGCTTCTCGGAGCTGCTATTGCGAAATACGGCTTCCTTAATATCCAAATTTCAACAAGGGGGCTGGGCTGCTCGCCTTCATAGAAGCTCCGCCACTGACATGGTGGTCGGTTGTGAGTGGGAGGGGAGGCCCGGTGCTAGCTATATCGGTAGGTTTATGTCGCTTTGCTCTTGGCTTTATGCCGTTTATCAGTAGCTGCTTGGTGTTGTCTACGAGCGGCGACTTAGGGGCGCCGACATATTGTAGTGCTCCATGTTTGAGGACGTTCAAGGGTGGCGAATCTAGCGTGGGCTGCGTAAATAAGCTCGTAGCTCATGGGCACGTCTCGCCATGGAGTCTTTGTACGGTGGAAATTCTTCCGGTGGGTCGTGGAGGCGAGGAAATGAAATGAAACAGTGTGTAGATTCATGCATAGCGAAGGAGGCGGGGATAGTTCCACCTGCAATTTGGAGAGAACCACACGGTGGCCATGTCTGTCATCGTGATCTGTGGCCGAAGTGGCGGACCCTCCAGACGACAATATAGCGTTTATTCAACCTCCATGGTGGAGGCCCCTTTCAGAGCTTCTCGTTGGAGTACAGCGCCTTCTCGCCGCCAAGTGGTGCATCCCTGGCAGTGTGAACTGTCAAGGTTACCGGCGATGGAGGCTCATTCTCGGTGGAGAGCACCAAGGGCTTGATTTCTTTTCCTGTTATAGGTTAAGGTTCCTTTGGCACTTGCTCGGGACGTTGCTGTAATTTTATTTCCTTTTCAGGTCCTAATTTGTAAAATGTACACAGCGAGGACGTTATAAATGCAGCACTCGGTTGATTCCTCTCCCTGTTAAAAAAAAAATGCTTTGATCTCAATAGAAAGCCCAAGGCTTTGTAAACCGGTTGATCTAAATAAGGCCTTTTCTATAAGCACGATGATAAAATTCATGATTTAGAACAACACATAAGTGTTATATTGCTGTTTTAAGGCGAAGTGGACTTGTGGAACCTTCGTGGTTACTACTATTATCAGGAAGATATTAATTTATCTCAAAAAAAGGCAAGGCATGAATTGCTTAGTGTTGCCACGCAAAACTGCCGCGCAGCACCACGATACTGTCGTACTTTCGTGACGACGGACGATTGCTTTCCGAGCAAAGCAACCAAGATCCCTCGCTTTCGTGGAGGAGAGACGACCGCTTTTCAGCGCAAAACGGCAAAGATCACCGAACCCTAGACGGTAGAGCTCGGCAAGAGAAGAAACGATAAGTAAAAATAAAAGATACGTAAAAAGTAGATGTATTATTGGATGAATGTCGATTGGTTCCTCAATCGGCCGTGTACCCATATTATATAGGTGCCTGGTCTTTGGCGTACAGGGTAGGACGCGGAAGTTTTTCTTGGCATGCAAGCCGAATAGATTATTCCTAATCTCTAGCAAATCCGGCCCTGTATCTAATAAGGAATAGAATATTAACTTACTACATGCACCAGTACGACTCCTTATCCCTGCTTGGAGAAAATATTTCCTTCAGTAGCTTTTCCAATTCATACCCGATCAGCTTGGCATCCAAAGCCTGATAGGAGTTGTCCTACGCAGTGGCGTCTAATTCAGTCCATCTATTAATATGTCCAAGATTTGTCCTCGGTAGCCTCCTCTCCAGAATAATCAATATATTTGTCTTGGTCAAATAGCTTGCTACAGCAAATTCAAATATATCTGTCGGTTAATAATCTAAGCACCATCATCCAAATTAATTTGGCTTATAAAAATACCTAGCAACCAAATTACACCTGGAACACATGCCCCCCTGTTTTTGGTACAATTGCATTTATCAAAAACATTATACTTGTACCTTAGGACGATGTTGTCACCGGCCATATAATTACTTAGGGCGATGTCTAAATAACACATCGGCCAAATTTTCTTAGGGCGATACCTCAAGTAAATGTATCGGCCAAAATCTGCTTAGGGCGATAATTCCAGGAATATATCGGCCAAATTTTCTTCAAGCTTCCGGCGCATGAAATTCAGCCGGCAATACGAACACCAGATTAACATTCATATCAGAATCTATTTCCTCGCTATTTTCTGAATCCTCATCACCAATTGTGGCATCTGCGGGGTTAGCAACTGTGTCATCTACGGGGTCAGCAGTTGTGTCGTCTGCGGCTCTACTCTCTTTCCCCGTAATGTGCTTCTCCCTCCATATCATTTTCGAAACCATGGGTTTATCTCGATTGAACATTTCATCACACTTCTTCTCGGCTATTTCCTGCTTCATCTCCAAAGCTCGCAGTCGCTGTACACGCCGCTTCTGAGTGTGTGTGAGTCCCGTCGGACACCATTGAGGAGATGGTTTGGTTCCTGGAGCGACTGAATTAATTCTTCTGCCCCCCGAGTCTTTCGGCTTGTACTGATGTACTGTGGTCTCTGGAACAAATACTTTGCCTTTGGCCGGAATAATTTTCTGCTGATCATAAAAACCTCCGGCTGCTACTTTCTGGCTTCCACTGCTCCTTGGATTCCCATATTGATCAAACGTGCCAAAAACAATTGGAGACCAACCTGTGGATGCACGTGAGCTGCTGTTTCTAATGACCGGATCGGTATGCATGTGAACTGATTCAGTTTTCTGGCTCATAATGGAAGATGCAACAAGTGTATTACCAAAATATTTGTCTTGTGTAGCAATATCTTTTTTCTGCACCGATCCACTCCCTACTGCTTCAGCTATTTTTGCTTTCGTACTATCATCGACACCTTGATCTGATTGGCTTCCTCCAAGCTTCGGACCATGAGAAGCAACAGAATCATCTGATTTTTGTACAGGCCAAGTTTCGGCACGCCTCACTGGGACCCAAATAAGCTTGCGTCCATCCTTCAAATTCTTGTAATCTGCATTGCGTACCAGTGATCGGTTCCCTTGAATAATAGTTGCATTACATGGTTGAACTTCCCGATTAGACCGAGCTCTTTTCTTATGCATCGGTCCTCTGTACATAGGTCCTGAAGGAATCCGCTGTCGCTGAAAATAATCTGCTGGCCCTGTATGGTATGGTGCCCAAGGACAAAAATCCCTCGGACAAAATTGTGTATACATAGGAGGTGTGCAGCCCCAGTAAGTCGACTTCATTGGATAGTACGGCTGCTGATCATACGAATTTCTTCTCCATCGCTCATGACCACCATGTTCATAAGGAAACCTAGGACGCCTAACACTTCCAAACCGATTAAACACATTGCTGGTCTTGCGTGAAGTATATTTTTCCAACAACATGCTAACTGTCGGCTTTATTTGTGGAGCTTGTCTCTTTTTTTCATTGACTTTCCCCGCCTCCACTTCTGAATTTTTTGGTTTGATCATCCTCGGTGCAGCACTATCATCAACAATGACATTTTTCCCTTTGGTAGATTCGGCCTGATCCGACCGAATAAGCACTTTCTTTTTTTCAAACTCAGTGTTGATAGGAAAAGGATCATCATCGAGTTTCATCTTAATACTCTCTTCGAATGTCAATCGTCCATCATTAATGGCCGATTGCACCTGTCTTCGAAACACATTGCAGTCATTTGTAGAGTGAGAATACGAATTGTGATATTTACAATAAACTCTTTTATCCAATTCTCCTGAAGATGGAATAACATGACCTTCTCTCAACCTAATTAATTTTCCTTGCAGTAAAATATCAAAAATCTTATCACACTTGCTAACGTCAAAAGTATATTTTATTTCCTCTCTTTTAGCATGTGTAGGTTTCAAAGCAGGACATGCAAAAGGTTTTGACTTCGGCGATTGAACCCACTCGGCTACGCCTATGTTAGCATCATCCTCACTAGCCGAATCATCATATTCTAAAGCATTAACCGCCTGGTTATCCTTTTCTTTTTCCCTGTTATCTGCAAACCGGCTATATTGTTTAACTTCCTTAGCACGGTTTTCTTGCGTGGAGTTAAAATAATCAGGGTATGGATTTTGATATGAACGTGCTCTACCCTCAGGCTCTAAACCAAATTCTCTAAATATACTAGCAAGCTTATCCTTAAAACTTTCATTGGGCTGTAGAGAACTTGTTTGTGGAATAGATGAAACACAAGCACGCGGTGAAATCTCCGGCAATGAAATTGGAGCATGTGATGTTTGCAACGGAGATCCACTAACATATGAATAGGGTACCGGCTCGTACGGAACCCCGGTACCGACATGCGGCAGCGGTGGTGTATTGTATGCTACCGTCTGATAACTAACTTGCTGCAAATTAGAATTAAAGGCTCCACTTCGGTTATCGTTGTAATAATTTTGTGGCACCAAAGTTGATATAGTAGGAGCAGCTACGCTAGCCATATAATTATTAGCCGGACTGCTCACATAATTCCAGCCACCTGCATCACTTTGATCGTCACTTAAAAATACGTGAGGCTGCTGTGCAACATTAGAATTAAATATTGCACTTCGGTTATTGCTGTGATAATTTGGTGCAACCGAAGTTAAAATAGTAGGATGAGCAGCAGTATAAACAAAAGTATTGGCCGAAGTGTTAGCATACTTCCGGCCACCCTGATTACTATTCGAAGCCACGTGAGGCTGCGTACCAATAGCCGATGCACCAGGCATGTGAATATCACTAGGCAACGTAATGAATCCATTATTTTCTACAGATATCGGCCTTTGCACAGAATATTCATTATCAATTTGCACTAACGAACGAGCATGGAGAGCTAAACTATTTTCAAGATTAGCCGAACTACTTATATAATTTCGGCCACTTTGATAATCAGGTAAAGGAACGTAAGTCTGGACAACATTAGCCGATGCATCGGGTGTAGGCAAATTAATAAATCCACGGTTCTCCAAAGGCATCAGCTTTGTTTTAGAATATTCATCGTTGACTTGCAGCACTGACGAACGAATTTTACGAGATAGACTAGTTTCTAGCTGCTCCTTAAATTCATCAAATATATTATCTATAGTACTAAGTTTACTAGCCACGGACACATCAATAAGATTAGCAATTTCATCAGTTGGCTTTTTTACCTCAGCGCCGAGTAAATCGGAAGGACTCGGCGTAGCTACCTTTTTGACGACGCCGTTCCTGGTCTTCTGGTATCCAGCCAACTTCAATTTCATCACCTCAGCCATCTCTTCCTCAAGCTCCCGTTCAAACTTGCGCCGATCCTCTTCTGACAGATCGTCGAGGGTAACGGCGATGGTGATGTCGGGGTCGACGTCGCTGCCGTTCTTGATGACGGTGTTCATCATGTGTATGTTCTTGTTCTTCGTCCCCAGCGGAGTCGCCAATTGTGTTGCCACGCAAAACTGCCGCGCAGCACCACGATACTGTCGTACTTTCGTGACGACGGACGATTGCTTTCCGAGCAAAGCAACAAAGATCCCCTCGCTTTCGTGGAGGAGAGACGACCGCTTTTCAGCGCAAAACGGCAAAGATCACCGAACCCTAGACGGTAGAGCTCGGCAAGAGAAGAAACGATAAGTAAAAATAAAAGATACGTAAAAAGTAGATGTATTATTGGATGAATGTCGATTGGTTCCTCAATCGGCCGTGTACCCATATTATATAGGTTCCTGGTCTTTGGCGTACAGGGTAGGACGCGGAAGTTTTTCTTGGCATGCAAGCCGAATAGATTATTCCTAATCTCTAGCAAATCCGGCCCTGTATCTAATAAGGAATAGAATATTAACTTACTACATGCACCAGTACGACTCCTTATCCCTGCTTGGAGAAAATATTTCCTTCAGTAGCTTTTCCAATTCATACCCGATCAGCTTGGCATCCAAAGCCTGATAGGAGTTGTCCTACGCAGTGGCGTTTAATTCAGTCCATCTATTAATATGTCCAAGATTTGTCCTCGGTAGCCTCCTCTCCAGAATAATCAATATATTTGTCTTGGTCAAATAGCTTGCTAAACTTGATCCGCCGCTGCAACATCTGTACTGGAATACAGCCAAGACTGCAATTTGAACTAAACAGCAAATTCAAATATATCTGTCGGTTAATAATCTAAGCACCATCATCCAAATTAATTTGGCTTATAAAAATACCTAGCAACCAAATTACACCTTGAACACTTAGTACGTCCATCTTCTTTTGAAACCTTCGAGCAACATGTGGTTAAATTAATCCTACGTTGTGGGGAAAAAATGCTTTGATTTTCATATCCTTGTCACTACTCAATGATAAGAGTTTTATTGTGGTAAGAAATATTGCTAAATAGCTTACTCCAACAAAAGAAGGCACGAGTCAACGGACAAGCTAGAATTCGACTTATATTCCAACAAAGCTCGTTGGATTACTTTTTTGTATGACATACAATGCTCGTTGGATGATATCGACAAGTTAACCACCAGAGAAGCTAGGCATTTTAATTCCAAACAGCTTAATTATTCGCAAGATGTATTTTTCTCTGGGTGTGCTTGTTTGTTTGCAAGATGGACTTGACTGGCCGATTCAAGTTACAGTACTATTATTTTTGTTGTGAATTAACCCATGATCATACATTCCATTCCAATAATGCGCATGCATAGAAACTCGGACAACTGTCTCCCGTTTTCACGTACCGCAGCAGCCGGAAGCCCGGAACCCGTTCTTTGTACGTACACCGTTGCGACGTACGATGGGAGAGTAGGAGACGAAATAGTCAAAGGATTCGATCCATGGTCTTGGTCGCCGATGGATCGGCTGCTGAACACGATCGACGCGGACGAGATCTTCTGCGCCCGATTAGAATTTAGAATACCGCATAGTGGTTGGTAAACGGTGGCGTGTACTCTCTCCGTTTCACAATATAAGATGTTTTAACTACTCCCTCCGTATCAAAATATAAGACTTTCTCTCCGACGATACGCCGACGATACGCTCATCCTTGCCAAAGCTTCCCCAGAAGCTGCAACCCAACTTAGGAAAACCCTAGACGATTTTGCTGCGGCTACTGGCCTCACCATTAATTATCATAAATCCACCTTCATCCCTATGAACGTCTCTCCTGAAGATGCCCATGTTATGGCCTCAATCTTAGGCACCGATATATCCACTTTCCCCCAAACGTATCTAGGACTACCGCTCTCACCCCACAAACTTCCACAATCGGCTTTCTCTCCGCTCTACTCTAAAAGTGACCACTACCTTGCCGGTTGGTGTGCCAACCTCCTAAACAAAGGAGGACGGCTCGCCCTTCTATCCTTTGTGCTAGATTCTCTTCCTACCTACTTCATGTCTTCGTTTCTTATCCCTCCTCCCTGCGTAGAAAAATTTAATAAAAAAAGAAGGGCTTTCTTTTGGGCTGCCGAAGACACCTGTTCTGGTGCTCAGTGTTTGATTGCTTGGGACAAAGTCTGCACTCCTAAAACTGCTGGTGGTTTAGGCGTCAAAAATCTTGAGACCCAGAATTTATGCCTCCTTCTGAAGTTTGCTTACAAATTTTTACATTCTGATGATTTGCCGTGGAAACAATGGATCCTTCACCACTCACCCTTTAGACTCCACCAAAAAACAAATACCTCCTACCTTGCCAAAATAATTAGCACGGGTCTTAAAACCCTTAGACTCATTACTCAATGTTCTGTCGGAAATGGCCAAAGCTCCTACTTCTGGCTTGACCGATGGATCCTCCCTGAAACCCTAGCTACTGCCTTCCCCGCTTTGTACTCCCACTCCACCAAACAATTTGATTTTGTACACACTGTGCTGCAGAATGGACTTGTTGCTAACCTGTGTAACAGACTAACCTCGGCTGCTGCGGAAGAGCTAGCCTCCCTGAATTCTTTGTTGTCGCAGGTATCACTTTCAGGGTCCCCGGACAGGAGAATACTCATGGATGGATCCAAGTTCTCCTCCAAAGGAGCTTATTCAGCATTAACATCCCAAGCCACCGATGACAAGCTCATGATCGTCTGGCACTCCTTTGTTCCCCAGAAGGTCAAGATCTTCGTCTGGCTGCTATATTTCGACAGACTCAACACTAGAGCTAACCTCCACAAGAAGACTATCCTGCCAAACGCCATCTGCCCACGCTGCGATCACCCCTGGAGGACAAGAACCACCTCTTTTTCCAATGCAAAGCTTCGGTGGAAATTTGGAACAAGATTGGACTTACTCCTTCATACACACCGATCTCTGCTCTCTGGGACTCTACCCTGCCCGCTGCGCTGCCAAAAACTGTTTGGCCCTCCGTCGCCTTGATCATTTTATGGAAGATTTGGGACTCCAGAAATGCCAAAGTTTTTAGAAAAGTAGACATGCCGCCCTCTGTCACGGCCAAGAATGTTGTAGATGATCTTACTCTGTGGACTAATCGATGCAAAGACTCGATTCATAAGGAACACGCCGGTCTGTGGCGTGATTTCCTCACCTCACGCCTTGCGTGAACCCTTGTAAAAAACTTCTGCTCTTTGAAATATATTCAGGTGGGGAGGCTTTCCCCCCCGGTGACGTTTCAAAAAAAAAATATAAGACTTTCTAGCTACACTACAGGAAACAGCAGAATTGCCGAGCGTCCTACATATGCCGAGCGTAACGCTCGGCATATACTCCTATATGCCGAGCGTAATATAAAACCTCTCGGCAACTAAAATACGCTCGGCATATAATCCGTATGCCGAGCGTTTTTCCAGGTGACGCTCGGCAAATACTCACGCTCGGCATACACGGAGTATATACCGAGCGTAACGCTCGGCATACATAGGACGCTCGGCATATACATGTCCAACATAGACGGCGTGTACCGAGTCCGTGACGGCGCTTAGTGTATGCCGAGCACCACGTGGGATACGCTCGGCATATACCAATTTTTTATTTTTTTATTTATTGTTTAGGCAGTGACTATGTATCAGTCGCCTCAAATTTTCTTACGTCTCGGTCAACACGAGCTAGGAGCATGCACCAGGCAGCAGCAGCGCCACCGGCAATGCACAGCACCATGCATGTGCACGCTAGCTATTCTAGCTACTCCCTCCGTTCCAAATTAGTTGTCTTTCATTTGTACAAAAGTGGATGTATCTAGACATGTTACAAGTATAGATACATCCACTTTTGTACAAATGAAAGACAACTAATTTAGAACGGAGGGAGTACCTACGTACATACTTCTTAAACAATATGTCAATATGTACATTTTGATTCAGACGGAGTCACGGAACTAACAAATAACAACCAGTTTTCGTTCTCACTTAGCCAACTACTACTGCTCCTCCTCATAATTTTCAAGGCACTTGACCAAAGAAAAATGCAAAGTGTATAATTTTCAAGGCACGCTAGCTCTTATTTTTTTGTGAAAATAAAATGAAAACTCTCTTCGGCAAACTTGTTCGCTATTCCAAGATACAACCTTGTGCACAATATGAGATCATTTGAACAAATTATGTCATGAATTTGGCCATAACATTGGTAATTTGATTTCAAACTCATGAATTTGTCAAAACTCAAGTTTCTTGTTATTCCTATCAACTAATACACATAAAAGGACTCCATGCCAAAGGATTTCTTTTTTTGAGTATTCCTTCACTTTCTTTTATTTTTTTGAAAAAACGGTCAAAATGGTCGCCGTGACTATTCATTGAAAGGGGTCGAATTATCCAAAACTATCGATGGTTTTGTTATACAACCACTACTTGTGTACCTCAAAAATATTTTTGAAACATTTTTAGAGCAAACTATCACACACTTGTAGTTCAAATTTGAATTACTTTCGAAAAATCAACATAAAGTCATTTAAATAGGCAAAACTAGGTAGAAAGCGAGAAAATTCATAATATTTGTGGATTATCCATCAAATATGGTCTACTTTGTGACAAATTTGGATGGATGCCATTTTGCACCATATTTGTTGTAGTTGCTTCACAAAAAATGTCATTTTTGGCACTTAGAAAATGAAAAATGATATTTATAAAACTTATTTGAAAAAACTCAGTTCTGCAACATTGTTTGTCATACCAAGATACAGCTTTGTATCAAATATGAGCACATTATCACAAACTATGCCACGGGAATTATCATACCTAGGCCATTTTAATTGAAACTTATACATGTTCATAGATGATTGATCTTTTTGTGAAGAATGTTTTTGGAAATTTTGTCAAAATTCAAGTTTATTATTATTCCTATCAACTAATACACATAAAAGGACTCCATGCCAAAGGATTTCTTTTTTTGAGTATTTCTTCACTTTCTTTTATTTTTTTGAAAAACGGTCAAAATGGTCGTCGTGACTATTCATTGAAAGGGGTCGAATTATCCAAAACTATCGATGGTTTTGTGATACAACCACTACTTGTATACCTCAAAAATATTTTTGAAACATTTTTAGAGCAAACTATTACACACTTGTAGTTCAAATTTGAATTACTTTCGAAAAATCAACATAAAGTCATTTAAATAGGCAAAACTAGGTAGAAAGCGAGAAAATTCATAATATTTGTGGATTATCCATCAAATATGGTCTACTTTGTGACAAATTTGGATGGGTGCCATTTTGCACCATATTTGTTGTAGTTGCTTCACAAAAAATGCCATTTTTGGCACTTAGAAAATGAAAAATGATATTTACAAAACTTATTTGATAAAACTCAGTTCTGCAACATTGTTTGTCATACCAAGATACAACTTTGTATCAAATATGAGCACATTATCACAAACTATGCCACGGGAATGATCATACCTAGGCCATTTTAATTGAAACTTATACATGTTCATAGATGATTGATCTTTTTGTGAAGATTTTTTTGGAAATTTTGTCAAAATTCAAGTTTATTATTATTCCTATCAACTAATACACATAAAATGACTCCATGCCAAAGGATTTCTTTTTTTGAGTATTTCTTCACTTTCTTTTATTTTTTTGAAAAAACGGTCAAAATGGTCGCCGTGACTATTCATTGAAAGGGGTCGAATTATCCAAAACTATCGATGGTTTTGTGATACAACCACTACTTGTGTACCTCAAAAATATTTTTGAAACATTTTTAGAGCAAACTATTACACACTTGTAGTTCAAATTTGAATTACTTTCGAAAAATCAACATAAAGTCATTTAAATAGGCAAAACTAGGTAGAAAGCGAGAAAATTCATAATATTTGTGGATTATCCATCAAATATGGTCTACTTTGTGACAAATTTGGATGGATGCCATTTTGCACCATATTTGTTGTAGTTGCTTCACAAAAAATGTCATTTTTGGCACTTAGAAAATGAAAAATGATATTTATAAAACTTATTTGAAAAAACTCAGTTCTGCAACATTGTTTGTCATACCAAGATACGGATTTGTATCAAATATGAGCATATTATCACAAACTATGCCACGGGAATGATCCCTAGGCCATTTTACTTGAAACTTATACATGTTCATAGATTATTGATCTTTTTGTGAAGAAGTTTTTTGGAAATTTTGTCAAAAGTCAAGTTTATTATTATTCCTATCAACTAATACACATAAAAGGACTCCATGCCAAAGGATTTCTTTTTTTGAGTATTTCTTCACTTTCTTTTATTTTTTTGAAAAAAACGGTCAAAATGGTCGCCGTGACTATTCATTGAAAGGGGTCGAATTATCCAAAACTATCGATGGTTTTGTGATACAACCACTACTTGTGTACCTCAAAAATATTTTTGAAACATTTTTAGATCAAACTATCACACACTTGTAGTTCAAATTTGAATTACTTTCGAAAAATCAACATAAAGTCATTTAAATAGGCAAAACTAGGTAGAAAGCGAGAAAATTCATAATATTTGTGGATTATCCATCAAATATGGTCTACTTTGTGACAAATTTGGATGGATGCCATTTTGCACCATATTTGTTGTAGTTGCTTCACAAAAAATGTCATTTTTGGCACTTAGAAAATGAAAAATGATATTTATAAAACTAATTTGAACAAACTCAGTTCTGCAACATTGTTTGTCATACCAAGATACAGCTATGTGTCAATATGCGCACATTATCACAAACTATGGCATGTGAATGGCCATAACTTGTTCATTTGACATGAAACCTATACATGTTTATAGATGATACACCTTTTTGTGAAGGATTTTTTTGGAAAATCTTTCAAAACTCAAGTTTATAATTTTTCCTAACAACTAGTACTTATAAAACTACTCCATGCCAAAGGATTTCCTTTTTTGAGAATTTTTTCACTTTCTTTGATTTTTTTGAAAGAATGGTCAAAATGGGTACCACATCTATTCATTTAAAGGGGTCAAATTTCTAAGAACTATGGATAGTTTTATGATATAATCACTATTTGTGTACCTTAAAATGATTTTTCTAAAAAAATCAGAGCAAACTATCACACACGTGTAGTTCAAATTTAAATTAATTTCGGAAAATCGGCATAAAGTTATTTAAATTGGCGAAATTAGTAAGAAACCGAGAAAATTTATAATATTTGTGGATTATCCTTCAAATATGGAGTACTTTGTGTGAAAATTGTATTGGTGTAATTTTATCCGCAAAACATAAAATAAATTACAGTGAAAACCTTATAAAAAGAAGAAAAGAATATTGCCGAGTGTGTTTTGTGTTACGCTCGGCAAACATCTGGCGGGATATGAAAAAGAGAAGGGCGCGGGACGAAAATTTCAGGAAATAACCGCGCTGGACCGAAAATTTCAGAAAAAGGGCGCTATATCCCACTCCTTCACTGTCCACACCAACTCCCCCTCGTGCCTATCCCCTCCAGGCTCCCAGCGCCTCCTCCCTCTCGATCCCCTTTTCGTCGCCTCAGCCGCCGGCAGATCCCGGCAGGCTCCGGCCAGCCCCACCGCTGCAGACCACCGCCAACGCGCCACCACCTCCTCCTCTACCTATTCCATGGCCTAGCACCGTCGAATCGCAGCTCCACCCCAAACCCTAGCCCAGCTGCTGGTGTTACAGAGGAGGAGGAGGTGATCAAGGCTCGGCATTTGGCGTCCATGGCAGCGGCGGCGGCGGCGCGGCACGGCGACCGGCTGGACTACGCTCAGCAGAAGTGGCCGGCCAACAAGCCGCGGCCCTCACCCACGCCGGCGTCCTCGGGGCTGGACCGTCGGCAAGCGCATCTGGGCGCCGCGGATGACTCCGGCTCCGGCCATCAACCTCCTCCTCGTTCCCCATCTCCTGGCCAGCCTTCAACACCATCCTCGCGTCCAATTGCTGCAGCTGCAAGGGCGATTTGCTGGGAGGAGATCTGCAGCTCGCCGGCGGGTGTCTGACCACGTACAGCGGCGCTCTTGCCGGACGGCGGCTACGGCCCGCACCCTCACCGCCACTCTGACAGAGAGCTGAGATGCGCCCGGACCGCTCCCCCACTGTGAGGTATAAATCGTTCATCTCCAAGTCTGTGTCTAGTGTTCTTCGGTTTTTTATCATGTCAAAATACCTTTATTGGTTCAGAGCACCCAGAAGCAGCCTTGTAGTAATCGGAGGGATCTGCCGCGGCCCTCAACGACGGCGACGACGACGAGGCCCTAGACACCGGCGTGGACGCCATGGACGCCGGCGTGGTCTCCTGTGGTGGCGCCATGGACGCCGGCGTGGTCTACTGTGCTCCCGCCATCGACCTCCTCTGCTGGCAGCACGTCGTCGACCTCCTCCTCTAGTCCTCTGCTAGCAGCACGCTTCTCACCCTCGATCTGGTAAGTGCTCCCGCCATCCGTCTCTGGGTTCAGGTTCACAAAGGGAGAATTTTTGGCTGATTTCGTTTCCCTGCTATGCTCCTGCCGGTGGTTGCCTGCAGTGTTCAAGGAGATGCAGCTGGTCGTCTGTCCGCCGCCAACGACGACGCACAAGGGACAAGGAAGAGCTGCAGCTGGGCGTCCACGCACACCAGCCAATAGGACGCGGCGACGACCGACGGAGAGAAGAGCGGCTTAGACGCGGGAAGGAGGAGATGCCGGCCGCCTCCTTCACCGTTGCGGGTGGCCGCCTCCTTCACTAATGTCGGGCTTCTACCTGAAGATGGACGCCGTCACCTACCTCGAATTGCTCGGCCATTGCTTTGCCAAGGTCCTGTACAGCACCCCCATCTTGTCCTTTGGGAATTCGTGAGTAGTTGGAGTTGCCATTGCGATGTTCCAAACATGTGAATGCTATCTTGATTTTTATGTGCTCGTTTGTTTATTTGTTTTTTTTTGAATTTTCGTTTGTTTATTTGTTGGTAAAGGCAAATCATTTGGTTTTATTTTTTTTGTTCTGGTAATCCTATATGCCGACCGTGTACGCTCGGCATACAACACACCCGTGGCAGCTGCTGGTGCTCGCTGGGAAAGTGTTTGCCGAGCGTGGCTTCGGTCGGCAGACACGGGACGCGCCGTCAGACGGACGTTTCCGTCAAGTCTTTTGCCGAGCGTTTGTCTGCCGACGGCTACCGGTGACGCTCGGCATATGAGACAGTTGCCGAGCGTGTTTGTATGCCGAGCGTATCGGTGGTATATGCCGAGGAGGTGTACGCCGAGCGTTGTTTGCCGAGCGTTACGCTCGGCATACATGTATGCGTATGCCGAGCGTTTTCCCGTGTTTACCGAGCGTTTGTGGCGCTCGGCATAATTTACCAGTCCTGTAGTGCTAGTTTCTGCATCATGCATGCATGTAGAAACTAGCTAGAAAGTCTTATATTTTGATACGGATGGAGTAGCTCACATGTTGGTTAGGTGCAAACTCAAATGAGTGTACATATACACTAAAACATGTCCATATACATCTAGATATATGTGAATGTGGGCAAAATCTAAAACATTGTATATTGAGAAACGGAGGGAGTAGTTGCAAACTTTTCGTAGAAGAAAAAAAGGAAGCTGTAAAAGGTAAAATGTATGGACTAAAAGGCAGATCGAGTCCAGGACTGGCGTTTCGCTACCAGTCTACACCAGGCACAGCTGGACTCGTCGAAACGTACGTTGCAAATTAAGCGGGCAATACGAGTAGAAAATTACATATAACGAAGTTACACATAACACTCAATTAATTTTCCCTTAATCCTAATTTTCGGGGTAATATGTGCAGCTAGCACAAATAGGTGTCTTAGTGCCCTTAACAACATATCTGACAAGTGGAGACAGATTTTTATACCGTTTACCCCAACTATACGACACTTTTAAAAATAAAAATTATATCTTCAACTTTTAAAAAACTGAAAAAAGGTTGGAAGTAGTCACTGATGTATCTTACGAGCGTTAAAATCTCAAAACCAAATTCTTGGTATTGATCAGGGCTACACAAAAATAACCAAACCTGGCAAATTTTAAAATTTTGAAATTGTACATTGTTCACTATATTCATATCCCGACTTTTGTCATCCTTTTCTATGCTAGAATACAAAATATTTCATATTGAGATTTTTCACATGTGCAGTACATATCACTCACTAGTAAAAACATTTTTGAAACTTTAAATTGTAACTAATGGGGTGACACGGCCATTTGTGCTGCTAGGTTTATCATATATTATGGTACTTGTATTTTTGTATATATTTATATGTCATATTCTAGATGCTAATCAGAACTTTGGAAATCATTCAAAAAAATATAGAAAAATCATGCAGTACAAGTTCACCCTGCAAGTACTTTTTTTTTTAAACAAAGCCCAGATCTATTAAGCAAGAACACCAGTACAGACACCCCTGTAAAATAAAAAGATTACAACGCATTCAAAGGGAGAGACAGCCGCCGCTGCCACCAACACGCACTGAAGGCACGCCGCCGCCGACATCGCTCCGGGGAGCCTCAAAGGGAAGCAGCCGAAGACCTTCAAGAAAGGGGCCCCGAAGGCCCTACGCGCTGAAGGAGAAGACACCATCTTCGAGTCCGTCACCGGCGAACCACCGCAAGAACTGAGCTCGCCTCCTGTACACCAGCCGCGATCCAACCACCGACAAGGGAGGGAGCGCCGGCAGGACAAGGCAACAGCCAACCGCCGCCGTCGAAGACGACGCCGGGAACGAGGGGAGGCTGCAGCCGACCAAAACGACGACGGTGGCCTCCCCGCCTCGACCACGTCGCCCGCGATCCACCCACACACCCTATCTACACCGCCGGAGGGTAGGAAATCCCACGGATACGCCGGCGGACGCTGGCCGATTCGAGGTTGCCCTCAAGATCGCCTCTGGTACAGTAGAGAGAGGAGAGGGAGGAAAGTTCCAGAAAAAGCGACTGGTGTGTGTACCCTGCAAGTACTTGAGTAGCCTAGTTGTTTGTCAAGTCCTTGGAACGTGAGATTGAAGAGTGGCTGCTCAAGTACTTGGTATGTGGGGTAGAAGAATGTACACATTTTGATACGTGGCTTGGTATGCGAAACACGGATATCATTCTATTTTTTTTGAATTATGGTATACCATTGTGTCATAGAGTTGTGGTATACGGGATAGAAATATGTCCCCACTTGTCAGATACGTTATTAAGAGGCTTAAGACATTTATTCGGTATAGCTGCAACATCTTACTCCAAAAATTTCGATTTAGCCACAAAAACTGTCTTGATTATTGATTATGTGTTTTGTTCAACTTTATCATAAAAAATTGGTGATACGTGCAAAATTTGTCAAAAAGGGAGTCGTCTTCAAAAGCGAGTCGTCGGGGCAAGGGTGGAGCAGCGTGAGACGACGAGAAGATGGAGTTGGTGCCTTCAAACGTGCAGCCACGCCACGGCATGGCGCGGGCGGACGGAGGTTGGCAGTGGCGCGCGGTACCGAAACAAAAGTGGAAACGCGCTAAAGCGCTCGATCGACCAATAGTCACCGGAATGTCAGAGGCAGCGCGCGGTTGGCGGCAGGACGCGTCGGAGACGACGACCGCGCGCCGCCCCAGCCGACGACTCTCCTCCACTTCGGGTCTCTTTCTCAGGTTCCGGTGGTGCTTGTCCTCATCGATCCAGCTCGCTCGCTAGATTCCAACATTTCGGTCATGGAAGAAATTTAGGCTGAATGAATTTTAGGCAGCCAGCGTCAACATGCTTTGGCTACTCGCCACCTGCAACCATCTGACAGGTGGTACTACTGTTACCTACCGCCACTCTACCAGTCCATTTCTCTGACTCACAGGTCTCCGATGATCCCATCATAATGCGACTACATCCAAAGTTCATCCTGGTACTCTCCTACCTACTATTCCCTTCCCTCCCTCCGTTATGTCTCAACTTTGTCCAAATTTGTATTTACTCCCTCCGTCCATAAAAGGATGTCTCAATTTTGTCTAAATTTACATGTATTTAGACATGCTTTAGTGTGTACATAAATGCAAGTTTAGATAAAGTTGAGACATCTTTTTATGAACGAATGGTATAAGACTTTCTAACGTTTTTGGCTTTGTCCTGATTCGTACATACATATGTAGACATATTTTAGTGTGTTGATTCACTCATTTACGAACAAATCAGGACAAAATCAGAAAAGGTAGAAAGTCTTATATTTTGGTATGGAGCGAGTACTAAGATAACGAAGCGGAAAGTCTTTTTTTTACTGTATTCAACAAACTTAAATACGACCTGTTCACATACTACATAGTATGATGCTACTATACTAGCATGAGCCAGAGCTTTCCAACCACTTCTCACACGACCCACACGTACTAGTCAAGTAAACAGGCTGTTCCAGTCCAGACAGTCTTGCAATTCCAAGATTCTAAAGGGCGACCGGCCACACAAAATGAATGAATGCAAACAAGATCAAACCACACCTGACTTGGTCCAGACGAGTGAGGATTTACAACACTTGTATAGGTTGCTTCCTCTGCTCTATTCTACAAACGCTTAATTGCTTATGAAGCTGGAATCTCCGTCGCAGCCGTCGTTGTATGGCGTGAGCACTTTACTTCGTCGATTCAAAGTTCCGGTGAATGCCAAAAGCCGGTAACGGTGAAACACAGGACGTGGTGCGTAGGAGGTGAAGGAGGCCCCTCCCTCCTTCCACGGAGACAGCGATCATACAGGGGACTGTAGATCGCAGATGGTCGGATATTTGACGGCTAGTTCGTTCCTGCAGCATCACGGCGCGCGCGGTAGGCGGCCATGAATGATGGTCGATTGCCACTCTGCTTGGGGTTCGTCGGTGCCACGGCCCCACTTTCCACTTCCAGAGGTTACTTTCTCAGGTTCCGGCGGCGGCTGTCCTGGTCCAGCTTTCCTTCCGGTTCAGTCATCACGTCATCGCAATGGATTTTCAGTGAAGGACCAGACGTAGTCAAACAAGAGCTTGGCACCTGCGCAGTGAACATAAACGCTCGGTGTTAGAGGTTGAATCACTGCCAGTTGATTTCACTGACCGTTTATTCACATCAGACATCATCCAATCGTTCTACTACTTATTTATGTGTGGCCCCAGAACATAATGTATGACCAATTCGTTGCTAACAGCATGACTTTAGAAATAAAGACACTTGTTTTGTTTAGCCGTGTTCACCATCAGCCATCAGATAACGAAGAGTAATGTGTAGGACCTATTCACTTGTGGCATGAACTGGGGCTCCATCCAACCACTACTCATAATTCTTATTGGTCATGGAAAAGTACAGGTTGCTTCAGATGCCTAACAAGACTTTGAAAGGGATGGAGACCGAAAATACAACAAGCTCAAACACACCTGACTTGGTCCAGATACTCGAATACCAAACGACTAGCTCGAAGCTGCAGCAGCATCATAGTGGGCGGCCGGTGTGCTTGGATTCGTCGGTGGCACTGAAAAGGTTCTGCACTTTGCGCTTCGCATGTTCCGACGGTGGTTTTCCTGCTCGGCCTTCCTTCTGGTTCACGGGGAATCATGGAACAGGAAAAAACCACGATGCGTGTTCAGTGAACGGCCAACGTAGACAAACGAGAGCCTGCCATCTGCGCATGGAACATAAATAGACACTCAGTAGTCAGTAAAACTATTTCCAGTGATTTCTCTGAGCGGACCAAGATCAGACAACTTGGAATTGTCTCACTACATTTATGACCAGCAATCCGTTACCTATGATCAGAAAACTACTTCCACTGAGCTAAGCAACGCAACCAGAACATAATGTATGCCCAATCCGTTGCTCACGGTCTGATAGGAAAATGGCACTTATCTTGTGTTAACATCAATCACTGGGCTTATTCAATTTCTATCATAAACCAGAACTCCATCCAACCACTACTGACAAATGGTCATGGAAAAGTACCAAGCACATACAGATGCCTTTGAACGGGATGGAGAATGAAAATACAACAAGGGGGCGGGCGACGGTGACGGACGCGTCACTACCTTGTTGGAGGCGTCGTCTTAGATGTTAGAGAGATATTTGTATATTGTAGTTTCCCTGTTAGATAGGGGGCTCCCTGCATATTTACACCTGTACATGTACTATATATTGTGGCCTTTGGCCCCCGTGGAATACAAGTTGCTTATTCCTAACATGGTATCAGAGCTAGGTTAGGGTTTCCCGCACGCGCAACTCGTGCAAAAAAAAATTTCTCTGCCCCGAATTCACGTACAGATCGATCTCCCGTTCCCGGCCGACGCCGGTCGATTTCCGGCCGCCGCCGTCCGTGCTGAGTCCTGCCTTGGGCTGCCGCTTGCTGCAGCTCTCTCTGCCGCTTGCTCCAGCTCTCTCTGCCGTCCCGTCCGCGGCTTTCTTCTGCTCGAATCGGGCTTGCTCTCTCTGACCTGCTTCGCTGGTCTGCTGCTGCCTTCTTCTCCGGCCGTCTCACCGGCCTGCTTCCAATCCTCAAGACCCGGCCGTGAGCTGGTCTGCTTGACCCGCCGCCGCCTTGCCGGCCTGCTGGATCAGCCGCCAGGACGGCCTGCTGCCCCAACGCCGCCGTCCGGCCGCCCCTGCTGCCTGGCCGTGCCCCTGCTCTCCGGCTGTTTCCGGCTGTCTCCGGCCGCTGCCTCTTCGCTGCCTTTGCTGCAGCTACTGCCTTGTGCGTATGGGAGATTGGGGCTGCGTTCCCGTGCGTGCGTGAGGCTCTGCCTTGTTCGATCCAAAATCTGAGATCCATTTTCTCTCTCCTCGGTTGACTTCAAAAAAAAAAAAAATAGACGATCTGATCTCGTTCCACGATGTCGTTGTCTGCTGCTGATCCCGTTCTAGGCTGTTCCGAGCTTCCGTCTTTGCTCGGTGCTGCTCCGGGGTCCTTGTTGCCTATTTCGTCGTCTCCCTCGATGACGTCTGCATGCCGCTCTACGTCGACTCTCGCGGCTTCTGCCCGCAGTTATGGCCGCTCTACGTCGACTCCGTCTATGTCGACTCGCCGCTCTACGTCAACTCTCGCGGCTTCTGTCCGCGGTTATGGCCGCTCTATGTCGACTCCGTCTATATCGACTCGCCGCTCTCCGTCGACTCTCGCGGCTTCTGCCCGCAGTTATGGCCGCTCTACGTCGACTTCGTCTATGTCGACTCGCCGCTCTACGCCGACTATCGGGGCTTCTGCCCGCTGTTGTGGCCGCTCTACGTCGACTCCATCTATGTCGACTCGCCGCTCTACGTCGACTCTCGCGGCTTCTGCACATGGTTCTGGCTGCTTTTCTTCGACTCCTCGCGTGGCGTGTGCACGCACTTGTGACCGCTCTCCTTCGACTCCCCATGTGGCGACCACGTATTGTGATGATTGGTCCTCCTTGGCTGACGCATCTACCTCGACCTCTTCAGTGGCGTCTTTCACTGCGCGTGAGATCGCGCAACTCCGATGCCTGCTTGCTACTTGGGACTCTTCACCGACAGGTTCTGCTGGTTCTGCGACTGACTTTTCTGGCACCGAGAGACCACCTTCTCATTCAGGTACATCCCCTTGGATTCTTGATACTGGAGCATCTTTTCATATGACTTACGATTCTTCCGCCTTGAGCTCTATTCGACCTGTCGAGTCTCCTGTCTCTGTTCGTACTGCCGATGGTACTCCCATCCCCGTTGCTAGTCGAGGCACTCTTAGCAGTCCCGCGTTTCATGTTCCTTCTGTCGCTCATATTCCTCGACTCACCATGCAGCTTTTCTCTGGTAGTCAGATTGTCGATTCTCGTTGTAGGGTCACTCTAGACTTTGATTCCTGTTCTGTTCAGGATCGTTGTACGGGCGCTTTGCTTGGTGCTGGTCCCCGACGCCATGATGGTCTATGGGAGCTTGACTGGCTTCGTCTTCCTTCCGCTGCCACCGCCGCCAGTCTCTCGACCCAGGTTGCCGCAGCCACCAGCTCTTTTCAGCAGTGGCATCATCGTCTTGGCCATTTATGTGGTTCTCGTCTCTCGTCTCTAGTTCATCGTGGTGTTCTAGGGTCTGTCTCCGGAAACGCTTCTTTGGATTGTCTGGGTTGTAGGCTTGGTAAGCAGATTCAGCTACCATATCCTCATAGTGACTCTGTGTCCGAGCGTCCTTTTGATCTCGTTCATTCAGATGTTTGGGGTCCGGCTCCCTTCGCTTCGAAAGGGGGTCATCGCTACTATATTATCTTTATAGATGATTACTCACGATACACTTGGATTTACTTTATGTCCTCTCGTAGTGAGGTTCTCTCTATCTATAAGCGTTTTGCTGCCATGGTTCACACTCAGTTCTCTACACCTATTCGTGTGTTCCGTGCTGATTCTGCTGGTGAGTATATCTCCAAGCATTTGCGTGGTGTTCTTGCTGAGCAGGGCACTCTCGCTCAGTTCTCTTGTCCCGGTGCACATGCTCAGAATGGCGTTGCTGAGCGTAAGCATCGTCATCTTCTAGAGACTGCTCGTGCGATGATGATCGCTTCTTCTCTCCCGCCACATTTCTGGGCTGAGGCTGTCTCTACCTCGGTCTATCTCATTAACATTCAGCCTTCTGCCGCCCTTCAGGGTGGTATTCCTCTCGAGCGACTATGTGATCGCTCTCCTGACTATTCCATGTTGCGTCTGTTTGGTTGTGTTTGCTATGTTCTCCTCGCTCCTCGTGAACGCACCAAACTAACCGCTCAGTCTGTTGAGTGTGTTTTTCTCGGATATAGTGATGAGCATAAGGGCTATCGATGTTGGGATCCCGTGGCTCGTCGGATGCGTATTTCCCGGGACGTGACGTTTGACGAGTCTCGTCCTTTCTTTCCACGCTCGACCTCCTCGACCTCTACTGTGGAGGATCTCTCTTTTCTTACTTTTCCTGATTCTCCTCCCGATGTCCCTCATATTCCTCCTCCTCCCCCTGATCCGGTGCCGTCTACTCCGATGCCTTCTTCTCCTCCTTCATCGACGCCTTCTTCTCCTCCTTCGTCGCGTCTTCTTCATCCTCCCCGCCTCCGCCTTCTCCTGTTGCTCCTTCTCATCCTACTTTTCCTTTCTATTATACTCGTCGTCCACGTGTTGTGACCGAGTCATCTGATGCACCCTCTACTTCTGGTGCACCGTCTCAGCCGACTTACTCTCTTCGTACTCGGCCTTGTCCTTCACCTGATTTCTTTGATCCTGCTACCTATAGTGTTTCGGCTGTCCCAGAGCCGACTACGTATCGTGAGGCTGTTGTTCATCCTGAATGGCAGCTTGCCATGGCTGAGGAGATTGCTGCGCTTGAGCGCACTGGTACGTGGGAGATCGTTCCTCTTCCTCCTCGTGTTCGTCCTATCACCTGTAAGTGGGTCTATAAGGTTAAGACCCGCTCTGATGGGACTCTTGAGCGTTACAAAGCTCGTCTGGTTGCTCGTGGCTTTCAGCAGGAGCATGGCCGTGATTATGATGAGACTTTTGCTCCAGTGGCTCACATGACCACTGTTCGGACTCTTCTTGCCGTGGCATCTGTTCGCCATTGGTCTGTGTCTCAGCTTGATGTTAAGAATGCCTTTCTTAATGGTGAGTTGCGTGAGGAGGTTTATATGCAACCACCACCGGGGTATTCTGTTACAGATGGCATGGTCTGCCGTCTTCGTCGCTCTCTCTATGGCCTTAAGCAAGCCCCTCGTGCATGGTTTGAGCGCTTTGCTTCTGTGGTCACAGCTGCTGGTTTCTCTTCCAGTGCTCATGACCCTGCGTTGTTTGTTCACTCTTCTCCTCGTGGTCGCACTCTTCTTCTTCTGTATGTTGATGACATGATCATCACTGGTGACGACCCGGAGTATATTGCCTTTGTCAAGGCACGTCTGAGTGAGCAGTTTCTTATGTCGGATCTTGGTCCGCTTCGTTACTTTCTTGGGATTGAGGTTTCGTCCACCTCTGATGGTTTCTTTATATCCCAAGAACGGTATATTCATGATCTTCTTTCTCGTGCCGCTCTTACTGATGACCGTACTGCTGAGACTCCCATGGAGCTCAATATTTCTCTTCGTGCTTCTGATGGCGATCCTCTCTCTGATCCGACTCGTTATCGACATCTTGTCGGGAGTCTCGTCTATCTGGCTGTTACTCGCCCTGATATTTCTTATCCTGTCCATATTCTGAGTCAGTTTGTTTCTGCTCCCACTTCGGTTCACTATAGTCACCTTCTTCGTGTTCTACGCTATCTTCGTGGAACGATCTCTCTTTGTCTCTTCTTTCCTCGTTCCAGCTCGTTACAGCTTCAGTCCTACTCCGATGCCACTTGGGCTAGTGATCCTTTGGATCGCCGTTCACTTTCTGCTTACTGTGTCTTTCTTGGTGGTTCTCTCATTGCCTGGAAGACGAAGAAACAGACCGCAGTTTCCCGTTCGAGTGCAGAAGCTGAGTTGCGAGCTATGGCTCTTTTGACTGCGGAGGTGACTTGGTTACGGTGGTTACTTGCAGATTTTGGTGTCTCTGTTACGACACCCACGACTCTATTGTCAGACAGTACAGGTGCTATTAGCATTGCACGTGACCCGGTGAAGCATGAGCTTACTAAGCATATTGGCGTTGATGCTTCTTTTGTCCGTGCTAGTGTGCAGGATCAGATTATTGGCTCCAGTATGTGCCTTCAGAGTTACAGTTGGCGGACTTCTTCACGAAGGCCCAGACTAGAGCACAGCATAGATTTTTCCTCTCCAAACTCAGTGTTGTGGATCCACCATGAGTTTGAGGGGGGGGGTGTTAGAGAGATATTTGTATATTGTAGTTTCCCTTTTAGATAGGGGGCTCCCTGCATATTTACACATGTACATGTACTATATATTGTGGCCTTTGGCCCCCGTGGAATACAAGTTGCTTATTCCTAACATTAGAGTTATTGGCCCTCGCGGTGCGATGGCTTCGCGATGGATGGGCAGGATGACCCCGTGGTTTGGGGGAGGAGGGTGCCGGGGCGGCGGCCCCAAATGGTGGTGGACGTCGAGGCGGCGACCTCGGTCTCCCACGCTACGACGGTTCTATGAGGCAGAGTCGTTGTTTAGCGTGGATCTGAGTGGCGACCTAGATGAAGACTGTGCGGGCAGAGGGTTCGTCGACCCGACTGGATCGCCTTCGGGCAATGCGAAGGTCGATCTGGTTACTACGCCGGGGCGGCGGCCCCGGAACAGGTTGGTTTTGGTGGCAACCTGGATGAACACTGCGCGGGTAGAGGGTTCGTTGACCATGACTGGATCGCTTTCGGGCAATGCGAAGGTCGATCTGATTGTTTCGCCGGGGCGGCGGCCCCGGAGCGGGTGGTGTGTGTTGTGGCGTTTGGTCGACTTGTGTCGTGTGGGCGGCGGTCGCATCGTCTGTGCGGTTTTTTGGCCCTGTTTTCCTCATAAACAGGGCATTGTACAGTTTGTATGGCTTTTGGGCCCGGTTTCCCTTATAAACTGTGTCAATTCTATTCTATCTATTCGATCAGTAGATATCGACCACCTTAAGCTCAAAAAAAAAATACAACAAGGTCAAACACATCTGACTTAGTCCAAAGGGATGACAATTTATAAGACTCGCAGTAACAACATGTTGTTTGGATTGAATCAACGCTTCAGCAAGTATGGTAAGCTTTACCCAAACGGCGACCTTACATTTTGTAACTATTTACTAAACTGTCAAATTGAACCCGTCAAACGGCAAAAAACTGACCCCTGGAACTAGAGTGAGAAGATGAAAGAATGGAACAGCGTGACTGCATGTCACTATATTGATGGAACTGATTGACAGGTTAGTGAACAAAGGTGTAGTATAAAAATAAAAATAAAAATACCTTGAGCAGAAAATGAAGTCGACATGTTCTTCTGGAAAAGTATTGATAGACAATACTGGTGAAACTATTCCATCTTCTAATGCCCGTCAAATTCCTCTGTTTTCATCGCATGCGGATAAGATGTGAACCGTACTGAAGAATTCAAAATGGGCTGCCTCTTGGTGAAGAAAGCTTTTGGCGAATAGGGTATCAACGTAGACAACAGGAGCCTGCCATCTGCGCATGGAACATAAACACTAGTATTAAAACTACTGCCAGTTAATTTCTCTGACCAGACCAAGATCAGTCAACTTGGAATTGTCTTACTACATGAGTAACTTTACGTTACTATGCAATCACTGGGCTAAGCAAGGCAACTAGAATGTATGCCCAACCTGTTGCTAACAGACAAACATTAAAAAAGACACTTATCATCTTATCTTGTGTGACCATCAATCACTAGGCTATTTATTTCTAGCATAGACCAGAGCTCCATCCAACCAGTACTCACAATGGTCATGGAAAAGTACACGTAGTTCAGATGTTTAACAAGACTTTGACAGGGATGGAGACCAAAAATACAGCAATGTCGAACACACCTGACTAGGTCCAAAGGGGTAACGATTTAAAAGACTCATAGGCAACTAATGGTAAGCTTTACTCCCAAGGTGCACCTTATATTTTGTAACTATTTTTTTAAATGTCAAACTGAATCCGTTAAATCAAGGAAATAAAATGACGCTGAAACTAGAGTAAGAGGATGAAACAACAGAACAGCATGACTGCATATCACTATATTAATAGACTTCATCGACCAGTTAGTAAATAATGGCGTAACGTCAAAGAGAAAAATGCGTACCTTGAGCAGCTAATGAAAGTCAATATGTTCTTCTGGAGAAATATTGATAGATGTTGAAACTATTCCATCTTCTAACGCCTGTCAAATTCCTCTGTTTCAAAAATTGCATGCGGATAAGATGTGAACCGTACTGAAGAATTCAATATGGGCTGCCTCTTGGCGAAGAAAGCTTTTGGCGAAGAGGATATCACAGTAGTATCTAACTCTGGCCTAAATGATGCTGAACAAATTTCCGATGATTTAAAGAATGGAAACAGTGACGAGCATCTGCTTTCGTCGTCCCACTCAAGATTGTTCCACCATGTTTTCTCCCCTCTGATCCTCTTCAGTTTAACCATTTTCCCAAAAGGCAGATTCTTCATCTTCGGGCAAGCAAACACATCAATGTATTCTAAAGAAGGAAAATCCAACTTAAAATTACATAATCTTTCAAAGCTTTGCAACGAATTTAATTGTAAAATTCTCAGCTGTCGAAATCCCTGCATCGGTATTTCATATCGTACTTCCGGATCAATAGCATTCTGTATGCCAACTAGCTGCTTCATGTTAACACAGCAAGACACATTCAAATGCTCCAAATATGGTAGAATTAAAATGCAGGATAGGTCTACCAGGTGATTAGTTCTCCCCATCGTAAGGACGCGAAGGTTCTGAAGATGGTCCACACTAATCTTCTCAAGTTCAGGAAGATCCCAAAAGGTGAGAAACTCCAGCTTTGGAAGACGTTCTCCATAATACTGTGGCTTGTAAGTAATACTGAAGTTCTTTAAATCAGAACAACCCATTACATTCAGAACGAAGAGACTTTCCGGTAAAGTGAGAGAAAGACATCTCTCTCCATTCATTTTATATAAACCAAGACATCTCAAATGGATTTCAGGTATGTCAAAAAGTCTCTGCAGGGTACTCGATTTCTTTATTGTTATTCCTAGAGTTTTTAGTTCTCGAGTTAAGCAAGATAACTCTTCGATTCTAAACTCATCACAATCCATGTGGTTTCCTGAATCAAAATCTGCTTCGCGGCCAGCATACCTGCTACCATACAGGTTTAATACTTTTAGCATTGACAAATTTGTAAGAACACCATAAGGTATCTTCTCCAAAAAATCCATATAGCTCAAGTCCAAGAACCTCAACTTTCTTAGTTTCCCAATAGCTATAGGCAATAGTTTAATGTGTGTTTGTTTTAGTTTAAGATAATGGAGTTCAACCAGTGTGCCAATTTCTTCTGGAAGTTCCTTGATGGGAACCCAAGACAAATCCAAGTAGGTCACAGATAATATGCTCATTAGAAAAGAAGGTGGTATCACCTTCAGTCGAAAGTTTTGCTGCAGTGAGAGAAACTGCAGGTTCGGACAATTCATGTCCTGAGGAAATTGAGTGATATAATTGCACATGAGTGATAACTTTCTCGCTGACCTAAATGATTTGATATCCCTGTTAGAAATGTTATGATGTCCTACCCCTGCTTGAACAATGCATTTCATGTGCCCTTCAGTGCAATCAGAAGATATCCAGAGTGACATGTCCCGGATGATGTCATGCACTCTCACCTCACAATCTTCCAGGTAACCGGTCTCCAATAAGCTTGCATTCTTCAAGTATTCAATAATGGAGTAACCCTTGTCGTATGCTTCCTCCATAGTATCATACTCTATCAAACCCATCCCCATCCAACAGTCTATGAGTTCAACTTTCCAAATGGAGTAATCTTCAGGCCACAAAGAACAACATAAGAAGCATGTTTGATCTGTTCATTCTGCAGATAATCGTAACTTATCTTTAGCCTTGTGTATATGTTGCTAACATTCCCCATATTTGGGATCTCATGAATGCGTGACTTCTTCAGAAATGACAAAGCAAGTGCCCATTCATGACAAGTCTTCTTTGTAGACATTGCACGGCCTATAGTTACAAGAGCAAGGGGCAAGCCGCCACATTCTTCTGCGACTTCATGTGCTATTTTTTCAATCCTAGGATCTGAATTAATGACTTCTTCTGTTGCTTTTTCCTTGAACAAGTTCCAAGCTTTCTCCGGATCCAAGCATTCCAAAAAGACCACATTGTGAGCTTCCATATGTCCGCAAACACTCTCATAACGTGTTGCCAGAACAACCTTCTGTTTATTCAGGCTACTAGGATATGGAATACCAGCTTCTGCTAGATCCAAATAATTCCATAAATCATCTAGCAGGAGTAAGAATTTCTTTCGCCTTAAGAAACTTAGAATGATTGAAGCCCGTGTTTCAATGCTAGAACCTGGTTTCAGCAAGAGACCAATCTTTTCAGCGATGTCTGCTTGAAGCTGCCCTACTCCACACGCCTTAGACGCCACAGCATATATAACAAGGTCATATCCATAGTCTTCTTCGATTACATCTAAGAAGTGATTGTTAATTTTCCTGAGCAAAGTGGTCTTTCCAACTCCTCCCATTCCCCAAATCCCAACAATTCCAACGCTGTCATCTTTGAGGTACTGGAGAACTCTTCTTAAGTTACAGTCTGTTCCTTGTGCTGAATGTACGGTGGGCATTTCTTGCACAAAACATGGTGGAATCCCAATAGACACTTGTTTGAATGATCCATTTTCATGCAACATCTCAGCTTCCTTGAGTTTTTTGGCAGCCTGCATACCAGTTTCATAATCGGACCAATAACTGAAAGACTGTGCCCTTCTCTTCCTCTGCCCATGTTTCAACTCATTCACTTCATTTCCGATTGCTGTCACCCTTTCTAGCCATTGTACGACTTCAGGGCTACATGTTTCTTGCTTCCTTTCAGAGTTCAGAAGACGAATTTGGATTTCCTGTTTCCTGGCTTCTAGATTCCTTATAGTGCTGTCCAGCTTCCCAACATTTTCTTCCTTTTCTATTAAATATTTCATACGTGTAATCACAGGATTCCATAAGTGGGATGCCACAGTACTAGTTACGCAATCAATGAGCGCAAAAACAGCCATGCATAAGAGCGGAAGGAGGCAGTGAAGAAGGTGATGGTTTCACCAGCTGTTACTCCTTCGACTGGCAACAATACCACAAAATTTGAACTACACAGAACGCCAAAACTGTGACCTGCAGGTGAGATTGTGAGAAGCATGAGATGCACTGATCATATACATTCGCTACAAAATATCAACATATCAATCAGCCAAAACCTTGCAGTATATGGCAGCCACTGGTTTCGTGCTTCTACTATGTAGAGATTAGTTTCTTCCCCCAAAAATGTAGAGATTAGATGAGCAGAGAGGTTGAGCACAGGATACTTTATGCTATTCAGTTTCTGCTTTTTATAGTGAACTATGACATCCTATTAAATGTCATGTAGAAGTGACGCAACGTTGTTTAGTTGAGTAGATAGAAGATTATTCCCAGTTTCTCATATGAAAGATAATACAGCTTGATACATGTATCCTCCTACCGTGTGGCCTTATTCCGAACAGGCATACTCACACTGACTGAGGGAAAACAGCATATGAGGCCCTTGAGCCCTTCTTCCAGTTAAATTGAGAATACGACTATCAGACTCAGATTAATTGAGTAGTATGTAAGGAGTATCAGAAGCAGCCTACAACTTGATGACCAGCTGATCAAGCACACATGGCAAGAAATGAGTGAGTGAAGGAGAACCATCCCCAGCACGTACCTTGCGAGAATCCTCGAAGCGTAGCCCTCCGCAGCTTCGGTGCTCGTCGGGTGAGAAAGAGAGGCCAGTGACCGAGGGAGTGGGAGGTGGAAAAGAAGAAGCACAAGCCGTGTGGAGCTGTAGCTCACTGGAAATTTCGGAGGCGACCGGCGGAGAGAAGTTATCGGGGCGAAATTCCCCGCGCGGACTTTCGGAGGGCGCGGCCATGGCCATTGCTTTTGCTTGCGCTGACTCGCCTCGTCGGTGGACTGTGCTGCACCGCACCGCGGACTTGCGGCGGGCTGGAGCGCAGGACAGCGACGGCCCGGCGACCAACCGCGGATCTGGTCCGGCGGCCGCTGGTTCAGTGCCCGCTACTGTTTTTTTTAGGTTGTGTCCGCTAATTTTTTTTTTCGAGCTTGATTAATGAACCTACAAAATCTCTTGAATTGGATCTGACCAATCCAGATATTGTGGACATTACCTCGTTTCCGTTACGGAGCATTTTACTCAGTTTCCTGTTTATATGAAAAAAAAAATCATTATCAGCTCATTCTTCATCAATCCCTACGATCAATCTAGTAATCATGGAATCTATATTCTGTTTACTAAATCACATAAAATTTTAGGGAGCTGCACATACCTATTTCATATATTCTCTCCGATCCCAAATAATTGATGTGAGTACTACTAACATATTGTGCATAGGTGCTTTCTCTATCATGGGGCTGGCAACAAATTTTAAAGGTGCCCACCTGGGCGAAAAACCACGTGATGCGAAGTGGGTTAAACCCTCATATAATACGTACAAGGTAAATATTGATGCTACTTATTTTGAGAACAGCTCTGGAGCTACCGGAGCAGTGATTCGCAATCACAGGGGAGAGGCAGTAGCAGGAGCCTGTTGGGCCCTCACAAATATTCTTGACGCTGCTTCTTCGAAAGCCATGGCTCTACAAAGAGGTCTTGTGCTGGTGGAACAAATTGGTTGCACCCCTGTTATTTTCGAAACTGATTCTTTGGAGTTGTCAAGCATATAATGGTGAGATTGAAATTTTGAGCCCATACTCGGCTATTTCTGGCCGACTGCTTTGTGAGAGCTCAGAGAATTGCTGCAGTTAAAGTCCAGCATTGCCTTTGGGAAGCTAATGTTGTGGCACACAATTTAGCTAGATATGCCTATGATTCCAATTCTTCTATGTTTTGGGACTTCGATCCCCCGGAGTTTATTTTGCAAGATGTAATAAACGATGCATCTCTGTTGGTTTGAGACAGCAAGATTCCGACGCACTCTTTTTCTTGTACCTAAAGGGACTGTAAGATTTTTAATTAAACGGCTTGCTGACCTAATATAGTGGTTGGCGATTTCAAAAAAAAAAATCTAACAGAATAAGATAGACAAGAATACAAGATGATCCATCCCGAGGGGAGTCCCATCTTTCCGAACGCTCCGCTCTTCCCTGGACGAGAATAACAATGATATTCCATGTCCAAATATCTACTAGGCCATTCATGCAACATCACCGTGCTTTAGTTTTCTCCAATATGTCGGGGTCCAGCAGGACTGATGTGTAATTATGTTTTTTTCTGAACCTTTCTGTAAGAACGGACGTTTGATACTATCGTCTGTCTCCCGCAAAAAAAAAAAAGAGTTGAGACTGCCAGGAGGGAGGACAACTGGCATGTCTGATGTGTTTCCTCGCTATCTCAACATGTTCATTTATACTACAATGCCCACTTTTGATCATGGGAACTGTGCTTGATTCAGTTTTCTCATGACTTTTTGCATCTTTGCTTCTTCGCCTTTGAAGACGAGGTGGTGGTCAAACCAGAAATGGTACATGTGTGATCGAGCAGAAATTGCTTTGGTTGGTAGAATACTGCTTCTGTGATTCTTCAGGGGCTTTTTTGCTTAACTTCCATTGTCCTTTGTTGGTCCACCAGCCAGTCAACATTCCCTTGGAGACCTCACCAGGGTACACGAAGCGCCGATCCGCACCATGGACGCCGAATTACATTGTCCTTTGCGGTTTGCTCGCTTTCCCCTCGCTTTAATTACATCCTTGCACTCCATTTTCGGGGTCACCGATTCATCTAGTATATAGTTTAGTTTTGATCTAGCCGTATCCGTAGGGGAAGCAGCAGATTCGTTGTCGATATGCTCCCAGTTTCTGTTCTTTCAGGCGCTCGGGATTCACTAGTCGACTCGTATCGTACATCCCAACTACGTACATGTGAATAACATGAGCGAATTTGCCCTGCATACTCGTTTCACCTGACATATAAGATGACACGTATTTTATTGCACGCACACGTTGAAAGAAATCCATTTATTCACATTCTTCGTTCGTACATGTAGAATGGAAACTCTCAAGCAACATCTTCCGGTTTCAGTGCCAGAGGGATTGGAGGAACTTCGGAAAATCGCTGTGCGATTCGAGGACAAGATCTTTTCCATAGCGACTGACCAGGTAATAATCATTAATTAAACCTACCTTCTCAGAGCAGAGCCCAAAATCTTAGCTAGCTATGGGGGTGACACAGAGTTTAATACAGTTTCTTCAATGCTCTACAACATCTTTGGGTCATGTTTAAGTAACTTTGGCAGTTTCCCTTTTATTTTAGGGCCCTAGGTGACTTTTTTTGTTATCTAGCTGCCAACGTTTTCTACACATGATCATGGGAACATATCGAGTGATTTTCTCATGCCTCGAAACAAATACAACTTTTTTTTGTTGGTGCCGGGACTTGAACTGGGGCAGGCAATTCAGGTTTAAGTTTCGGGTTTCCAGAACTAACATCTGAAAATTGCCCAAAAAAATAGAAGCCTAAAATATCCGATTCAGGCCCGGGTAATCCTGAATGCCCTGAATTTGTTTCCTCATAGAGGAAAGATCGGAAGGGCAGCAGCTTGCTGACGCGGTTGCCCTTAGCAGTTGGCATCTTGGTGTCGGGCCGGGGACATGTAAGAGCCGGGGCAGGATCCCATCCTCACCGGCATTGCGTCGCATGACTAGGAGGAGTCGTTGCGACCATCGCCCAACGGGAAGGAACCCGAACCTGGGGTCGGGATTGTGCTGTGTATGCGCCTGTTGGCTGGGATGGAAAAGGTGCAGGATGCTGTTGGGATACGTGCTTATGCAAAACAAAAATTTACGTACTAGCACAACACCAAGATCACTATCGATGTATAGGCAACAGGGAGTTACCCTTGACGACCGTCGATGCAGTGAGACAAGTAGATAGCCGATTCCCACAGCAAGCTGATATCTTCCAGCCGCGAGAATATGTCCTCTCTTTCGAAGAGACTCTCGTCCGAGACCGAGCTCGACTCCCGACCAAGATCAAGCGTGACTCTTGGAGGACGACTCCTACTCACAACAGCACCATGATCAAGTGTCGAAGAAGACGACACCTCTAAGGTATCCACGTGTTCCGGAAGTAGCGTCTCAGTGCATGTTGCGAGGCTACAATATGCAATGTCATGGGAACAAGCATGCTGTAGATCTTGAAGTCTTAGGAATGTCCTCTAGACTTTCTAGCGGAGGTAGAAGTTCCGGCAGCACTTCCGACTCGTTTCCTGGCATGCAATTCTTTTCTTGTATTCCTTATTCCGATGTCCCTGTGATTATCACATAGTCACATACTAGGGCAGGGCTCCGAATTTATCTCTACATTGTCAGAGGGGTAAATCCATGTATCTGATCCACAAAGATACTTTCTGGCATATCGGAAGACACTTTTATGCTCTCCCAGTTACGGAGTAACCTTTGGTGTCCTCACAAGTACACATATGGTATCCGAGACTTTGATACTTTCATGGCATAAGGATGTCTAGCAAATGTGAACTTATTCGATGAGTACTTACTGCCAATAATTGACGATTTGTTTCGCAGTATATCAACGGCACACAATGTTGCAGTAATGCTATGTCCTCATGATTATTAGCATCATCGTAACTCCTTACTTATGCTCATGGTTAGGACAATTAACCATCTAATAATCTCGTGAGCTAGTCCAGAGACCTAACTAGGGAACTTATGTGGTGTTCATAATTCTACACATGCCAATAGCTTTTTCCTTTGAATCACATATTCAGAAGCTATTGCAATTCTAGCATAGAATATGAAATTAATTTAACATGTATGAAATAAAATAATAAAATTTTATTATTGCCTCTAGGCATATTTCCAACATATACAGCCTGGGTCTATGTTAGTTTGCTAGTATGCTAGTTAGGGAAATTGGGTGTAGGGAGGGTGCAGTCATTTTTCTCTGATCGATTTGGGTTGTATACTAGATTTGACTTTTAAGTAGTTTGGGAGATTCGGGCTTTGCGGGTACCGGGAATTCACACTTGAATTTCCAAATATGATTTCGGGTTTTGGTTTTGATTTTTCAATCTCGACCCCCCATCAATAACCCGATATTTTTGGTTTCAGGTATTTCAGGCTCAGGTTTTTGTGCCCACGCTTCAATGTGCCAATGCCCACACCCAAGCCGAACATCCCAGTTCTTTTTAGCAATTTTACACTTACTTTGTTTTGTATCTTTTTTTATGTTACAGAAAAGATAGGCAAAAACACTGATCCAATCTTCGGTATTATCAATCACGTGTTGAAATCTTTTAGTGTTTCACCTTGAGTTGCTGCAGTTACTCTTTCAATGTTTGTATGTCATGTGCCCATGCATCCGAAATTGTTATTTATGAAGTTGAACTATCTTCTGGTAAACATTTATCTCATACCAGAAATCAAACAAGACCTTACTCCCTCGTTCTCTCTGTTTGAATGGGCTTCACCTTTTTTTTTGAAAGGGCTTCACCTTACATCTATTCTGGTCCCTATTTTTTTTATTGGATTTTGGTGTCCATACCATTATCTATATCTGGAATTTTTGGTTGTTGGAAACCACTTCCTTCTCTGTTTGAGCAGTCTTCATCATATTGCCTGACTCATTGTCATCTTAATTTGGATTTTCAGTTCCTAACGCTTATTTGAGACAAGTGTTTTGTTGCTTAGATAACCGTTTTTGTATGATTATTATGATTCAAATATTAAAAGCTGTAGCACCTTCTTCACCGTCCTAAACTGCTAATCACACCAGAACTGTTGGTTGCAACCCACTGTTACTCTATTACTAATTTGGATGAAATTTTACATTGTTTTCTTTTGTATTACCCAGACTGATTATATTCGGAAGATTTCTCTGAAAATGTGCTCTTTGGATACCAAGATCACACCCAGGGAGCGCGACTTGAATATCAATGAGATGTAAGGACTAACTGTTTCGATTTGCTTTCCCCTCCCTCTAATCATATCAATTTGATTCTTCCAAAAGCCGATCCATTTGAGATAGCCATAATTGTAGCAGCAACACCGATTCATTGTCGATCTAAGTTCTCAGTGTCTGCGCCTGTATTTTAATTTTGTGCTGGGTTTCACTAATCAACTTGTAACGCACATGCTTCATATCCATTCTAATTGCTTTATTTAACTAGAACTATGTCTAAATACACAAGTTTATCGACTAAGATGTGCAAATTTATAATGTGGCATACACCAATTTATGAATATTTTGCATTATACATGTAGGATGGGAACTCTGACGAAACATCTATCAGCATCAGGGCCAGAGGAGCTGAACGAACTTCAAATAATTGCTCGCCGATTCGAACAGAAGATATATACCGCAGCGAACAACAAGGTAATTTAACATATCTACGCTACTTCTTAGAACAGAGCACAAACTTTAGTTATGGGTAAACAGGGTTAATTATAGAGCAGAACCAACCAAATGATGTAGAAGATATTCACGTCATGTTGAAGTACCTTTATCAGGGTGATTTTTTTTGCTCTCCACCTGCCAATATTTTTCTTTATATGATCTTGGGAACATGTACCGATTTTTCTCATGCTTGGGAACAGATACAATTTTTCTGTGGTCCCAAGACTTAAAGTGGGCCTACGGGTGAGCCAACGCCCACACTCCAACCATTTGGAGCACGTCCAGTTATTTTACCAATTCATACTTAGCAGTTAGCACACATACAAATCATAAGTTAACGAGGTAGTATGTTTTTGATCTTTTTTTGTATTGACTATATAAAGAGCTAGTGTAAATATAAAGGCTAATGACACAAGATCCTTTTCCTAGCTACTACTCCCTCCGTATCAAAATATAAGACTTTCTATCCTTTTTCTGCACACATGTATCTAGACATGTTTTAGTGCAAGATTCACATGAACCGTGCACTAAAACATGTCTAGATACATGTGTGCAAAAAATAAAATAATAGAAAGTCTTATATTTTGATACGGAGGGAGTAGTTGGCTTTTCCTTGACTCGATTCCTGCTCCTATCGAAACTATAATATAACTGTCGCAGCAGTGGAACATGGGGTTCCCCTAGTGCTGCCAAAGTGGGTCCACTCCCTGTGGGCCCAAGATGAAGATGGACAAGGCCGAGAACCAAGTCAAATTGGCGGGTTCACCCTTCAACCCTGCAAAGACCAGGCAAGACCTACACCGACAAAGGGCTCCGGTCCTGGGGGCCTGCCGGGTCCCCGAACCAAGCAAGAAGACAAGGAAGTCCCCGAGAGCCCGAGTTCCCGGCAGGAGGCCGGGCTCCCTCTCGGGTACTTCTCCGCACCACTGTGGATAAGCTCTCCACCTCAAGCTAGAAGACCTCAGAAGACTTGGGAAGCTAGGCAAAGGTGGCACGGGCCGGAGACATAGCCCGTGGTGGTGTCAGCCACTGTTCACCCCAAGGCGGACGCTCCCACCTAACCCAAAGGAGACGCTAGGCTGAGAAGAGGCCACGTCTCCCCCAAAACCAGCCATGGAGGGTCCTTCACGCCGAAGGTCCCTCGTGCCCCTCATGTGACCCTATGGCAACCCCTTGGCCTATAAAAGGAGGACCATGGCACGGAGGAGGGGAGAGGAACAAGTCTAACCAGAGCAAGACTAGACTAGGGCTGCAAAGGTAGAGGGGAAGGTGATCTCCTCCGGGTCAGGATCTGTCCTTCTACCTCCAGCCAAAACCCTTCCGGGTACCCTGCCCGGGAGGCTCCATTGTAATCCACACTATGAAGAACCCATCAATCCAGACATGTAGGAGTAGGGCTTTTAGCCTCCGGGCGGCCTGAACCTGGGTAGCTCCTTGTGTCCCTTTGGTTGCATGCTTTGATCGTGGAGAGGAGAGCTTGATCTAGACCTCGCCCACGAAGACGATTCTCAGCCTCCTTCGCGCCCCGTGCCAAACCTAAAAGGGGTATCCTCTACTCCTGGTGTCCGTGCATCGAGACACGACAATAACCTTAATGGAAGGGCCCCGGTTCTCATCACATAAATAGTAGATCATGATTTTGGTTCGGAGGTCTACCATGGAAGCCATCTTTTTGGTACGAAAACTTATGGAGAGATACAGGGAGCAAAAGAAGGACCTTCATATGGTATTCATTGACTTGGAGAAGGCGTATGATAAGATGCCACAGAATGTCATGTGGTGGGCCTTGGAGAAACACAAAGTCCCAAAAAAGTACATTACCCTCATTAAGGATATGTATGATAATGTTGTGACAAGTGTTGGAACAAGTGATGGCGACAGCGATGACTTTCGATTTAAAATAGGACTGCACCAAGGGTCAGATTTGAGCCCGTATCTTTTTTACTTTGTTGATGGATAAGGTCACAAGGGATATACAAGGAGATATCACATAGTGTATGCTCTTTGTGGATGATGTGGTGCTAGTCGACGATAGTTGGCCGGGGTTAATAGAAAGTTAGAGCTATGGAGGCAGACTCTAGAATCGAAAGGTTTTAGGCTTAGTAGAACTAAATCTGAGTACATGAGGTGAAGTTTCAGTACTACTAGGCACGAGGTGGAAGAGGTTAGCCTTGATGAACAGGTGGCACCTGAGAAAGACACCTTCTGATGTTTAGGGTCAATGCTCCAGAAGGATGGTGATATCGATGAAGATATGAGTCATCAAATCAAAACTGGTTGGATGAATTGGCGCCAAGCTTCTGGCGTCCTCCGTGATAGGAGAGTGCCAAGCTTCTAGCGTCCTCTGTTGTTGTTCCCAGGTGGACAGAATCTTTGAAGAGGTGGGAACACCAGTTCCAAGTCAATCTGCACAGGAATTCAGTAAAAGTCTTGTTTTGTGGCATGACGAAGGGGGAGACACTCTTCAGGAAGTCCTGAACAAGAATAAGAGCAAGAAGGGGCTATCTTTGTGAAGGTACCGGCACAAAGTAGATCATATGGCCTTTCTTTCACCAAAATCAAGTAAAGCCCTGACCCAATAAATGCAGCAAAGCAAGTCGTCTTTGGTTTGAAGCGAAATTCCCAGATGTATAGGCCTGATCGAGTGCCTTACCTGAAATCGACGAACTTGCAATGAGCATAACCCCACTTGTATTAAGTTGCATATTCATGGCTTTGGCCTCCTAGTAATATCAAGTTACATCTTGCAATGAGCATAACCCCACTTCTAATTAAGTTGCATATTCATGGCTTTGGCCTCCTAGTAATATCAAGTTGCATATTCATAACAAGCATCTTGTAATTATTGATGTTGAACTGTATCAACTATCCAGGGATATCCAGGGATGCACGTTATGTGAGCACTGACCCTTCACTTTGATATTCAGATCTCATTTCAACAAGTAGAGAAATTTAAAAATAAAAAAATAGGAGTTACAAGACGTGATAACTGAAACACATGTATCGTAAACATGCCAACCCCACTCGATGACTTCTACATCAGTAAGCATGTCCGCTCGTGCTCTCCCTCAACCCGCTGAACAAATATGCGTGACACACCATGTTCAAGCCCACCTAAGTAATGTGTCACTGACCACATCCTTGGAAACCCGTGCCCCAACGACCCTCAGTTGGTCCTAGACGACGCCTTCATCTGCTCGTGACTCTACAACCGTGTGCAACGTGGAGACCTAGTCTTTCTTTGTCGGCACTGACTTCCGCCGCCTTGAGCAAGGCGACCATGCTGCGCTACTTCGCACGCTTCATGGAGTAGGCCGATCAGCTAGTCGACCTTGGCTACCTTGTTGATGACAATGTAATAGGTCATGAGCATGTTCCGCGACCTTAACCCGTGCTACTCCTACGCCTTCCCATTCTGACTATGCGTCCAGCCTTTAGACACAGAAGCTGCGGCGGGTTACCCACGGCTGCCTTCGAGGAGTTCTGGTCCAGCTTATGCGTCTGGCCTTTGGACAGAAGCTGCGGCGGGGTGTTAGCGCAACCTGCACCCTGTGTCTGCCGGTCCAATCACCGCTGCACTCTAGGATCACACGTTTCCATGTGCTCTACGAGCTCAATTGCTCGAACGTTCTTTGTGCCCCGATTGTGCACAAGATGTACATTTAAACTCTATATAAGTTGACCAATACAGTGAAGCACCTAAAGTGCATTGCTAATTCTGTCTTAATTGCTTCTCGGACTAGAAATCAAACTAACCTTATCCCTGCTTCCCTCGGTTTGAACAGCCTTCATCTTAGTTGCATCTACTCCGTATTTTTTTTCAAATGGATTTATTTTGGTCGCGGTGTACCATATCACTATTTCTGTTTGGAATATCTGGCCATCTGCCTCATTTGTGGCAAACCACTTCCTTATTGTGTTGTAGCAGTCTTCGTCAAATTGCTTGACTCACTGTCACTATCTTTATTTGAATTTTCTGTTCATATCGTGTATTTGAGGCCTGTGTTTTGCTGCTGAGATGACACTTTTTTTGTATGAATATGATTCAAATGTTAAATGCTGAAGCACCTTGTCAACCGTGCTAAACTGCTAATCACACCATAACTGTTTGTTGCAAGCAACTGTTACTCTATTAGTAATTTGGTTTAAAACTTTACATATTTCTTTTCTATTACTCAGTCTGATTATACGTCGAAGATTTCTGTGAAAATGCTCTCTTTGGAGATGGTGGGAGAACAGGTTCCTAGAAATGCTCAAGTGATTCCAAATCAAAACAACCTAGGTCAAGGTACAAAATACTTGGATGCCAATTTTTTATTGCATCAAGTGCTGAGATAATATGCTTGATTGCATTAATTCAACCTCCACCCTCTCCAGCATCATGGATAAGAATTTTGCATCTACCCTATATGTCATGTGTCCGTAGTTATTGAACCTGGAGCGGTTATCGTCATGGTAAGTACCGCAGTCCAGTGGTCAGGCCGCTGGTTCAGCGGTCCAACCTGCTTGTTCAACAAAATATAGTTGCGTGGTTTTTTCTGTTTGTATGGTAGAAACAATGCTAAGTACGAAGATACCAATAAAAGTTTTCACAAATGCTCTTATTGTTCTACCTCTTCCTTTTCTTATTCTTATGCCTATATTCCTGTTATGACCTTTTCATTTGCAGTTTAAACTTGACCTGCATACTAGATTGATTGTTAGCTTGTTACTGCAAAGCCGCATTTATATATGTTCTTTTGACTAGATAATGACTGCCCTATCTTCATGATCGATTGCAGGATGACTTAGCCAATCATGTTCATGGTACACACTCGTGTCTCCAGGTTGTATTTCAAATAATTCTTCCTGCGTTTTACTTTGGACCTTTAATAAAATTTAGCGCTCATTGCTATTACATTTTCAGGTTCTGCAGCAAGAGCCTTGTGGTTCCGAAACAAGGGCACCAAGGGTGGGCATGTCCTTGCTTTTTGTTTGTCGTCACTATAGTGGTTCTGTTTGGCCTTCAATGAGCTACCTGCAACCTTTTCCCAAGTCAAATCAGTTTCTAATGAATAGATTTTCAAAGATACAAGATTACTTCCGTTTTGTCTCCATTTCCGCCAAAATTTTCAAATGTGTTCCATACGAGAGTTGGCAAATGTGCACTCCACATGTGCCCTTTGCCAGGTTGAAATGGGATGTTCAGAATTTTTTTGTCTCGTGTTTCTGTTACTCATGTTTTGGAATGATTGCTAATGTTTACTGGCAAAGTTGACGTTGACGATGAGCTTGTTGGTGCTCCATAACTATTAGGGGCTGCTGATTGCCGAACATAGCACTGAGCTACATTTGCTGAAAGGGAAAAATGATATTTGGACAGTAGGTGCGGCATAAAACAAAACAACAACCTCCAGTTTATACTAATTTTGATGCATTTGATTACCGTATGGTTGTTAGTGTATTTCTTAGTTGCAGAAAAGATGGATTAGCTTAGTGGTCGCATTCACATGATGATGATATTAAAATAGCAGTAGTTATTAGTTACAGTTGCTTGAATTAGACTATGACTGGATCGTCACTAATCAATGAGGCGTCGTCCCAGCCTTTAGTACTAGTGAATTGTGATCGATGGATTGGGTAAAAGGAGAGATTCACTAAAGCCCCTCCAATTCCTGGTATAATAAATATGCGTGAAGAGAAGTGGCTAATTGATATTACAGCATACTAGCAAACGTGCCCGTGCGTTGCTACGGGCTGACATTTATTAAATACACTTCTATTTGACTAAGCACAACCCATCGTCGACCAGCTTCCTTCGTGTCTCCCACGACTATCAATGCCTTCATGATCAAAGATGGCGCCCTTGTGTCACGCAGCAACTACCGACCGACGGCTACTACTTTGGTGCTACATTCGGTGACCTTATCCGACGTGGCCACTGTCGACCAGCGGGCTCGTGGACAGCTCAGCTCCATTGTTGAATGCCATGCCGTTTGTGTTTGGCTGCATTATTTCCCTAACCACGTTGCTTTTGATCACTGACTTCTTGCTTTGGGATAATTCTATGGAGTTGGATCCTCACTTCTTGTTCAAATGCTATTATCCACTCGGATTTGTTCAAGGATTGGCTTGGACTTGACAATTTTGAGCCATCGGGACTGCTGCTTATACTGACTAAGGAAGAGATAAGTAAAGATCCATAGAAAAATAATAAATCAACTGCAATCATCCAGGGTTACAAAAGAACACAATAATTTCAGTACCCGGAATATAATGGATCAAAACTTGTACAAAAACTGATAGTGCTTCCACTGTGTTTATGTGGTATAATGTTTTTTCTGAAAAATAAAAAGCCTTCGTTCTGTTTTCCTTCAAGATTTATCCAACACAATCGATTTCGGAGATTAATCTTCTTCCCATGCCCAAAACTGTACCTGCAGCTAGCCGCACATAATTAAGCTCTTGACCATGCACCCGTGTATCTGAAATATCGGATCAGACCACGAACAATACACCCGGTTCACCTCGATCCCCTGTCGAAATACTCATCCCATCAATGAACCCAGCCCGATGCCCATGCTCACCAATCTGAATCCCTTTCTCAGTCCACGAAAATAAAACTGCAAGAAATCAATGATCCATCCATGAAAACAAAAATAATACAACGATATTCAGCTATTCCATGTAAATGTGCAAGGAAATCAAAGGGATGGGAAGTAGAGAGGTGGTCGTGTAGGAGTACATCGCAGCTGCTCGTGTTGATCGTTCGAATCCGGCCATGGAGGAGGAGTGCCATAGCCGGAGGGAGAAACAGCAGGCCCGGAACGGAACTGCAGTCGTCGCTGTCGTCATGGAGCCAGGCCACCGCGGAGTAGCAGGCTGGCTAGCGGGCGAGTGGCAGGGTGAGGGCGAGCGTGGGTAGCGGACCAGTACATTGGGAGCGGCAGGCGGAAGGGGAAAGGGCTGGGCAGCGGGCCGTGGGCGCGGGTTCTCCTGGCGGCGGCGGACGCATCCTAAGCCTCAGGAGCGGCGGTCTGCCCCGCAGCAGGTGCCCGTCGGTGACCTGCACATGGATGAAGGGCGGTGGTTGGTTGTAGGAGGAAGACAGCGGTGGGCGCGAGCTTGGAGGAGCCGCGGGACCTTGGCCGCCGCCTCCTCCTGCCCGCGCGCCGGCGGCCGCCTCTTCCTTCCCGCGCGCCGGCGGCGGCCGTCCTCCTCCTCCCCTCGCACCGGCGGCGGCCATCCTCCTCCCATCGCGCCGGCCGAGCACGTTCTCCTCCCCTTGCGGGCTGTGGACTGCAGGGAAATTTACCTATTTCTCAAGGGTTTTTCAGTAAAACGGTGCGACGCAGCCTTTTCTACCCTATTGACTGCGGGTTAATTTTCCAATTTGTCAGGGGGGTTTCTGTAAAACGTCGCGACGACGTACGTACGGTCGTTAGGCTGCGTTACAGTTTAGAAGAGTGCGACCTCACTAAGATGCTAACAAGTAACAACAGGATGGAAAACCAAGATCAATGAGGCAGCTACTCAAACTCAAGCAACGCAAACAGGGTTTTTTAAATATGGGAGCGAACGGAGCAAAAACTAACCCTGCATCAAATCGATCCAAGCTAACACGACCAGAATCGAGCGTTCGAGTTAGGGATTGACGAGAGATCAATCAAGGGATTGACGAGAGATCAATCAAAACCATGGTGGCGATTGCAACAGAGCACAGTCGATGAGGTCTCCGTAGCCACCGGCAGCCCGACAGCCTAAAGTCCTCCCCGTGCATGCCGCCGGTACGGTGCCAACCCCTTCAGGTTTTTACCCCTTCCGAGATTCTGTCCATAGTGACCAGGTTCAGATAGCTACCAAGGACATGTTAAAGCTCCAAGGTGCAACGAGACGTTGAGACCGAGCTGCAGGCGCGCTATTCTCTGCTCCCTGGGCTTCGTGAAGTCCTTTGCAAGGATGTCGACGAGCGCCATGCCGACCAGTATCCCCGCTGCGGCTGAATCAAGGAGGCCCTGCACTCCTGGGATGAAATTACACCCTATAAACAAGGCCCTACAAGAGTTATAGGACTTGTACCATTGCGGTATCGCGGAGCCGAATTGGAGAAGCTATGGGTATCAGAAAACAAACACAGTCAAAGTCCACCCAATACACTATTGACATAATAATTTATTGAAGGACATACTGATGCTTTGATTCTAGAAAAGCATGCCAGCGTGACTTCTTAGAATCTTCGCCCCAACATAGACAGTCCACGGTGAAATAAGATGGTGTAATGTCGCGGTCTTGCTGCAACCCTTGAAAAACGAAAGAGGAATCAAGCTAATAGAGTGCGAATTGGAGTGATCCACTGTTCTGTTTTTCATAGAGCTACTCTGACTGTTGAAGTATGATACAAGTCTTGGAGGGTAAAAGGCCTCCCCTAGATATAAAATTGAGACGTATCGGAGCTATACCAATCAATCATCACAAATCCAACCCTACTATAACCGATACACTCAGAGTCTATAGTGTTACTGAAGACAAGATGTTATGCAGTGACATGGAAGCATTTCTGGAATTCCATACAGGACGGAGAACTGTCAAATGTATCATGTTGTTCTTCAAAGTGTCCCATGGTTAGCAGGCAGCAACTGAAGGAAGAGCAAAATTTAAACAGCTTGGGAGACAGGGTGGCGTTGCCTACATGCATGTCTTTTAGGAGAAGGCCGTTGCCACCACGCAGACAAAATGGGTGTCCGTGTCAGGCGTCGCAAGCATTCATCCCTGAGAGACAGGAGTCCAGGCTCCAGAGCAACCATGAGGCATCAAGCCAATGGTTGAGGCGGTGATCCAAGATGGCAGTAACAGCATGTTGTCTCTGCATTCTTCTAGAATCGTGTACTGGAAGAATCGCACCATTATCCAGTATAGCTTCTCTGCAAAAGGGTACACCATGTACCAGAAGCAAAGAAAGATTCATAAATTGCCTAAAAGATGTGTCATACCTCGATCACTTCGCATGCAGAAGGAGCACAAGAGCTATATTACTGTGTGCTGTGTCAAAACCATGCATACATACCAGCTGCAGCCTGGAGTGTGAGGGCACATGTATAGTACACGTCGCTGTGGAGGCAGGATCAGTGTTATCAAAATCGAACTAAGTCGCATGTAATGCACACCAACACCTGCATGTTCTTGATGTTCCTGGAAAAAGGTTGCAGAATGTGTTGGCTTAGTATTTACATGCGGGGGGTAATACATACTGCGGGTTTCACTTTGCAATGTTTTACCAGATGGTTTTCTTCAGAAACTACAATTACATCAGAAAAAAAGTAGACGTTCACATCTAGCAAATTCCACGAGGCGTGTCACCTTGTTCTATAGAATTTACTTTTGTTTCACGCAGCTGCTAAACACACAAACTGGAATACTAACAGCAACACGTGCAATGTAAATGAGAGACACCAAGAGCTTCTACAAGACCACAACTGTGTAGAAAAACGGAGCTATATAAGAATTATAAGGCTGGTTGTATGTGTTAATGTATGCAGAAGAAGCACACGTCCATGAATGAAAAGGAAGCAATCGAAATATACAAGCAAAGTGATTGTGCACTGTGAATGAAATCATTATTGAATAGCACAAGTTCTTTTTTTCCATGTACTAACCGGAAGATGGAATTGACTTGCAGGGAAGTGTCATCTGCAGAGTATAGCATCCGCAAAGGACTCACACTTTACGTGCACATTGCAGTTGAAAAGATAGTAGCTGTGCCGGCAAGCCCTGCCACATTTCATAGGTCAGTATAAAGGAGTAAGGGGATTTTCTTGTGAGAAAAAAGAAAATGATAAGTCTTACTTTGGGCTAGGCATTCACTCGTATTTCTGGGTTTGTTACTTCTAATTTCTTAACTTGCTCATGTAGCTCCGCACTGCACCCTATTACACCTATCTCGGACAGTGAAAAGGGCAGGCCCCCCATGGGTAGCGACCTGATCTGAGGGCAACCATTGACTTTTAGTATCCGAAGAGAAGAAAGGCTCCGTAAGCCTTGAGGGAGAGATGGCATTCCAGGGCAATACTCAAATTCCAAGGTTTGGAGGGAGGTAAGGAGCTGAAGTGCTTCCTCTTCATCTTCCGTCAAGTTTTCCACCCGCTGATCACACCACATGGATAATGTATGGAGTGTAGCAGCGAAGAGGCTGCACAGGGGAGCAACAAGCACGGCCATGATACTATCCACCGCAAGTTTCTCCAAATGGAACGACCCTGCAGGCAATTGTTTGGTTCTTGTTGCCACCTCAAAGAGCAGATCCACGGCAACAGAGCCAGGATGATTCTCACCATTAATGAGCCGCAATTCCTTTAGGCTGACAGCGGTGGCGAGAAGATTGAACAAATCCACATCATTGTCGCAATTGATTAGCGATAGGCTGGCGAGAGACGTGAGGTTTGAGGTGAGAGCCTTGCTTGAGTCCCGAGGATCTGTCCGTGAGGTTACTGACCCCCGTATAGATGTGAGACTCACTACATTGCTTGTATTGTGGAAGGCTAATGCACCGCTATATTTCATCAAAGTCAGATCATTTTCCTGCAAGTTTACCCACCGAACATCATCTGATACTAGAATATATTTTAGTGAGGGAGCAGGAGGCATGAGGGGCAGCAACACCTCAGGGCATGCAGTAATATTTATTGTATGCAGGCTGGGACAATGTATGCCAGGTGTACAAGAGACAGAGCAGTCTTGGAAGAAGGGGAGTGCAAGGAGATTGGGGCAGTGACTGCAACAAATGCTTTCAAGCATTGGAAATAAATGGCAAGTCGGTTCCATAGTCCACCTTTCAAGAACGGGCATGCCACTAATTTGAACTTCCTTCAAGTGCATGAAACTTTGGTTTCTACCAGTATGAGATCCAGGTCCTATATGGCGCACTCCAGGAATATCCTTCAACACTAGTATCTTGAGATATGGTAGCTGCCCAAAAGGTGGAAGAGTGCCCCAAGACACACCTTCTAGACTGAGCGACTCCAGATATGTAATGCGTATGTCACGACACAACCAACTGGGAGGACCAATGCCACCACTGTGATTTATAATGGTAAGTTCTCTGAGACTATCATGTGGTTGGAGACCATCAACAACATCAGCATCTACCTCCGGTTGCACGTTACCCCAAACTAGTTGCAATTTTTTGAGATTCCTTTTCAAAGCCAATCTGGCTTTACTAGCTTCTTCCTTGGTTGACACATTTTCAAGATTACATATACGGAGTTTTCCTCCAAGATTTGACAATTTACCCAACTCTTCCACTTCAAATCCAACACTCTCTTTCTTAACATGGAATTCTTTTAGCTTCTCTAAATGCTTTATCTTTCCAACCTCAGGAATATTGGAGTGGAGTTCACGATCTGCAATGAAACGGCGCAAGTTCACAAGGCGACTTATGTATTTAGGCAAAGTAATACCCGCCAACCTTTTAGGTCTAAGAATATCAAGTGGTAAAATCTGGGTAATGTGCTAGGTAAACTCACTTCTGAGTCATAAACTGGTCTAATTCTTAGGTATCGAAGGTGGAGAAGTTTCGAGAAGTTTTTTGGCAATGATTCTGGAGACTCCATTACTATAAAGAGGACGCGGAGATTCTTTATTTCATTGAATGTGTCCTTCAAAATCTCAACCGTTGCTAATTCGTAATCTCCAAAAATCATCAAAGTCCGCAAATCTCTAATATCTATTCTGCTCTTCAATTTGGCCATTTCAAGCCTAAAACTTCTATCGTCTATATCTTGTATTGTGATGGACAAGTGTCGAATAGATTGTGGGATTTCGTTAGCACTAAAACTTAAACTATTGATGTTGGCACATTCTTGGGATGAAACAATCTGAGATAGCTCATGCAATAAATCATGCATTACATACGATGGATCCTCCAAATCATCTTCAACTTCTTCATAAGAAAACCATTGTCCATTAGCTCTTCTAAGTAATTCATATTTTGTTACTAGAATCTATGATGCCTATCGCAGTCCAAAAACAAGTAATTTCAAAAGCTTTAAACATGTGGTCTTTAGGAAAAAGGGACAAAAATGAAAAACATAGTTTGAGGTGGAAAGGAAGGTTATCGTAGCTAATTTTGAGTGCTGGCATAATATCGTCACTATTTGTTTCATTTTGCCATTCATTATTTTCAAGAACTTTTCTCCAATATTCCCAAGAAAGGTGTTTCTTCAATAACCGAGCAACTGTTTTGGCAGCTAGTGGGGAACACTTCAATTTCTCTGCGATCTCTCTTCCAATATCCAATAATTCACTATAGTGCTGATCAGATACGTTTTCACCAAATACACATGTTTTAAAGAACTCAAAGAACTCCGGAGGATCCAAACCTTGCAGATTTATTGGTATAGTTCCCATGTTGACCCTTTCTCTTATTTTTGGAAATCGGTTGTAACAATGACAATGCTGCCACTGATTTTACCCTTTGTGAATGGAGCCAAGAACCTTTTCCACTCATCATCACTATCACATTTCCATATATCATCCAGGACAATTAAAAATCTTCCGGCACTCAGTCTACGTGCAATATCTATCTGAAACTGGTCTAAATTGGATGTTTCATTGACCATGTTGTTTTCTTCATTCCTAATTGCAGGTATGCAGTTATGGATCTGCCGGGTGAGCTTAAACACATCAAAATCAGGTGGCACACACACCCAGACCCTGACAGCAAAGTGCTTTTCAATCCTTGTATCATTGTATAAGTGTTGGGTGAAAGTTGTTTTTCCAATACCCCCAGGGCCAACTATGGGAAGAACAGAAAGGATTTCACCGTGATATGTGCCAGTGGTGATGTCTTTTATAGTCTGCTAAAAAATTGCACTCCTTCCATATAATCTACACTCTAGAGTTGTTGATCCGATTTGAGGCCGTGTTAGGGTGACCGATGCAGTGCTATTATGTGGTTGAATTATATTGAGCAACTTGAAGACATGCTCACATAGAGTGTGCGTTTCCTCTATCGCTGACTTGATTTTCTTGGACATAACCACTCTGTCAAATGGCACTCTATCAACTTGACCACTAACGGCACCCTGAGGGTTGGTTGCAGTGTGTGGATTAGAAGCACCATCATCTTGCACAGGTGAACTAAAACGGTTGCTAAGCCAGTTACCGATGGTGAAGCGAGCAGCATGGAGACCATGACCGCGTATGCTATCGCCCAGATCCGGCACCGCGTAGTTGGTCCCGTCGAGTCTGTCTTGGATGATGAAGTAGTGAAGCTCATCCAGGGTGTCTTCGGCCTCACTCGCCTTTGCCCTGAGCCGTTGCAGCAGCCCCTGCAGACCGAGGTTGTCGCTCACACCCCGCCTTTGGGCCTCCTGCAGCATCCCATACATGAGCAACAGATCATCTTTGATCTTGGTGGTGTTGAGGCCGAGCTCAGTGCTCGCGACATACGCATCGACGAACTCATCAGAGAGCTGTTTCAGCAAGCTGCCGATCAGCCCGCTTGCGGCGCCAATAGCCGCCTCCATCTCCTCTAGGCCGGCCGGCAGCAGGGTTGGGGTTGGCTTGGTGGTTTGTGTGGTGGCGTGGGAGTGCAGTAGTGAGAAGATTAACATAGACTGTCGGATTTCTCGTATTATAGCCGCTCTATCATGCGGAAACTCCAAAGTGATCTGGAGCTCGCCTGCTCCCTTTCCCTCGCGCAATTCTGGCCACAAGTTTCTCTCAGTGACGTCATAATCAGATGCGTATAAGGTGGAGTAATCCGAGCGCAGAATACGCCCCAACCACCTTCAGAGGATGATTCCTACGGCATTCATCTAGGAAAGAGTGGGGTCGCATTGACCGGGACGGTTGGGGAGATGGTGTTAATGCAGCTGTCCTGTATCACGATGGAGCAACGGATTGAAAATCACAGTGTATGTCTTAATTTCAGCTAGCATGTGGGCTTAATGGAGCTACTGCTCTTCAATTAGGACCTGGGCTTAATCCAACTAGGCAGTTCTCGGTTAGGAGCATGAGCATGAAAGTATCAGAATCACTGTACCGCTGCGTGATTATCGGTTTATGAATCAGTTATTTTTTATTTTTGCTGTGAGCTGCTGTCAGCCATTCTTTCTAATAATCTGACAACGAATCTACGGTGTTTACATTTCCAAGCAGCAGCACGTTTTACTTAACTAGGCACCCAATGCACATGAGGTTTGAACTTCACGGAATTCGGCACTACATTTCCAACCATAATCAAGGTCGTCAGACTAATCAGGTTGTGCTACAGGATTAGTAGGGGAGTAACAACTAAGTGAATCCAGTCTCCGTGTGTAACTAATTTAATCAAGAAGCTTGTTTTTCATGTAATCATTATGTCTGGGAACTCTATTGCTAATATCAAGCTTTTTTGCATTTAACTCGTATGTTTTCCTATAATTTATTCCAATTACTGGTACAGGTTTGAACTATCTTATTGTCAAATACTCGAATGGTACAGGTCTGAACCACCATCCAGATTTTAATGCCATCCATCTGCCAACAATTTTCATTCAATAGTATACGTATTCTCTACTGAAATATTATGCTGTATCTAAATCTATTACGAATTTTCAATGTCAGCTGAAATTCAGCATTTATTACAGCTCAGTCCACCACAGCCACTCGTTCCCGGAGAGCAAACGAGCTCGGAAGCCAAAAATCCGTGTCCCTCCCTCTATCATGGGAAGAGACTTCTTGCTCCTGGGCCACAGCAGCAGTATAGAGTCAGGATCGATCGGAACCATCCACACAGGACGGCTCTTATTGTCCCCAAACAAGCACACAATCCATGTGATTGCTCCTGATTGGTCCAGGCTGTCTCACACCAAGTCCTCTCTTATCCATGCTTCATGCATCGATACCCTCCGCTGTTAGAGCATCTATAACAGTGACCAAGAAAGCCACCGAACCAAAAAAAAAATCCGACGGCTTTATAGGCTCAGGCCGGTTTTGGGGCAGAAAAGATCCCATAAAACCGCCCTGTCCCAAAAACGGTTTTCGGGGTCCGAGAATTCCCGCCGACGAACCTAATTAATAGCGGCTCGAGCGGTGGATTCAGTCCCACAGCCTGAGTCGCGCCGCCACTGCCGTCGAGCAATCCGCTTCTCCGCCGCGCGCCACCTCTGACGAGCAATCCACCGCCGCCGCGCACAGATCCGCCACCGCCGCACCGTGATGCCGCCTAAGAAGGAGACGCTGAAGCGCGCGAACTCCTCCTCGAGCAAGATTGACTGGTCAGATCTCTCCGAAGCTAGGAGGAAGCGGGCAGCGTGGGTGTACATCAAGTACGGCGGTGAGGTGCCGCCGTCGCTGCACTACCGCGCGATCGATGAGTTCGACCGCCGCCGTGCTGCAGTCAGGCGCGGTGAGGGGAGCTCTTTTGGCGCAGGGAGCTCCTCCGGCGCGCTCGTGCGCAGGCTGCAGAGGGAGGCGCCGGAGCCGGGGGAGATGCTCGACGGTTATGACCCCGCCGCCTTCGGCCAGGGCTTTGCGCTGGAGGACTTGGTCCCCGACAACGCGCTCAAGGCCGTTGTGGTCACCAGTACGGTCTCTTCATCTTTTGTAGAATTGCAGCTTACACTGATATTACACTTGAACAACAAACTTGATTTGCATGCACATCCACCCGGTGTTCCTTTATTTCTGTCTCTACGAAGAAATTAAGTACTCCCTCCACCAGTAAAAGAAATTTTCATGTACTCTCCCCATTTCAAAATAACTGCAGTTCTAATATTGTCTTAAGTAAACTATTTCTAATTTGACCAATTTATATATAAAAAACATATTGACATCCACCACACCAGTTTACTTCTATTATCATATAATATACTTTCATATATTACAGATTTGATATTATTATATATATTAACACATTTCATATAAAGTCGATCAAACATAAATACGACATTTAGCTAGAGGCATGATTGATCGATTTCTGGCTCTATGTGTAATCGTCATGGCGAGCAGGGACAGAGCTGCCACGGGTGTCGGCTGACCTAACAAAAAAAACTTCATTAGTTAGTACTATCTAGCGTTTATTATAGAGGATGACTCCACAGGTAATGCAGATAATGATCCATTGGCTATCTGGCTTCTTTTTTTCTAGCGTTTATTATTGGACTTCCGGTCGATCGGTTCTCCAAGTGCAACAAAGCGTGACGCATGTGTGCTAGGCTAGCTGCTGGTGCAACGTCTCCACCAGAGAATGGTCGCCCGGATGATCAGCCTATAGCGTACCAGTGTCACACAGTGTGACAGCCTGACAGGAACTGTACGTATGTGCGTACTTAATGGCTGTGCTGTGCATAAACCACTTCACATTTGTCTCGTATAGAGCCACTAGCATTGTCGCTACATAAATAGACAGGGTCAGAGCAGGCAGGTTGTGAGTTTGTGAGACGTCTTTGTCTCGGTTGCCGTTTGGGATCTTGTAGCTCTCGATCCGTGCCTTTTGCAGCCACTGTATGTGCATATGATCAGCAGCAGCCGCCCAGTATATATACATATATAGTTGGGAGCTATATTTTCATGCATGCAGTAATACATTCATATATAGATCCTCCATCAGAAACAAGCGCCCACGTTTGGAATGGAGATTTAGTGCTCCCGAGTTACAGCGATCCTGCTTTAGAAAAGACACTTATCGTCTTATCTTGTGTGACCATCAATCACTAGGCTATTTATTTCTAGCATAGACCAGAGCTCCATCCAACCACTACTCACAGTTCACAATGGTCATGGAAAAGTACACGTAGTTCAGATGTTTAACAAGACTTTGACAGGGATGGAGACCAAAAATACAGCAATGTCAAACACACCTGACTAGGTCCAAAGGGGTAACAATTTAAAAGACTCATAGGCAACTAATGGTAAGCTTTACTCCCAAGGTGCACCTTATATTTTGTAACTATTTTTTAAACTGTCAAACTGAATCCGTTAAATCGAGGAAATAAAATGACGCTGAGGATGAAACAACGGAACAGCATGACTGCATCTCACTATATTGATAGACTTCATCGACCAGTTAGTAAATAATGGGGTAACGTCAAAAAGAAAAATACGTACCTTGAGCAGCTAATGAAAGTCAATATGAACTTCTGGAGAAATAATGAAATATTGATAGATGTTAGGCGGCCGGTGTGCTTGGATTCGTCGGTGGCACTGAAAAGGCTCTGCACTTTGCGCTTCGCATGTTGCTTCCACAGGTTCCAACGGTGGTTTTCCTGATCGGTCTTCCTTCTGGTTCAGTCGGGGCGTCATGGAACAGGAAAAAACCACGATGCGTGTTCAGTGAACGGCCAACGTAGACAAACGAGAGCCTGCCATCTGCGCATGGAACATAAATAGACACTCAGTAGTCAGTAAAACTATTTCCAGTGATTTCTCTGAGCGGACCAAGATCAGACAACTTGGAATTGTCTTACTACATTTATGACCAGCAATCCGTTACCTATGATCAGTGGAAGGTGAAATCCACTTTGGCTCCCGGGTGCATATGCACCCGGTATTTAAAAAACACATTTCCAAATATCGAAAAATTCTGAAATAAAATTTCCCGGATGTATATTCATATTCTATATGTTTAAAAAGTCGTTTCGTGGAAATCCGACATTTTTTGTGGCCTGTGCAAAAAAGACAAAAAAATTGTCTTGTGAAAAGGCTTATTTTAGCACCAAAATTTGTCTTTTTTACACAAGCCATATAAAATGTCGGTTTTTTGTGAAACGACTTTGTGAACACGTAGGATGTTGCAATCTATGCGTGAACATTTTTTTGCAATTTTTTGGCACTTCAAAATATGTTTAAAATGCATTTCAAATAAAGGGTGCACCCAGGAGCTAAAACGCCTCTCTCATTGGTGGGCTAAGCAACGCAACCAGAACATAATGTATGCCCAATCAGTTGCCCACAGCCCGACAACAGAAAATTGACACGTATCTTGTGTTAACATCAATCACTGGGCTTATTCAATTTCTACCATTAATCAGAACTCCATCCAACCACTACTGACAAATGTTTATGGAAACATACCAAGTACATAGAGATGCCTTTGAAAGGGATGGAGACCGAAAATACAACAAGGTCAAGCACACCTGACATGGTCCAAAGGGATGACAATTTTCAAGACTCGCCGTTCACGGTAATGACATCAGCAACTAATGGTAAGCTATACTCAAACGGCAATGATATCAGCAACTAATGGTAAGCTATACTCAAACGGCGACATTACTTTTGTAACTATTTCCTAAACTGTCAAACTAAACCCTTCAAACCGCAAAAAACTGACCCTAGAACTCGAGTGAGAAGATGAAAGACTTGAACAGCGCGGCTGCGACTCACTATATTGGTAGAATTGATCAGTGAATAATGGCGTAGTGACAAAAAGAAGGAAAAAACATACCTTGAGCAGCTAATGAAAGTCAATATCTTCTTATGGATAAGTATTGTTAGATGGAGAAACTATTCCATCTTTTAATGCCCGTCAAATTCCTCTGTTTCAAAAATTGCATGAGGATAAGATGTGAAGCGTACTGATGAATTCAATATGGGCTGCCTCTTAGTGAAGAAAGCTTTTGGCGAAGAGGATATCACAGTAGTATCTAACTCTGGCCTAATGGATGCTGAAAAAAATTCTGATGATTTAAAGAATGGAAACTGTGACGAGTAACTGCTTTCGTCATCCCACTCAAGATTATCCCACCATGTTTTCTCCCCTCTGATCCTCTTCAGTTTACCAATTTTCCCAAAAGGCAGTTTCTTCATCTTCGGACAAGCAAACACATCAATGTATTCCAAAGAAGGAAAATCCAATTTAGAATTACACAATCTTTCCAAGCTTTGCAACGAATTTAATTGCAAAATTCTCAGTTGTCGAAAGCCCTTCATCGGTATTTCATATTGCACTTCTGGTTTAATGGCATTTTGTATGTCAACTAGCTGCTTCATGTTATCACAGCAAGACACAACCAAATGCTCCAGATATGGTAGATTTAAAATGCAGGATAGGTCTACCATGTGATTAGTTCTCCCCACAGCAAGGACGCGAAGGTTCTGAAGATGGTCCATACTAATCTTCTCAAGACCAGGAAGATCCCAAAAGGTTAGAAATTCCAGCCTCGGAAGACGTTCTCCATCACACTGTGGCTTGTTAGTAATACTGAAGTCCTTTAAATCAGAACAGCCCATTACATTCAGAACAAATATACTTTCTGGTAAAGTGAGAGTAAGAGATCTCTCTCCATTCATTTCATATAAACCAAGATATCTCAAGTGGATTCCAGGTATGTCAAAAATTCTCTGCAGGGTACTAACTTTCTTCGTTGTTATTCCTAGAGTTTTTAATTCTCGAGTTAAGCAAGATAACTCTTCGACTCTGAACTCATCACAATCCATGTTGTTTCCTGAATCAAAATCTGCTTCGTGGCCAGCATACGTGCTACCATATAGGTTTAACACTTTTAGCATTGTCAAATTTGTAAGAACACCATAAGGTATCTTCTCCAAGAAATCCATATAGCTCAAGTCCAAGAACCTCAACTTTCTTAGTTTCCCAATAGCTATAGGCAATAGTTTAATGTGTGTTTGCTTTAGTTTGAGATACTGGAGGTCAACCAGTGTGCCAATTTCTTCTGGAAGTTCCTTGATGGGAACCCAAGACAAATCCAAGTAGGTCACAGATAATATGCTCTTTACAAAAGAAGGTGGTATCGCCTTCAGCCGAAAGTTTTGCTGTAGTGACAGAAACTGCAGGTCCGGACAGTTCATGTTCTGAGGAAGTTGAGTGATATAATTGCACATGAGAGATATCTTTCTGGCTGACCTAAATGATTTGATGTCCCTGTTAGAAATGTTATGAAGTCCTACCCTGCTTGAACAATGCATTTCATGTGCCCTTCAGTGCAATCAGAAGATATCCAGAGTGACATGTCCCGGATGATGTCATGCACTCTCACCTCACAATCTTCCAGGTAACCGGTCTCCAATAAGCATGCATTCTTCAAGTATTCAATAATGGAGTAACCCTTGTCGTATGCTTCCTCCATAGTATCATACTCTATCAAACCCATCCCCATCCAACAGTCTATGAGTTCAACTTTCCAAATGGAGTAATCTTCAGGCCACAAAGAACAACATAAGAAGCATTCTTTGATCTTTCATTCTGCAGATAATCGTAACTTATCTTTAGCCTAGTGTATATGCTGCTAACATTCCCCATATTTGGGACCTCATGAATGCGAGACTTCTTCAGAAATGACAAAGCAAGTGCCCATTCATGACAAGTCTTTTTTGTAGACATTGCACGGCCGATAGTTACAAGAGCAAGGGGCAAGCCGCCACATTCTTCTGTGACTTCATGTGCTAACTTTTCAATCCTAGGATCTGAATTAACTACTTCTTCTGTTGCTTTTTCCTTGAACAAGTTCCAAGCTTTCTCCGGATCCAAGCATTCCAGAAAGACCACGTCGTGAGCTTCCATATGTCCACAAACACTCTCATAACGTGTTGCCAGAACTACCTTCTGTTTATTCAGGCCACTAGGATATGGAATACCAGCTTCTGCTAGATCCAAATAATTCCATAAATCATCTAGCAGGAGTAAGAATTTCTTTCGCCTTAAGAAACTTAGCATGATTGAAGCCCGTGTTTCAATGCTAGAACCTGGTTTCAGGAAGAGACCAATCTTTTCAGCGATGTCTGCTTGAAGCTGCCCTATTTCACACGCCTTAGACGCCACAGTGTATATAACAAAGTCATATCCATAGTCTTCTTCGATTACATCTAAGAAGTGATTGTTAATTTTCCTGAGCAAAGTGGTCTTTCCAACTCCCCCCATTCCCCATATCCCAACAATTCCAACGCTGTCATCTTTGAGGTACTGGAGAACTCTTCTTAAGTTACAGTCTGTTCCTTGTGCTGAATGTATGGTGGGCATTTCTTGCACGAAACATGGTGGAATCTGAATCGACACTTGTTTGAATGATCCCTTTTCATGCAACACCTCAGCTTCCTTGAGTTTCTTGGCAGCCTGCATACCAGTTTCATAATCGGACCAATAACTGAAAGACTGTGCCCTTCTCTTCCTCTGCCCATGTTTCATCTCATTCACCTCACTTCCGATTGCTGCCACCCTTTCTAGCCATTCTACAACTTCAGGGCTACATGTTTCTTGCTTCCTTTCAGAGTTCAGAAGACGAATTTGGATTTCCTGTTTCCTGGTTTCTAGATTCCTTATAGTGCTGTCCAGCTTCCCAACATTTTCTTCCTTTTCTATTATATCTCATACGTGTAATCACAGGATTCCATAAGTGGGATGCCACAGTACTAGTTACGAAATCAATGAGCGCAAAAACAGCCATGCATAAGAGCAGAAGGAGGCAGTGAAGAAGGTGATGGTTTCACCAGCTGTTAATCCTTCAACTGACACAAATATCAAAACTTTGAACTACACAGCCCGTCAAAACGTCGACCTGCATATTGTGAGAAGCATGAGATACACTGTATCATATACATTCGGTAGAAAACATGAAACATCAATCAGCCACGACAGCGACTTTCTTCCCGCAAAAATGTACTAGAAAACATGAAGTAGAGATTACATGAACAGAGAGGCAAAGCACATGATAATTTGTGCTATTCAGTTTTCTCTCCCTTTTCTAGTGAAATATGACATCCTATTAATCAAGGGACTACTAAATATCATGTAGAAGCGACACAACTTTGAAGAGAGAAGTTAACAATAAGATATGTTCCGGTTTAACTGAGTAGATAGAAGATTATTCCAGTTTGTATACGATGGTAATACAACTGGATATTCATCCTCCTCGTGTGTACCCTTATTCCAGTTATATTGAGCATACAAGTGTCGGAGCTACTTGTTGTTTATGATGTAAGTGACACCCGCGCCAATTTGTTTAGCATCATTATATCAGCTATGCATACACAGCTTTTGACCCAGCTAGTACTACATATTGACCTCACTGGCATCATCTAGCACTCATTTTTGGACTTTTGACATCACTCAACGCCAATCCCAGTTCCGCCATTGCATACAAGAACCCAATTTCCCGGTTAAAATTGACTAGATCAAGCACACATGGCAAGAAAGAAGTAAAAGGGTGTGGATGTAGGCCAGTGAGTGAGTGAAGGGGATCCATCCCCGGCACGTACCTTGTGAGGATCCTCGAAGCGTAGCCCTCCGCGACCTCGGGTGCTCGTCGGTTGAGAAAGAAAGGCCAGTGACTGAGGGAACGGGAGGTGGAAAAGAAGAAGCAGAAGCCGTGTGGAGCTATGGCTGTAGCTCACTGGAAATTTCGGAGGCGACCGGCGGAGAGAGAATTTTTGAGGCGAAAGTCCCCGCGCGGACTTTGGAGGGCGCGGCCATGGCAGTTGCTTGTGCTGAACTGCTGAGTGCTGACTCGCCTCGTCGGTGGACTGTGCTGCACCGAAACCGCGGACTTGCGGCGGACTGGAGCGCGGGACAGCGACGGCCCGGCGACCGGCCGACCGCGGATCTGGTCCGGCGCCGAGCCTGCAACTGAGGCCGCTGGTTCAGTGTCCGGTACTGTCTTTTTTTTTGTGATCAGTTTTTTTTTAGGCATGTGCTCGTTACTGGGGTATTTTTTGTCAAATTTGGCAGTTTCAGCGAACTAACTATATAGCCGTTCCGTAAATCTATTTTCATATCTGGCCGTTGGGCTCGGCGCCAGGACGTCGGCGCCGACGTTGTGCAGTTTGGCGCCAGTCAAGTCCACGTCTATGGCAATGGCGCTGACCTTTTCGGTCAATCTGATGCCAATTTTACCTGGCACCGAGCTGCATAATGTCGGCGCCGACGTCCTTAGCTCCGAGCTCAGCGGTCAGATTTAAAAATAGTTTTATCAGGCGGGTCAGATTTATCATTAGTTCTGCCGAGAGGCCATTTTTTGGTAAAAAATACGCTACTGGGCACTGGCTATCACCTTCGTCACTTGGGCTTCAAGCCTGACACGGCCCAGCAGCCCTGTTTGGTTATGGCCCGTGTTTTTGGGGTGGGCTTCTATGTTTTTTTCCAAATATCTTTTTTCATAAGCTGCTTAAGGATGAATTAAACTTGAGCTATATTTGGCATTGCGCACATATAGTCTTTTTTGTTGTCTGTTTTAGCGTCTGTTTGACCCAATTTTAGGCACCGGGCACATCCGCTCGAAAGAATTTCTTGTGCGATTCGGTGGACGTCCAATCGTTCTATGCTTCTAACTCGCTAGTACATGCTACAGTACTACTAAGCTCGCTCACGTACGTACAAGCCCGTGCACGTCACTTATGATTTCTTCATCCGTTTTGCAGCAGCGGCGACCAGATGAAAGCGTCTATTCATCTGGCGTGTAAATAACCTTAAACAAGACGACTGGTGAATCAGTCCCTGTCAATTCAAGCTGTGTGCGGTCTTCTTCTTCAGCCGAACATTTATCTTAGAGCAAATCACGGAGCTACGATACTATTGTCAAGAAAATACCGGAAGACAAGAACTTTCTCACGCATGACGTTCCTAGTATGCTTTGCAGTCCTAGCTTTATACATACTCCCTCCGTTCGGAATTAGTCTACATTCTAGTTCTAAAATTTGTTCGGAATTAGTCTACATCCTGAGTGGGTCCCACCTCGGTTTGCTTTTCCAATGCAGGGATTGCATTAATTAAGATGGATTTAACCAATGAGATGTTTTGTTTCTTGTGAGACCATAATTATGATACATGGTGGGGTGTGCAAAAGTAGTACTAATAAATGCAGCATAATTTGTCTGAATTTTTCTAGAATGTAGACTAAAAGCGAACGGAGGGAGTATATACACGGTCTCTTCATCTTTTGCAGAATTGCAGCTTAAGACCTCCATTCCAATGAATAAGGCCTATATTATTTTTAAAAAGTCAAACTATTTTAAGTTTGACCAAGTTTTTTGAATAAATTATGAACATTTACAATACAAAATAACCATCCTAAGATACATCATGAAATATATTTTCACATGATATCTATATACTATTATAGTTGTTAATATTATTTCTAAAAGTTTGGTCAAAGTTTACTTACCTTGACTTTTCCAAAAAATTATAAGCCTTATTTATTGGAACGGAGGGAGTATTACACTTGAACAACAAACTTGAGTTGCATGCACATCCATCCAGTGTTCCCTTATTCGATATCCACGAAGAAATTAAGTACTCGATCCCTCCACCAGTAAAAGAAATTTACATGTACGTACTCTCCCCATTTCAAAATAACTGCAGTTCTAATATTGTCTCAAGTAAAGTATTTTAAATTCAACAAATTATATATATATATATATATATATAACATATTAACATCCACCACACCAATTTAGCTCTATTATCATATAATATACTTCCATGTTATATATATTAACACATTTCATATAAAGTCGATCAAACATAAAATACGACATTTAGCTAGAGCCATGATTAATTGATCGATTTCTGGCTCTATATGTGATCGTGCAGGGACAGAGCTGCCACTGGTGTCGGCTGACCTAACAAAGAAAACTTCGTTAGTTAATAGTACTCACTCCGTTCCAAATTAATTGACACATATTTGTTTAGACATGGATGTATCTAAACACTAAACAAGTAATACATTTATATTTAGACAAATCCAAGTTAATTAAACTGTAACGGAGGGAGTACTATCTAGGGTTTATTGTAGAGGATGACTACACTGGTAATACAGCTTAATTAGCCTGATAATGATCCATGGTTTTTTTTTTTCGATCTTCGTCCCTGGGGTGTACGTCGAGGGCTAGCTGCTGGTGCAACGTCTCCACCAGAGAGTGGTCGCCCGGATGATCAGCCTACAGCGTATGTGCGTACTTAATGGCTGTGCTGCGCATAAACCACTTCATATTTGTCTGGTATAGCAGCCACTAGCACCGTCGTCGCTGTTTATTGTGTTTATAATTTAGGTACTATGTAAACTCCATGAAAACACAGGGTCAGATCGATGAGCAGGCAGGTTGTGAGACGTCTTTGTCTCGATCGGTTGCCGTTTGGGATCTCTTCTAGCTCTCGATCTGTGCCTTTTGCAGCCACTGTAGGTGCATATGATCAGCAGCAGCCGGCTAATATATATTGTTGGGAGTTATACGATGAGTTCATGTAGTAAAACTACTACTTTTGTTACACAATAATGTAACCATTTTTAGCAATCTAAACTGGAAATCATACACTATATCGATCGACATGTTTTGTTTATCTCTGAAATCATGGAAAGAAAAGAAAACAAAGTTTCACCGGTCGAGCAGCTGTCGAGAAAACTTCAACGGTCCGTACCTGTGAGTAACGATCAACATAAAGTTAGGCCAGTTCGTCGTTGGCCGCTCGATTGATGTGCATGGTAGTAGTGGACTCAGTGTGTAGTGTTGGTTGCATGTTGTTACAAAAGACAGCTATTAGCAGATTGATGGGAGTTGGGTTCTAACTACCCACAACTCTTCCTGGTCCATCTCGAATCCATCAAACGGTCATGGAACACCCACGTCAGGATGCAGTCGTAGGGAACGCGGATTTTCTCAAACTCATATAGCACACAACCTGTATCTCGACCATTCATTCACACGACTGAACGGATAAGATTTAGCGTTGAACGAGTTGCTCCACTGGTACTGTAAAGTAATGTACGCTAGTCTAGCTCTAGCCCCTAGATATAATAGATGGGTGTTTTGCATGGCAACTAGGGAAAAAAGCACGGAGGAAGCCAACGCTAGTAGAAAAGGGCTATAGTCCCGGTTGGGAAGGGCCTTTATTCCCGGTTTTCCAACCAGGACTACGCAATTGGGACTAAAGCCCCCCCTCCCCCAGTCCCGGTTTGCCACGAATCGGGATTAAAAGCCCTCCACGTGGGCGAAGCCGTGCACGGGCACCAACCGGGACTAAAGGTATGTGTTTTTTTGTTTTTTTTTTTCAATCAGGGGCGTAGCCATTAGCCTGGGGGCGTGTCAACACAATTCTTCGGTGACTGTTGGTATAATAACATTGTTTGGTATTGTTTTCCACTGTACTTCTGAGGTTGGCCCAGGGGCGTGGCTTAAACCTGGCTACGCTACTGGTTTCAATTGTTTTTCAGGGTTTAGGGTTTCGGATTTTGTGTTTTCCATCGTATGGAGATCACGTCGATGCGCCAAAAACAAGGTTTTGTATACATAAAGTTCATACTACATGGAGATCACGTTGATGCATATACATACACATATAATTTGGTATATATATCTATTTAATTACATGGAGATCACTAGAATTACATGGAGGCATATTATCGCCTATGGTATTCTCCGGCTTCAGGTATGACCTCCGCAAGCAAAAATCCAGCTAATTCCTCCACAATTGCTTTTGCGCGGTACTCTGGTAGGAGCGTGTTCCGTGTCCTTTCCATCTTTAAAAGAAAGAGATCAATATGAATATATGAGTTGTGTGTATATATATCAAATCATGATAAAAAAATTATGAATAAAACTCAACACAATTGATTGTAATAAAATAAAATTGTGAATAGTGTTTACGTACATCCTTTTGTCTTTGAGTTCTATTGTTCTCACTGGTCATCATGTGAATGAACTCGCAAACGTAGTATGCACATAAATTAGTCTCCTGTGGCTGCCTCAGGCACCACTGTACGAGAATAGAATTCCATTAAATAATAATCAAGCATGATAATGGTAAATGGTATTGAAACTAGAATTAAAGAGATGCGTGGACCTAGGTAGTACTACTTACCTGGTTCAGATAAAACGCAGCTCTGGCACCCATTCACCGACTTCATCCTTGATTAACCGTTTCCAAATCCTGTCCGGCAAAGAAAATGAATAAACGAGTTATTCATACTTGATATCACGAAATGAACGAAAGAGGCCGAAATAGTGCGATAATGATTGAAATTAGTTCTGGAGCATATAAACTAGGCTTTTGTATTATTTAGGATCTTTTCTTAATGAGTCCATGACTTCAACGGTTCCAGCGTCAGTTCTAATGATTAGCAGAATCCTGTGGAAACTGCGCATGTTTATATACGCAGTCATGCGCATAACTCATCAATTACACTTAACCGGGACTAAGCAAAATAGAATGTGTACAAGACAGTAACACTCACCTGAAATTGTAAGGGGAAAATATTTCTGCTTTGTATTTGTGTTTAAAAACCTTAGCAAATTCGTTATCGTTTGGAAATTGTGTTTCTGCGGATGGGGGAGGATTGGAACTGTTTTCTTTTTGGTGATGAGGTATGCGCTCGCTACTGGGCAGTGGCTGTCACATTCGTCACTCGGGCTTTAAGCCTGCCACGGCCCAGCGGCCCATGCTTGGTTAGGCCCGTGTTTTTTAGGTGGGTTTCTAAGTCTTCTCCCAGAGCTTAATGCTGAATTTAAGTATTGCACGCATAATCTTTTTGATTTTTTTTCTTTTCTAGGTTCTAGAAATGCATTGTCACGCACGCTCACAGTTTTGTGACGGAAGTATTTTCTTTCTCTTTCGGTGAGACTTTTTGTCAAGCGAAGAGTTGGGCACCTGACACATCCGCTCCAGAGAAATTTTGTCAAGTGATTGGATTCGGTGGATGTCCAATCGCTCGAGTCTTCTATCGACGTGTACATCACGTACAATTTCTTCATCCGTTTGGGCAGTAGCGGCGACCAGATGAAAGCTGCCATCCATTCATCTCTCGTGCAAAGAAGTTTACACACGATGACTCGTACGTGAATCAAGCTAGCTGTATATATATATACACGTACGGTCTCTTGAGCTTTTGCAGCTTGAAGTCAAACTATCATACAATATGCTTTAATATTTACAGGTTTGAAGTTACCGATATTAACACATCTTCTTATAGTATCGATCAAACGTAAGAACGGTTATGATCTAGAGCCATGATCGATTAGTTAATCTGTTTATAACTCTATGTGCAATCGTCATGCATGTCGAGCAGGCATGCATGGAGCTGCCTTGAAGCCACCGGTGTCAGCTGGCTCTATGTGTACGTGGAGGACTTGAGGTCGATGGGTCAGTAGCAGCTTGTCCAAGTGCATGCAACGATGTGTGCTAGGCTAGCTGCTGGTGCAACGTCGCCACCAGAGAATGGTCGCCCGGATGATCAGCCTACTGCGTACCAGTGCGACAGCCTGACAGGAAGTGTACTTAATGGCTGTGCTGCGCATAAACCGCTTCACATTTGTCTCGTATGGCAGCCACTAGCACCGTCGCTGTTTATTTCGTTTGTGATTTAGTGTACTACGTATGTAAACTCCAAGAAAAGACTGCAGGGTCGTCAGATCGATGAGCAGGCAGGTTGTGAGACGCCTTTGTCTCGATCGGTTGCCGTTTGGGATATCTTCTAGCTCTCGATCTGTGCCTTTTGCAGCCACTGTACGTGCATATGATTAGCAGAAGCTAGCTATATACTCCATCCATGTATGCATGCAAATGCTAGAAAGTCTTATATTTTGATACGAATGGAGTAGTTGTGAGTTATACGTTCATGCGTGCAGTAAGACTACCATACACAACTATATCGGCAGATATCGTACTCAAAGCCTAACTAAAATTCTGAAATTCTCATTACCCCATTCAGACGTGTGTGGGACTAAAGTTTAGTCTCACAATGCTAGTTTTGAGAGAGTTGCACCACATTATAAGGTGAGCTCTTCTATCACTTGTATGAGCATGAGAAGAGGAGAAACTCCCGGGCACTCCTACTCCGCTGCTCACCCCGCCACACGTTTTGTCACGACGTGCTGGGTTTCGGAAATGAGCTGTTACCGACTCGAACGTGGGTTACTTCCCACGTCTCACCCGATCTGCATTACGTAAATAGGCAGACTAAACCCTAGCTGCTGCTACAACATATGGTTCCAACGACTACTGACACCGACTAATTCCCCGACATCGGCAATCTCTTCATCGACACGGCTCCTTAATTTTGCGTGTGCGTGCGTGCGTGAGAGACTCGATCGGTCTTAGAGCGTTGGGAGTTATACGTTTATGCATGCGGTAATATCGACCGATCCTCCATCAGAAGGCGTCACACGTTTGTCTATCTGAAACCATGGGTAGAAGAAACGAAAACCAAGCGTCACCGGCCGAGCAGCTGTCGAGAAAACTTCAACGGTTCGTACTTGTGAGTATCGATCAACAGAAAGTTAGGCTACTTCGCCGTTGGCCGCTGGATGTGTATAGCAGTAGTGGACTCCGTGTGTGTGATGGTTGCATGTCGTTACAAAAGACAGCTCGCCTATTGATGGGAGTTGGGTTCTAGTTCTAGCTAGCCACAACTCTTCCTTAATTTTGCGTGTGCGTGAGAGACTCGGTCGATCCATCTTACTGGTGTTATTTCGGTGCACGCATGGTCATGTGTTCAAAGGCTATAGCTACGATAGATAGCCATGCACTAGTACTTCCGGACTGGTTGCATGTGCAAAACAACCTCTCGGACGTGACGCAAACAGGGAAAAACTAGTTGTAACTAAATAGGGTCGGTCTTAAAACACGCTGTTATCATGCTATATCACGCTGCGGCGTGCTATTAGTGAGACATTATAAACTGATTAATTTTTTTAGCCGTATAAACTGATTTATTTAACGAGAATTCTCAACCCACGGTATTAGCGGTGCTATAGCACGCTATTTTTCTCAATCCGTACAAGGAAAAGGGTAGTGGACGAAGCAGAATGCAGGCTTCACAGGTACGGTAAAGTATTGAGCCTAGCGCTAGATATAGTAGACAAGTGCCCACCAATCGATTGGTGTTTTGCATGGCAATTGGCTACTACTCTATCTGCTTTTTAATATAAAATGTTTTACGTGTTCTACATGTTATCTACATGCACATTAAAATATGTCTACATACATTTATATACATGCACATATGGATAAATAGTAAAACATCTTATACGGAGTATTAGAAAACGGAGGGAGTAGAAGAAAATAACGTAGAAAACGAGCCAATCACAATGAAGAAACACGTTTTAGCAAAAAAAAAAGTTTACGCAAAAAAAAAAACTAGGAAGAAGCACGCACGAAACGATTACGTAAGCTAGCTCGCTTTCGGTGCAGCTAGACGTCACCTCGATGCTGCATGCTCTTGGACTTGGACCCGTTCCCGGACGTCACGTACGGAGCGATGCTGATAGATAGGCCTAGGAGATCCACACCGGGATGCAGCTACTTTTGAAATTTTGAAGAACTACTATCTCTGATTTCGAGAAGCCGTCAATCGCCTCCAACACTGAACTTTTGAAATTTTGATTTGACCAGCTAATATTCATAAAAAAGTTCATTTATGTTAGATTCGTTACACGATGCCTGAGAATTCGACATCAGAATACTTTCACAGTAAATCTAAAAAAGGCACGCTTTAAAGACTATGACATCGTCCAAAATAGAATAGTTTATATTGGAAACTCTTGCCATGGTATTCGATGCATACGTGTAGACTCGGTCCAAACCATCGGTTCACAACAATAGAAATTTGCCGACTTATGGGTTAGGGATATTGTATGGTATGCATTCAGACCCAACCAGGTGTGTGATGTACACCTATTAGTGTTAACTTTCTCCATAGTAAATGTCCCACTGTGTCCATCCCGATCACCTATATCCGACCCTAGCCACCAGATCTACGGCCATCGTCCGTTGCCTCCCGATCACAACGCGCCATCGCTATCTCACACCATAATTTGTACTCCTTTCGGGACAATGATTTTCCTCTACCTGGAACTACCCACCATCGGTCTTTCTTATTGCATGCTTGGAGTGTCGGCTTATACATGATGACTCCCCTTCCATCCTATCCACGTGTTCTTACACCGCCGCCATAACCATTAGATCCATGCTCACGGCCCACTCCATCCTAATAATATGTGGCACCACTATCCTCTACCATACTTTTTACGTCTTCTCCGTTAACGGTATCCCTCTTTCTAGCACCGCACACCAACCATTACTCCTTATTGCCATGTGTTAGCTCGCCTTGCCCATCCAACTCTATACCCTGGGCGAGGGAGTAAGGGCGACAATGGTGAGTTCCTGAACCCTTCCATTCCTCCTACCTCAAACTAAACTAATTCACCGGTGAGGTTTGTACCCCTTGATTTGTGTCTCATGTTCTTCATTTTATTTTGTCACGGCTCGAGGTAGGAATTGCTCTACCAAGGCGGTTTTACATAGCCACCCGTTGTTTTTGTAGAGAGAAGGCCTAAGCCCGGCTTCATATATAAATCACATGGTAATAAGTTCGTACAACGGTTGAAGAAACCACCACTTGGCGCGCCCATCACCCTACAACGCCTATTTGTCTCCGGCTTAACCAGCAACCTCCAATTTTGCATATAAATGAACATTTTGAAGAGACAATTTGCAGATTGGTTAATGACTTTGTGTTCAATGGTCACCTTATTGCGGATATTCCAAAGTGACCAACACATCGCAGCAAAACTAAACCAGAGATGAGTGTACTCGCGTAAGCCCCTAAGCAATCGCTATGAAATCTCCGGTCCTAGCTAGGTTCGAGGAGCAAGACAAGATCTCCCCCACCTAAATTTGGCCAGATATCGATAGAAAAAAACTGTGATGTGCATCCTCCTGATTACCAAACAGCTTACGTTGTTTCAGATGGACACAATTGTTTGGGGCGGGTAGAGTCCAACTCCAAGAAAACTTTGTCCCTTCACCCTACTTCCTTCATCAACCCCGGTCACATACCATATGAGGAAGAACACGCATAAACAAGCTGTCTTTCAATTGCTGCCTGTTTTAGCCTGTCCCGTCATAATAATTACCTCCTCAATTGGGCACCAAAATAGATTGGCACGCACCTACTAGTCCACTAAATACGAATACAGAAACTGATCAAAGCTAAATTTTTATGGGCAGACATTGACAATCGTATACGTTCACACTAAACGGCCAGTTATCCTCCCAAAGTTAGCAAGTTTCCTGTCTTTCTGTTTATCCTTTTTTTATTTATGCACCAGCGTCAAGCTTACAAAAACAATATCTTTTGGGAGATACAAGAGAGCTTTCATATTACGTCCTGGTCTCTGCATCGTCGACTGCTTACTCTAGCACAGTTTCTTCTGAAGTTCTAGATGTGAGTGATACGTGTAGGTGATTGAGTGGAATCTGTGCACAAGTTGTCGCAAGATATCCATGGCCGCCGACCGAAGGAGAGGATAAGAAACGCTGGAAGATAGCTGCAGATGCCGAATCCTGGAACATCTGTGAACAGGGACAGAGGAAACTGACGCAAGCCAGATGGGACACTCTTCACTGCGCGCGGGTCATCTGACAGCGGCGGGTATAAAGGAATTTTCGCACGCACATCAATGCCCCCGCCCAGCGCCGGCGTGTGCGACTCGTCTCGGTCGCCGGCCTATATAAACCCATCGACCACGCGGAGCTAGCTGCACCGATCAATACCGGTTCCATTTCTCCCACCGCGGGCCGACGTCACGTCATGGCTTCGACGCTCGACGAGGAGAAGAGCCTCGGCGCCATGGAGGACGGGAGCGGCGGTGGTAAGAAGGCTAGCAGGTGGCCGGGGTTCGTCCACTTCTTCTTCCTCCTCTCCGTTGTCATGTGCGCGCTCGTCTACGCCCCGCGGTTCCTGTCGCCCGCCGCTGGCGTCGACTTCTTCGAGCCGCGGCCGTCGTCGTTGGGTAGAGCGGCGAGACCAGGACATGGACGAGGCGTCGGTGGTAATGCGGTAGACGACGCGCTGGTACTCGACAACCAGGTGCGCTCCCTGTGCGCGTCGATGCCCAGCCACGGCATCTGCTGCGACCGCTCGGACTTCAACACCGACGTCTGCTTCATGGCCGGCGACGTGCGCACGGACGCCAAGTCGCTCTCGTTCCTGCTCTTCCCGCCGGCGCACGGCGCGTCCAACGCCACCGTGGAGGAGCAGAAGGAGGAGCGGATCCGTCCCTACACGCGCAAGTGGGAGCGGCACCTGATGGCGGGGATCCACGAGGTGCGGCTCCGCACGCCCCGGCCAAACGAGACGGCGTCCGAGCAGCACCGGTGCGACGTGGTCCACGACGCGCCGGCGCTTGTGATGACGGCGGGCGGGTACACGGGCAACCTGTTCCACGCTTTCAACGACGCGTTCCTGCCGGCGTGGCTGACAGTGCAGCACCTCCGCCGACGGGTCGTGTTCGTCGTCCTCGCGTACAACCCGTGGTGGGCCGGCACGTTCCGGGAGCTCGTCTCCGGACTGTCGAACCATCACGTGATCGACCTTCTCCACGACAAGCGTACGCACTGCTTCCCGGGCGCGATCGTCGGGACGCGGTTCCATGGCATCCTCGCCGTCGACCCCGCAAGGACCAAGGACAACCGCACCCTCGTCGACTTCCACAACTTCCTCGCCGGCGCATACAGAGACGTCGACGCACCACCGGAGCACAGCACGACGAACACGTCTTCACGTCGACCTCGTCTGGGCATCTTCTCGCGCAAGGGCACGCGGGTGATCGAGAACGAAGCCGCCGTGGCGCAGCTCGCGAGGTCGGTGGGGTACGACGTGTCGATCCTGGAGACGGCGAACGGCGCGCCGCTGTCGTCGGAGTACGCGGCGGTGAGCGCGTGCGACGTGCTGGCGGGCGTGCACGGCGCCGACCTGACCAAGCTCCTGTTCCTGCGGCCGGGCCGCGCCGCGCTCCTGCAGGTGGCGCCGCTGGGCGTGCCGCCGATCGCGCGCGGGTGCTACGCGGCGGCGTGCGGCATGATGGAGGTGCACTACGAGCAGTACGACGTGGTGGCGAGCGAGAGCTCGCTGCGGCGGCGGTACGCGGCCGACGACGTGGTGGTGGCTAACCCGGAGAAGGCGAAGCAAGGGAAGGGGTGGGACCTCGTGGCTCGCGTCTACCTGGGCGGCCAGAACGTGAGCCTCGACCTGGACAGGTTCGGGGACACGCTGCGGAAGTTGCACTCCCGCGCTCTGAGGCTGCCGGTCGCCGCGTAAATGGAAGTTCGCCGTGGATACTGCACGCCGACGAGTTGCCGACGAGCTGCTGATTAGTTTTATTCTTGTAGGTCCGGCGGCCGCGGCCGGAGATTGTTACGTGACAGGGTGCCGGATCGCAACCGTTTTGTATTCTTGTTCGTCGATCGCCACAGTGCGTGGAAATACTTTAATATAGGAAAAACTTTGTTTTTTTTTTGACATCTCAAAACTTTATTCAGATAATAGCCATATCGTTTACAATAAGATGCTGAATAAAGCTAGGTACTTCCGCTTCCCAACTAGCAGCGATACCAGATTCTAGTGCTACCTTAGCTAGACAATCAGCTACTTTGTTTGCTTCACGATTACAAAACTGAAACTGAATTCTTCCAAAGTCTCTAGCTAACTGAACACATTCAGTATAGACTGCTGCCTCACTTCCCAGATAATTTCCTTGATCATTAATCGCTTCCACTACTGTCAGGCAATCTGATTCAACAATCACCCTGCCACAACCAAGGCGATGTGCCAGGTAGAGCCCATTTCTTAGTGCCATAGCTTCCGCTGCTTCAGCATTCCTTGCGTAAGGTATGAGCCATGTTGCGGCAGCCACAAATTGTCCTTGGTCATCTCGGACAATAGCACCTGAAGCTGCTCTTAATGAATCCACCTGGAACGATGCATCCACATTCAATTTCACACTACCATCACCAGGTTTCTTCCACCTTTCCACTTCTTTCTTCATCACTTTTTTACTGTTATTCGACCTCACAAAATTCAGACACAAAGCTTTAACAGTCAGCGCTGTTCTTTCTGCCGGCTCTATTGGTTCATCTCTTACCACTTGTCTCCTTTGCCACCAAATATACCAAGCTGCTACTGCAATCAATTCAGGTATTTTCAGCTCGCCATCGATAAGTCGCGAAGATGAGCCGAATAATAGATTTTCCATATTAACTGAACCAGATCTGTCCACCATTATTGACTTTCGGATTTCATCAACTAACCCAACCTCCTTCCAAACCTTCTTCGCATAACTGCAGCTAAAGAGGCAATGTTGGATATCTTCCATACCTGTAGCACATCTAGGACACTGCGCCCGAACTGGTACGTGTCTGTTTACTAGAAACCCCAGGCATGGTAGTATACCATGCAAAACTTTCCACAAGAAGATACGTATTTTCCCTGGGATTCAAAGCTTCCATACCGTATTCCATATTGGATTTACATTTTATTTGGATGCGCGTGGGAAATAAGGAAGGAAATGGTGACAAATGTATATATGGTGCCGTGTGGCCGGCCGGCACGTACGGTCTGCCGACGGTTGTTTGGTTTACAGCTCATACCTATGGATTGTTGCATTTCGTTCTGCTTCTATCATTGGAAGACCAAATTAAAAGGACAAAAATAATTGTTTAATTAATGATGCTTTTAAAATTGAGGTATATAATAAATTCTAGCTTGATTTGCAATTTTGCATCCATGCATCGATCTGTGGTCGATCGGGCCGGAATATGCATGTTCTTGTTAGAAGGATGGCACGGACACGATCGCACGAAAATAGATTTGTGGACCAAATCGAGCTTTCTAAAGTTTGATGCGGTGTACCAAGAAAGGATCAATATTTATGATATTAAATACAATTAATATAAAAGTATATGATGATTACACACAATACTCTCTCTTTTCCAAGACTATTGTAGCTATAGGTTTGTACCAAGTCAAACTTCTACTATTAGTTTGGCTGGATTAAAGAAAAATGTGTCAATACCTGCCAGCTCAAATCTATATAGCACTATTAAAATATATTAATGTTGAGTCTAACAAAAATAAATTCGAGTTGTACATAGTGATATTTTTTTTCTATAATTTTTTCCAAATGAAATTAATTTTTTTAGAACCTGGACTGTAGGGGTTACCCCCACAGCATTTTATTAAAAAATTAAGCAGGACTGTACAAAATTTACAAGCATAATTACAGAGTGGAACAGTTAAATGAGAGTGTCAATCCATCGTGATAACTCTTGGAGGTGCTTAGCTTTCACCCTATGCGTATGCATGGTGATTTCGTGAATGAAACCTCTTTTCCAAGATCGGAAGGTGGGCATGACGTTCTGAAAAATGGCCTCATTCCGTTGCTTCCATATGTGCCAACAAGCTAAAATAACCACCTCAGCGAAGAAAGGTTTCCCAAAGTCTGATCGGGCATTCTTGAAGACCTGCTCGAAACTAGCACCATCCATCCAATTGATCTGTAAGTAGTTCCAAATTCGGACACTGAAATTGCAGTGAAAGAAGAGATGCGTCCAATCCTCTGTTTGCCTAGTAGGGCACATAACACAATGAAAAACTTCTGTCACATTCCAGTGTCGGCGGCGTAGCATATCCCTTGTGTTTAGTCTGTCACTTATCATCAGCCAGGCAAACACTTTAATTCACAACATCACCTTGCTCTGCCACAGCCAGTCAAACACTTTGCTAGCCCGCTGGTCTCGGAAGCAGTGATGATAGTATCGTTTTGATGTGTAAATGCCATCCTTCCAAATCGTCCTCCACTCATCTGTGGCTGTGGGGTCTAACTGAACTTGCTCTAAAACAGTTTGTAGAGCCTGGAACTCCTCGTACGCCTGAGGTGATAACGGCAAAGCAAACAACTGTGTTCGGTCCTCTGTATTCATTACCTCACGGACTGATATCTGGGCATCCAGAGCATAAGAAAAAAGCCTAGGGAAGTCCCTCTGAAACTGACGCCCATGCCACACGTCCCCCCAGAAAGTTGCAGTGTCCCTTTTCCAACAGTCACTGTACAGAATTGAAAATATATGGGGGCAAGCTTCATTACATCGCGCCACCAAAACGATCCACAGGGAGCTGCCGCTTGTGGTATCCCATTAGGGTAGTAGTTCCAGACCAGTTCCACCCAAGGCAGCTTCTCTCTGTTGAAAAACTTGTGAAGGTGTTTCATGAGGAGGCCTTGATTCTGTTTATGAAAATCCACAATACCCAAACCTCCACTACTCCGAGGCTTACAGATCATGTCCAAAGAAGCCAAAGAATGCTTCGTTGAGTCCGGATTGTTGCCTCGCCATAGACACTGTCTTATGATTCTATAAATCTGCTTCAGTATCCCAGGTGGAATCTCCAAGGAGCACAAGAAATATACTGACATCGATGACAGGCAAGACTGAATCAGCTGCAGACGGCCCCCATATGCTAAGAAGACGGAGCTAGCTGTAAGTTTTCTCTCGAGCTTTGTAACCAGAGGCATCAGGTCGATAATTCGTGGCCTAGTAGTGCCCATTGGGAGGCCGAGGTATGTGAAAGGGAGCGTGCCCACCACGCACCCAAAATCTGCTGCTAGTGCCTGTACCTCAGCATCCGAGATGTTAATAGGCAACATACATGACTTATGAAAATTTACATGTAGACCGGTGGACACACTGAAATCTTGCAAAGCTTGTTTAAGGATTGAGAGTTGGACAGGGTCTGCTTCCATAATCAATAGTGTATCATCGGCATATTGCACCACAGGGAAATCAGGATCCCCCACTTCAATTGGAAGCTTGAGTAACCCTCTTGATTTCAAATCATTGATAACATACTGTAAAATCTCCGAGCCCAGCACAAACAGCAAAGGGGACAAAGGATCTCCCTGACGCACACCTCTGCGACATTTGAATTTTCTACCTGGCACACCATTCACTAAAACCGACGAAGTCCCAGTCTCAAGCAAGATTTTTACCCAATAGATGAAAGTCTCCGGGAACCCCATGTGTCTCAGAACTTGGTATATGGATTCATGCTCAATGGTGTCAAACGCCTTCTCAAAATCCAACTTGAGCAGAATAATCGGCCTCTTAGATGCTTTGCATTGGAAAAGATATTCAAAAGACCAAGCTAAACAGTCATGAATTGTTCTACCCTTAATGAACCCGTACTGGTTCTTATGAATGCAGTCAAGAATTCTCCTCTGGAGTCTGTCGGCCACCATCTTTGTGAGAAACTTCAGACAAGTGTTGGTAAGAGAGATAGGCCTATAATCATTTATCTGCTCAGGGGAGGGCTTCTTGGGAACCAGAGTGATAAAAGAAGAGTTTATGTTCTCCAGACTGACAGACTGTTGATGAAAGTCTCTAGCAAGAGTATAAAAGTCCTCCTTAATTATGTGCCAACACTTCTTCAGAAACATGCCATTAAACCCGTCAGGCCCTGGGGCTTTATCCACCGGCATTGATTTTATAAGATCATCCATCTCCTTAACAGAAAAGGCCTCCACCAATTCATCAAGATCTGATACTTTTCTGATTAAAGATGCAAGATCAAACCTCATGCTGATGCCATTCGAGGAGCCCATTCTCTGCTTATAACAATCCCATGCAACGTTGGCCATTTGGTCGTGATCCGTGACAATGTGTCCATCAGGTAACTGCAGGCTAGCCATAGAGTTCCTCCTGTACCTCTCCGTGGCCATGGCATGAAAAAATTTCGTGTTTTCCTCCCCAAGCTTCATCCAGCGAATGGTACACCTCTTCTTCCAGTATTGATATTGAAATCTCAGCAGTTTCTCATGATGCAACATAACCAGTTTTCTGAAATTAGCTTCATGAATAAACAGAGGCCTCTCCTCCTCTAGTTCATCAAAGAAAAGTATTACAATGTTGCATTTAGAAATGAGTAACTTCAGTTTGGAAAGACCCATCTTCCATTTCTTCAAGGCTACCCTAAGAGCCTTAAGTTTCTCAGTTAGAATCGCTGTTGAAGTTGTTGCTCGCGTAGGTGCATTCCAAACCGTATGCACACAATCGAAGAAGCCCGGCTGTTCGACCCAATAGTTATCAAACCTAAAGAGGTGTGCCTTGGGTATCACTGTGTCAATGCTGACAATGCAGGGAACATGATCCGACGTTGGCTTGGCCATAGCAGTTACCACTGTATTGGGATAAGTTGAGATCCAGCTAGAAGAGGTGAAAAACCAATCGAGTTGCACAAGGAGTGGGTTTTGCTGCATGTTGGACCAAGTATAAGATCTCCCTTTGAGGGGTAGTTCTAAGAGTCCCAGATGATCAATCAGTTCATTGAATAAAAACATGTCATTAACATCACCCCCTGGCCTATTTCTGTCTTCCTCAGAACGGATAAAATTGAAATCCCCCATAAACAGCCAAAGTTCATCATCCGGAATCATCAGATTATAGAGCCACTGAACAAAAAGATCTCGCTGCTCTCCTTGGCACGGCCCATACACCACCACAAGTGTCCATTTCTGCTGAGACTGTGTAGCTTGAAAGGATATAATTAGCCCAAAACGTTTGGATTCAACTAGTGTGCCATGAAGCAGACTGGATTTCCACACCACTAGAATACCCCCAGAAGCTCCCACGGAGGGAGAGAACGCAAATGTGTCAAACTGTTTGGGGCAACATTTCTTAATGAAGGCACGATCGAAATCATCTTTCTTTGTTTCTTGTATACATGCAACCGCACAACCACTCTCTATAATTTTATTGTAAAGTGCAATCTGCTTATCATCAGCGTTCAAACCACGGATGTTCCAACATAACACCTTCCAAATCAAATACTTAATGTTGTAATCCATCGAAAACCGTTTGTAAAGCAGAACTAGCCCCTGATCTCACTAGGAAATCAGTCACACAAGACTCAGAGTACGTATTACAGGATAGAGAAGCACACGCGAAACTAGGGCAGCAGAAAAAAAGATACAGATACTGGATGTAGATGGGGTTACATCCACCCCTCAACTTGCATGAATTACTTAACATTGGGCACCACCGTGGAGGGTTGAGCATGATCAGGCACAGCCGTAAGCTTGTCTGCTGTAATGGACTCTGGCTCCATCTCTAACATCTCACCAATCTGCTGCAGGGTGCGAATTGGGATTGGCGGCCTAACAGAAGAACTTGGACCAGCTTCGTCTGCTTCCTTGACAGCTTGCTTCCTCGTCCGCTTCTTCGGCCTTGTCACTCCAGGTGTCACCGGGGGCTTGAAACCATCTGACTTGGTCTGGCTGCGGGTTTGCATACGCGGGGCATTGTTGACAACAGGGACAGCTTTGCGAGGTCTTGTCGCCCTGGCATGCGTAGGAGTCTGACTGGCCTGAGACTGAAAACCTTCAGGTAGGAGGGGTATAACAGTGCTAGTCTCCGCCTGCCTCCGAGTGGCCCTGATGCGAGCATTACGAGCAACAGGGCGATGAGCAGGTGCAGTTGGAGCAAGGTTAGCCTGGCTATCAAATGTCTCTGAAAACGCCACAGTGGCAGACCGTTTCTTGGACGCAGGATTAGAAGTCTCTTCCCTCGTTGCACCGAACACAGAACGAGCAGGATCAAAGACGACCATTGCAGACTCCGAGATAGCATCATCAGACTGAGCCTGCTGTTCACTCTCCTGTATTGAAACCTCGTTTCCCACAGGTGCGACTTCAGTTGCTGCAACGCCCACAGTCTGCTGGGGTTGGATATCTGCCTGTTCATTCACTATCTGTCCATCATCAGATTGCACTTCAGCTGCATGGGGGTCAAGCTGCACCTCAGTCGCCGGCTCTTGCGCAATCTGTCCAACGTCAGTCTGTACCGTGGCTGCTTGAGCCTCTGGCATCTCCTCAATCAAATCAACATCTTGGGGCACATGTGGTGGTACATCATCATCCAGCACAACAACTACAGGCGGCTCTTCAGGTTCCACTGGATCATCACCATCCGAGATATCCACCAAGTCATCATCTTCAAAACCAGCAAAGCCAACAGCCGAAGCATCTGACATATCCAACACACTGTTTACCGAGCCAGAGAGTTCATCTGGTTGCTGATTAGGAGCTGCTGGTTGATGGTTGTGTTGAGCATGCTGGTTCTGGCCAGGAATCGGGTTCGGCTGCTCCATATTGCCAAAAGGAGGTGGCGGCGGCATGTTCCACCCAATCTCCGGGTATTCTGGCAGGACGTGCACGTGAGCTTCAGGCTGCATGTTCCCTGGCAGCGGGTGGGGGTTGCCATTGATGGGCATCGGGTCCTCGTCAGCAGGGTGAGTATCCGCAGGTTCAGACGACAGGATATAGCAGGGGGCTGTCCAGGAGTGCCTAGTACCAGCGTGTCGACCCACCTTAGGCTGCCTAAACACAACATCACGTGGGACTAAAGAGTTTGCAGGGAAAGTAGCGTAAACCAAGGTTCTGCACTTTTGAATGTCACGATGCTGCCAGTAATGAAACTCTCCAAACGTATTCACTGCTTCCATAATGCACTCAGTGTTTCTAAAATCCAGTGGGATGCCTATGAACATGAGCCAGCCTTTTCTAGCACCATTATGAGATCTAAAATTTATTCCTTCATCAGGCTTAATGAAACGCAAAGTTGTCTGCCCAACAAAATCTCTAGGAGGATGATCAACCCAAGCCTGTCTAACAACTGGATTTCTGAACTGAAACAGACCCACTCCGTGATACCAAGGCAGATAATTGCATACTCTACATCATGACCATTGATGAAATTGCGGACCTGCTGAAGGATTTGGAGCAGCTGTGGTTCAGCGGGTGCGGGCTCGACGATCGCCACCGCAAAGCTCTCGAAAGCATCAACCGTGGGGTTGGATGGTGTGACAAAGGTGCGTGGCAGGCGATGAGCACCTCCATCGATGATCTGGAAGCCCTGTGGCATCCAAGGGAGAGGGTCGAAGGGGAAGGTGGCCATGTCTCGATCTGGTGGAGCAGGAGGCGATGTAAACGTGGGAGGAGGCGATGGCAGCGTAGGGCGGGGGCTTGTGTTGGTCGTAGGCGTAGTATGAGGCGATGGGGGCGATGGAACAGATATATTGGGCAAGGGTAAATCTCTGAACGAATCAGGACTTGGAACGGAAACCTCCTTCAATTTCGGTACCCAGCGTAGGGTTTGCTTGGGTGGGGGGTTGGTGCACTCCTTTCTGATATGCCCAAATCTGAAGCAATGCCGGCAGCGAATCTTTTTCGTACAATTAACCGATTTGTGACCGAAACCAATGCAACGCTGACAGTCATAAACCTTCCAGGTCATCTCTTCAACAACAGCCGCTAGACCATCCAAAGATGGGGACGTCGATCGCGGTCTCTGGGCTTCCGTGGGCTGCATGCACACATTCGGCCCAACATGGCGAACTGGGGAGCCATCCGACGGCGGGGACGTCGAAAGATCAAGCTGGGCTCCAGAGGGGCTGCCAAGATTTGAATTTTGCGGGCCCGCGCAAACAGCGCGATCTGTGACTGGATCGGAGGCAGGCACCGTAATGATCGGATCGAAAGAACCAAATTGGATCTGAGGAACATGCAGGGAGGGCGCCGCCCTGGCCATGGCCTGAGATCTCACCGGCGGTAAGCAGATCGGCGTGACTGGCCGCCGACCGAGCCTAGGTCGAGGTCTAGCCTGTGATCTAAAACTGGTAACTCTGAGATGAGCAGCACGCTGTTTTCTACCAGCCAAGATCCATTCCCCCGCACACTCCTTGTGCCAAAGGATTAATTCACGCCTCCAATTCGGGCCCCAAAAACCCCAAAGATGATAAAAACACTTGAATTGGGGACAACTATAGTAGATCCGATTGAGCAGCCAGAAACCCACAGCTTTGGAGGAAACCACGAACGAGAAAACACGGTCGCGAATGAGTGATACCTTGAGTTCATTGCAAAGGCCACCCGTAGCAGCTTCAAGGGCCATAGACACCAGATCCTCCTCCATGCGAAAAGAAGCTCGTGCGAAGGAGACCACCATCGTGAAGTGGCTTGAATCCCGAGTCGGGTGTACAGATCCGAGGCCCAATCTGCGGACCTCCTTAGCGAAGGCCAGTCCAGGGGAGAAGTCCAGCCCCATCGAGATCGCTGTGTGAACAGCCATCCAGGAGATCGGGGAGGGGGTGGAGGGGCACGGTGGAGAGGACAGAGAGCAAACCTATAGTTTAGATATATATACTGTACTTGATAGTAGGAGTAGAAGTGAGTGAGTACATTAATTTTATCAGAGAGGGAGCACAATATACGAAAAGAAATACTACAACACTCGGCGTGCACACTCGTTGTCGTATGGAAAGCACTGAACGGAAGGGTAACCAATGTCACGATGGATACACGCTTGGCGAATAGGTCGCCGACGAACGGTGCTCACTCAGAGCCTCAGACGACGTCGACGGAGGAGAAGTTTCTTGGGCTCTGGGTAATGGATGTGACCAATTTTCTGACAGTTACGTGATGGAGTCCAACTGCGCGGGCCTGGTGAAGTATGTACGAGTACAGTTTTTTTTTTTTTTTTTGAGAAAATAAAACAGTACGTACTTTTTTCGATAAAAAAAAACAGTACGTACGAGAATGACATGCATGGAGTTGATTGAGCCTCCGTTGATTCAGCATGGCCCCGAGCATTTTGCCATACTGGACAGCGCCGCCGTTTAGTCCTGGGCCGCTTGCGGCCATCTAGCCCAGGCCAGTTCTAGCAAGATGTTTATATCGACGATCTAGGCCCAAATTCTGCGTCGGGCCTAGCTCTCTCGTACTGGGTGCCGCAGTCCATAGACCGACGGAACGCTGACCCCGTGCGTCTTTTACGCCAGTCCCCGTCTCCATCTCTGATTCAACCACGCGGCCGGCTCGGATTCTTGTGTTCGATTGCAAACAGAGGCGGTTTCTGAATTCGATTTTTTCTTGGAGCCAAGGTCTACAAATAGACCATGAATCTGCAGACTAGCTCACAGAAGCCGCCATCATATCGACTGCAGCTTCAGACCCGTCTTTCTGTGTTGCCGACCGTACTCGGAGGAGGAGATCCTGTTGGGAGGAGGGATGTCCAAGCGGCGGCGGCAGGAGCTGGTAAACTGCCATGACGAAAGTTTGCAGAAGAAGCAAAAGCACCTCTATCTGGTGCTAGATGACTGGACCAAGGGCTTTACCATCCGCAAGATTGACATTGACGCCATGGAGTTGGACAGCAGCAGCTCAGACCTGGACATGGAGCCCCCAGCCGTCCGGCTAGTGTCACCTGAGCCAAGCCATCCCATGATCTTCGCTGCCATGGGCAGCAACATCTTCATGGCAAACAACATGCACCCTGGCACCATGGTCTACGACACGGACACGGACGGTCTGGCCATCGGCCCTCCCCTCCCGGATCCGCTGCTCGGCGGCAGCACTAGCATCTTTCTGGCCACCGCCGACATGCAGCAGATCTATGTGTTCAAGTATGGCATCAAGGATATGCAACAGTCCTTCGAGGTCATGTTCTCCACCAACGACCTCCGCTCTTCAAATCCAAGCAACGACTGGTCTTGGGAAAGTGTGCCCAACTCGATGCCTTTCACCGACGATGACATTGTCACCTCCTACGCTCTGCACCCGGATGGACGCACCATCTTCATCTCTGTTTGCAGCAGCCGCGATATTTGTCGCACCTACTCCTTCAACACCAGGAGCCATGACCGCAGGTTCCATGGCGAATGGGCGTTGCCGTTCCAAGAACAAGGCTACTTCGACGCTGAGCTCGATGCGTGGGTTGGCCTTCGAGAGGATGGCTACATTTGTGCCTGCCAAGTCGCTGATGGCACCGGAGCAGTTGTCATGGAGCCGGGCTGGAAGATGGTCAAGGAGAAGCTTTTTCTCAAGCACCCGGGGAGCCTAGGTGCCACCCTCACATACATGGGGAACACCAGGTTTTGCCTTGTGGAGAGAGTGGTACGTGCAGACTATAATGGTTTCATGCTCTACATCACCATTTTTGGTCTCAAGTACAGTCGTGAGGGGGAGCTGCAAACCACCATCCGACGCACCACCAAATCCTATCAAGTATCTAAGAAATTCATGTCATTTTCTCCGGTGGCCTTCTGGTTATAGGTAGGAACAACTTTTTTTGTTTGGTTTGTTTGTATGCAATGCGTCCATGACCTTTCTCATTGGTGTAAAATTGCAAATTATGATTTGTGGCAATAAAAAATTGTTTCTCTTGGCAATTTTTGTGGAACCTGCTGAGCCATCTTTTACTACTAAAGGGTAGTTGGTCGTACCGTTTCTATTCTTTTTCCTCTGGTGCACGCCCTCCGTCAACAACATGACACGCCTCTCTATCGAATGAAAAAGTGGTGGCGGTGATTTTCTGTCGGAATGCGACGTGCGTGAGCAAGGACCGATGGCGGCTTGAACTAGAGCGGGTTATGTCGCATCGAGGTGATGCCCCTCTCCTCTCTTTCCCTTGGCTCCTATTGCCCTTTCGCTCGGACGGACGTTCATATGGGTGAACGACGAGCCACACAAAGAAAAGAAAAAGTCCAAGCTCGAAGTACCACATTTTACCAGAATACACCTGCACGAGGCCCATATCTTCAACATTACCAGAGATGAATTCATGGAGCAGTTAATTACAATGAAAAGTACAGATTAGTAAACACTAAGCGCTACACTGTGGTCCTCGGAAACAAAAGTTCGGCTGATCAGGTAACTCACGGCCGAAGTTTATTTATTATGGTTACTAAGCTGTATACAAAAAGACTCGAGTGGTATGTGCGTGACATTAAGGCAATAGCACGGTGAGTACACAGAAACCAACACCTTGTCACCAACAATCTGTCTCAGCTGTTTCACTAAGTCAGGCTGCTTATCTTCCTTCGTTTCAGCATTAGGCAAACCACAGTTAGTATGGCAATTGGCACTAGTGGTTGCACCTGAAGTATGCAAAAGGAGAAGTATATTAACAGCCTTCAATTTTTCATAATATCTATGCACCAGGTCCGTATAAAAATGAGGCACCTTTGTGGAGATGGCAGTGAAAAGGATTGCCTCGTGAGATAGGAGATCTTCTACTTGGAGCAAGTACGCCCAAACTCAGGTGCTTGTTGTTTATCAGCTCAAGAGCTACGTTTTGTAAAACCTGAATATGTTGGATGCTGGTCTTGGTTGCTTTATCTATATAAAGCTGGGCTACAACCTTCTTTTTAAAAAAGAAAAAAGAGCTACGTTTCGGCAATTATCATCTGATCTTCAACATGAAGTCCACGAAATAGGAGCAAATCCAGCCCTGCCTAGCCAGAATAGGTTCACTTACAAGTCACTGAAGGTAAAAAAAATTCCTATGAGCTTGGTTACAGAAAAGAATTAACAGTTCAGTACACTAGCTGAGCTTCTGATTAGCAACATTACCTACAACAAGAGAACGAACAGAAAACCTTCCATGGAACTAACTGGACGATTTCATGGAGGCCGCTACTTACTAGAGCCTCCCTTGCTCCATCTCTGTCCAATGGACTACACTGCTCCACCTGAACAGGACATGGATAGAAAAGATATTTCAGTATATACTCCATTTAGGAATACAATTGCACTAACAATTTGCAGCGGTAACCGGTTAGGCAACCAATCACTATTTTTTGCAATCAGTTCCTAAAAGTTTATCATGCAAACAACCCTACATGTAATACTGTACATGTCGATTTAATGCCATAAACAGACGTCCATTATATTACAACAGGATCAATGCAATCAATCACCTTAAGCACACAACTTGAGTTCAGATTAACAAACAAACCATCCCACAAACTAACCAATCACAAACTTCATGCATCAAACACAAACAGCAGCACATGCCACTTATTAGGACGAGCACAAATTATAAACACATGCACAGAAAGAAAAAAAGCACAAACAATATATGCTTGGCTCCAGAATGCAGGATGATGCACGCGGAGTTGGTTACACGCCTCCAAATTGTTTAAAACTCCTGCTCCCCTCAAGAATGCCTGCATGAGAGAGCAAAGCCCAGAGGTGGGTGATGAACTCGCCACCCTGTGCCAGCTTCTGGATGTGCGCCTCAACATTATCTGACGGCGCGATGTAGAGCATCATGTCGGCCCAGAAATCAGCCATCACCTTCCAGCGTTTGTCCTCCGGCATCTTCTCCAGTTGCTGCCCAAGAGTAACCCCTCTCTCGAAGATTGTCATCGTCTTATGTGGTGGTACCGTTAAACGCTTCATGGCCTCGTACTTGCTTGGTTCCTTTTGCAGGAATGCTATCGCTTCTAGTGCGACTGCATCAACCTTCTGGCATGTATCATAGTGGTGCCCAGGAAGAAGCCTTGGTGCAAAGACCACCAAGTATGCACAGTATTTCGACAGTTTTGTGGCAATGCTAAAGTGTTCCATCAGTTAGGCTGCCTGAGCTGGGGAAAATTTTACCATCTCACAGTAACATGTTGCAATGTGCCAAGTCAAAATAATGTGTGTCTGGTTCTGATTTCTCTGGGACCAGTTTGGATCCGGGTGCATTTCCCATACACAAGCACATAAGAGGTATTCTGCTTCATTGGAATGTAAAGAAGATTTCCCATTGCTTAGTGTACCACCGACACGTTTAAGGGAGAGGACAACCGCTTCCTTTACTTCATTAGACAACTCGACAGATTTCCCAGCTTTCTTCTGGACTATCCATGCCTGGGCCTTTATTGGGTAGTTGAAAGCATGGTCAATTTGATAGAGAAATTTCCCCAATTTCACCATCATGCGACTTCTGGCTATGCTATAACCATATCTACGCAATGATGGATTAGAACTGTAGTAATTGACTGAATCAAGTAATGAGTACTGCCCAAGCTTGTGCTGCCAGTAGTGGTTGTTTGATGCAAATGACTGACCAATAATGGCAAGGAACTCCTTTAATGCCAATATGCAAGATGCAAGACACACACCAATCTTGGCAAGAAACTCCTTCGATCCCATGATGCAACAGCTTACCCCTGCGCTTGTTTTCTTATTTTGTGAGGGCCTTCTGATACTGGCAAACAACGGACACTCTGCCCCAAATGCCTGTCAGTAAAATAACAGCTGTAGGAATTCAAGCAAAGCAGTGGATGCAAGTATCACTAAAGTGATGGAAACTTCATCCGTAACGGTGCTCGCGACAGTGGAATAACCCCGAGAAATCTTCAATGGAGCCCTGGCAGTAATATATGCCGTGATAGATATACCGATTACTGAAATCAGAGACCAAATTGTTGCAGCCACTGATCCATAATAAATGACAGCATTCTTGGTGAAGAAGAAGTCATACATAAATGCTAACTCAACCTCAATCAGCTTGAAGACTCTATTGTAGTCTATAGCACCGTCGTTGTTTTCTGATAGCAGCACCTCCAAGACAAAATACGTGCCCTGTCTTTGCATTCGTCACAGGAAAACCCAAAAGAGCGCCTTCAGAAGATGGAAAAGAGAGAAGGAAAGACATGCATCTTTTAGCTCTGGGCCTAGTGACTTGTCCTTGCACCGCCATATCTTTGCTATGTCAATGACTTCATCTTTCTCAGGATCCGCTGTTAACTGTGTTGCATATGTGGGAGCATCAAATTTGTATTTGCTAATGGGCCAATCCACCAGGTAATTGCAGTCTTCCACTGTGGCAAACACACCCTTGTATTGCCCTCATGCATGAAATCAGCAACTGTTTTGTTCAAGTTCCATGAGAGGCTTGCTAGCATACATACTGAAACTCTCTGCAAATATCTGACATACGCGATTACAGCCATACAACCAAGTGCTCTCTTGTAGTCCGTCTGTATAGTGATCAGAAGCAACAATGTATATGCCGCGTACATAAGAGCTTGGTATTGGAGTCTTGTTACTTCTCTGTTGTCATCGAGACTATAAGCTGTGATAGTGTTAGTGCAAGCATGAAGCATGACGAGAGATATGGCCCAATAGGGTACATGCTGCTCTTCAACTCAGAAGATTGCATGGAACCAAGTGTGTATGTCGTCACTGAGAAGCACAAGGTGTACGCGCATAAGACACCCTTTTGGACAAACCAATTTCTGCTTCGGCGACGGTAGGACCCGAAGATGGCGAGGAAGAGCAGGAAAGCAGCAACCAATGACACAAGTATCTCGATCCGGATCATTGTTACCCTTGGGTTCTTCGACAAATCTTTTGCCCCATGTGACAAGTTCTCCGCTGTGGTATTCCAAACGTTGCCCTCCCTTCCACGCGACACCATGGCCATAATCCTTCAATGATCGATCAGTACAATATTGTAAGATATTATTATATATACACATAAGATTTATTATACCATGTCCTAACAAGTTTCAGATCTATTTAGAAGTACATCTTAATCTTCACACTTCATATGTATGTTACAATGTACGCCGATTTTACTTCGGATCAATTAGCATTATGCAGTTGTAACACCATGTACCACAACTAGACATGCTGTTACTTTGTAAATGTTCAGATCGGTTATATTTCAGTGGTACTTAGTTGTTAGATGTGCCGAAAAAATGCTCTTACATGGTATAACTTGCATAGAAATTTATAAATACATACGTTGAGATGGAAAAAATCGAAGGAGATCGTAAGTAATCAAGTCAACAGCGCTTAGAATTTCTTAGATGGATGTTATACTACATTCTGTGAAGCTTAGCAAGGGAGTAGCATACAAATTCTGGGGACCTCTATACTGGATCGATACACTAGAGATGGCTGGTGTGAGATCCAAAAAGACAAAGGCTAACCTATGTGTGTCTGCGCCAAAATCGACCCTGCCGAATCGGCCGCCGCCATGAATCGAGAGGGGTGCGGGGATAGAGACGGGGGACAGAGTGGACGGAGCCGGCGTCGGCGTCAGCGAGGACGGATGTAGGGGGAACGGCGGGCCCGGATGGACCGTCTCCATCTCCAGCGCTGGCGGGGAAGGAGTTGCTGATGGTGCGAGAGAAGGAGACGCCATGGCGGTGGTGGTTCTACGAACTCCCCTGTCGCGAGCACCGTTACAGAATTTGTATAACCTGCGGGGGAAAAACTTAATACTGTTACGAAACCTGATCTCTATCCTCGATTCCAAGGATCGTCCTTGCTTGATCAGGTTTGTATGGGCAAAATATCTACAATGCCCTTGAAGTGAGGCGATAATAGAAGGTATGAGATTGAGCTAGACACATAAGTATATCAGATTTGTATACGTACAACACAAATAATAAAGAGCTCACAACATTCTCTCTATCTGCTGTCTTTCTTGATCGTGTGATTGTGCCCTTATATATGTGGTGATTGGAATCAAGTGCTGAACAACTCCGTTTCTTAACACGCTATCAGCACAAGTGCTTTGGAGCAGAGGTATGTTGTTCAAAGCTACTTGCTTATCACTCTAGAATAGCTTCGTTTGTACATGAGTGATACTACCGTAGCACTGCATATTGCATGCTCATGTTGATCGGTCTAGAAAATAACCTCAAGGCCACCGATCTGTACAAGTCGTGAGTATTATGTTCACCTGAATCCCATGCGCCAAATGTTGCCGTGTCGGTACGGGTGAGCAGTCCGACGTCTGGAACCTGCAGCTCGACGTCCGGAGCCTGCAGCTCTGTGTATGTCACCCGTGTGTGCCCAGAAGGCCACGTTCATGAGCCTGAAGCTCTGCGCCATCGCGTCACCTTGACGAGCATCGTGCGCTTGCCTGTGGCGTCGCTTGAAAAACACTTTGCGAGCCTGACGCAGCAACATCGTCTCCTCTCTGGCCAGAAGCCAAGACGAGGAGCTTATGCCGAGCTTGCACGACACAACCATACGAGTTGTTTATGCACTTATCTATTTTTCAGAAGTACCTTGCAAATTAAATCCTAAAGCATTTAATTACTGCATAAACATCTGGAACTGTTTACATACCAGTATTTACACTGTTAGCACTCATGACATGCACATATTTACCTGAAGTAAATTGTTGCTTGATCTAAATATACAGGAAATGTCGGGCATCAACTAACTCACGTGGGCTATGGATGCTAAGTTAAGCCTTACATCCATGTCTCTCAGTCATACCATTAACCAGCCGGCAGCTGGCATAACTGGTCCTTCTGCCGCTGAAAAGGCAAAATCGTTGATCTTCCTGAGGCACCATCTCAATTCAGCGTTGAAGCTTGAATATCTGATTGGAGAGGATCCACTCACTCTTTGGCAATCACTGAAGGATCGCTATGACCAGCAAAGGTCAGTTGTGCTTCCTCAAGCACGGAATGACTGGTTAAACCTACGTTTCCAAGAATTCAAGTCTGTGACAGCATATAACTCTGCCTTGCACTGTATTGTTTCCCTGCTCAGAATGTGTGGCCAGAAAGTCACTGATGCTGATATAATTGACAAAACTTTGTCTAACGTTCCATCCCACCAACATGGTATTGCAAGAGCAATACAGGCATGCCAAATATGCCAAGTACTCTGACTTGATCTTTGTCCTGTTAGTGGCAGAAAAACAAAATGAACTTCTTATGAAGAATCATAGTGCCCGCTCAACTAGGACTATGGTTGTGCCTGAAGCACATGCGATCACTCAAAGTGTTGGGAGTTCCCATGGCCGCAGAAAGGACAAAGGGAACCAAGGATGGAAGGGAAAAAGGAGCAATGCATTCAAGGGCAAGGGTAGAGGAAGAGGAAAAGGCAAAGAAAAATTCAGAACTGATCCAGGTGCTCAGACTAGGGGAAAGCAAGGAAAATGCTTCAGATGTGGATGCGAGGATCATTGGTCTCGCAACTGCCACACCCCCAAGCACCTGGTTGAGTTATATCAGCAGTCCATCAAAGATAGCAACAAGCAGGATAATCACGAGTCCCACTTTGTAGAGCCTGCTGCTCTGCCGGACCCTAAGAAGCTTAAAGATTTGCATCTTGAGGAAAATCCTGGTAGTGGTGATTTCAACCTGGATAGTATCGATCTTCCTGAAAAAGATATGAATGTTGATATATGGAGACCTGGTGTAATCTCCTAGCCTAATATATATTTCCGTCATGAGTTGTAATTCCAGTGTTATATAGTTCTTGCTGAACTTGGTCATGTATTAAGCTCCTGAAGAGCATAGTATTGTATTTGCATTAGTGTAACTCTTGCTTAGTATAAATTCCAGTATGTTATATGTTTATGCTCTTTCCAGTGGAGATGTAAATATGTCTTTTTACACAGTAAGGTGTGTCGATCCAATGGAGGAAGAGGAGATATGTCTAATAGACAGTGCCACCACAAATACAGTTCTTTGGGAGACCAAATATTTCCAGACTCTAACTAAGAAATTTGGAAATGTTATGACCATTGCCGGAAGCAATACTCATATTATCGGTACAGGAAGTGCCACAATAGTTCTCCCTATGGGTACCCAACTTGTAATCGAGGATGCCTTGTTGTATCCTGAATCAAAACGGACCCTACTAAGCTTTAAAGCTATCCGTGCAAATGGTTTTCATGTGGAAACAAAAGTCGAGAATGGTACTGAATACCTGATCATGACTAAATTTGATGGATCCAAGAAGAAAGTGGTTGAGAAACTCCCTTCCTTAGCATCAGGATTGTACTACACATACATAAAGCCCATAAAGGAATATGTTGCGCTGAAAACAATTTTCAGAAACCCAGAGTCATACAGGGTATGGCATGGTAGACTGGGTCATCCTGGGTTGGGCATGATGAGGAAAATCATCAAAGGCTCAGTTGGCCATAACATAGCAACAAAAGACTTCACAAATCCTAAAGATTTAATGTGCGCTGCATGTGCCAAAGGGAAATTAATCCTTAGACCCTCCACCCTAAAGGTAAAGGATGAATCACCAATTTTCATGCAGAGAATTCAAGGCGATATTTGTGGACCAATACAACCCTTGTCGGGCCCTTTCAGATACTTTATGGTCCTGATTGATGCATCCACTAGGTGGAGCCACGTATGCCTATTATCTACAAGGAACCATGCCTTTGCAAAGTTGGTTGCCCCACTAGTAGGGAAGTGCCTTTCTATGGAACGACATTTTGTGGCGCACCATACATGCCATGCGCCACAAAACCATTTTAGTGGCGCACCCTGCCAATACTGTGGCGCATGCAAGCTGGAATGCGCCACAGAAATATGGTGGGCCCCGCCTCCACAAAAAACTGGTGACATTTCTGTGGCGCACTGTACTGGATGCGCCACAGCTGCTTTCTGTGGCGCATCCTGTCCAGTGCGCCACAGAAATGTGGTAGGCCCCCTCGAGGTGCTTATTCTGTGGCGCACGGTTCTGGATGCGCCACTGAAAATAACATTTCTGTGGCGCATCACAACCGGTGCGCCACAAAATTTACTAACTTAGCCATTTTACGCCCCCGAGCCCGGCCGCCCCCTATCTTTCTCTTCCTTTCTCTTCTCCGGCCACGCGCCCGCGCACCACCACCGCCCCCACTCGCCGTCGTCGGCCGCCCCAGCCCAACCCGCCCCCACTCGCCGCACCACCACCGCCCCCACTTGCTGCCGCCGGCCGCACCACCCAACCCGCCGCACCACGCGCCGCGACCTCGGATCCCGTCCACCCACACCGCGCTCGGACCCAGCACCTCGACGCCGGTGCCCACGACGAGCACCTCCACCGCCGTCCGCCCATCCGCGCCCACGAGAGCATCTCCACCGCCGTCTGCCACCCGCGCCTCCCTTCCCTCCCCGAGGTGCGCTGCCACTCTCTCTCCTCTCCTCCTTCCCCTACCTCTAGCTAGCTAGGTGTTTTGTTAAAATTCCAAACCCAAGTTAGTGTTAGTTTCTAGGTTAGTGTTAGTTGCTAGGTTAGTGTTAGGTTAGATTGGAGATGAAAAAATTGAGGTTTAAGGTGTTTAAACATATGGTCACTGTTTAAACATACCTTAAAAACTGACCTGAATTAAGGTGTTTGAAGTTTTCAAAAAATTATTTTTGAGCTTTATCATGAAGTAATAACATAGTGCAAGAGATCCATGAAGGTACATTGTAAATAGGATCAAGATTTGATAATTTTGTAAGCCTCCAAAGTTGGTACTTTTTAACTTTCATGAAGATCATTTTTAGTTGGAATTTGCAAGATTTATATTTTTGCAGAGATGTAACAGTCAAGAAATACATGTAGACAAGTTTTGCATTGGTCATCCATGAAGACAAGTTTTGCAATTGTTCATCCATGTAGCTTGTGTTCCGACAGTGTATGTGGATGTTGTCGGCCGGAGATGCCGGCCACAAATCGGGAACATCGGGAACATCGGGAAAATCGGGAACATCGGGAACATCGGGAACATCGGGAACATCGGGAAAATCAGGAACATCGAGAACATCAGGAACATCGGGAACATCGGAAAATCGGGAACATCGGGAAAATCGGGAACATCGGGAACATAGGGAACATCGGGAAAATCGGGAACATCGGGAACATCGGGAACATAGGGAACATCGGGAACATCGAGAAAATCGGGATCATCGGGAACATCGGGAACATCGGAAAATCGGGAACATCGGGAAAATCGGGAACATCGGAACATCGGGAAAATCGGGAAACATCGGGAAACATTTAATTTTATGCAGTTTTTTATGTAATATGACTTGTATGACTCGGATCGTTTTCTTGTTTCTGCTTCAAGTTCATGATCCTTTTTTTTTTTTTGTACAGGTGCAGAGGTTCTTGTGTGTGCTAGAAGTTCCTGTGTGTGCTTCAATTTCAAGAAGACGCCCTTTGGTGAGCTATTGGTACCCCAATCGAGAAGTTGTGTGTGCTTGTGTTGATCTGTGCTACCACGACCATCGTGTCGTGTTGTTTGTGCTCCGACCATCGTGTCGTGGAGATGCCGGCCGGAGATGCCGGCCGGAGATGTGGATTTTTTGTGAAATGCTTGCAGGTACCCGAGAGGCCTTGAGATTGCCGGAACGTCGATTAACTTCCGTTCCGGCAAATTCGGTTACTCCATATGTCCCTTTTTTAGCAAAGGTCATGCCGAATTTTTTCGTGAATTTTGGCATGACTTTGCTAAAAATAGGACATATGAAGAAGACTCCCTCATAATTTGATAATTGATAATTTAGTTGTCTAGTTTGTAGTATATAGTTGTGTAGCTTAGATTGTAGATAATTTTAGTTGTGAGGGTTCCTTATTTAAATTTGCTTGCTACTTAAAAATTGTGTTTTTAGTTTATTGTTCTCGGCGACGATGTCACTGTTGGACCAGAGGGGCGATGTCCGCGACTGGACTCCGCCGGGCTGGCACTGGGAGGTGCTACCTTCCGGGACATGTTCAACAAAAATTTCTTCTTAACTTCTCCCATCGAGATACCTGCACACTTAAATAGCTCGCACAATTCATGCAGAAATAACAAATGATCTCCAGGATGGACTGTTCCATCTCCTGCATAGCGGTTATTTGTGACATGTTCAACAATTTTCATAGGAATTTTGAACGGTACTACCTGCTCATCTGACGCCTCCTCTACTACCTTAGCAGTGGTAGTTGTTTTCCCAAATAGGAATTCAAGAGAAGACCCCTCCATAATGAGATATAGCAGCAGGCAAAAATAAAAACAGCACGTACAATAAATGTTTCCCTTACCAATTCCACTTACCAATAGCGCTACACTCTCCGGCAACGGCGCCAGAAAATAGTCTTGATAACCCACAAGTATAGGGGGTGTATCGTAGTACTTTCGATAAATAAGAGTGTCGAACCCAACGAGGAGCAGAAGGTGTTGACAAGCGGTTTTGATGAAGGATTCACTGTAAATGCTCACAGACAAGTTTTTAGGAGTTTTTGATATGACAGATAAATAAAGTACAAGTAAATAAAATGCAGTAGTAATAGTTGCAGCGAGTGGCCCAATCCTTTCTACAGCAAAGGACAAGCCGGTTGTTGTACTTATAATGACCAAACGTTCTTGAGGACACACGGGAATATTGTCAAGTGCTTTCGCTTCATATAGTTGATTAATCTTCATTGTTTTGATAAGTGTTGTGTGGGTGAACCTATGCTAATGCACCGCCCTTCCTAGGACTAATACATACTTGTGATTATACCCCTTGCAAGCATCCGCAAATACAAGAAAGTAATTAAGTTAAACTAACCACAGCCTTAAACTTTGAGATCCTGCTATCCCTCATGCATCGATATACCAACGGGTGTTCAGGTTTCTGTCACTCCGGCAACCCCACAATTGGCAAACGAATACACAATGCATTCCCCTAGGCCCATAAAGGTGAAGTATCATGTAGTCGACGTTCACATGACACCACTAGAAGAATAACACCACAACTTAAGCATCAAACCATTAAATATTACTCAACATAGTTCACTACTAACATCAAGACTTCTCCCATGTCCTCAAGAACTAAACGAACTACTCACAAGACATCATACGGAACATGATCAGAGGTGATATGATGATGAATAACAATCTGAACATAAACCTTAGTCCAATGGTTTCACCCAATAGCATCAATAACAAGAGTAATCAACACCGGGAGAGTTTCCCCTATGAAATAGACAAGATTCAGCCCTAGATGTTATAGCGGAGACGGGTGCAGCGGCGGTGATGATGGTGTTGGCGGTGGAGATGATGATGATGATGATCCCGATGAAGTCCAGCTCGATGACGGTGATGATGGCGACGATTTCCCCCTCCGGGAGGGAATTTCCCCCGGCAGATTTCTTCCTGCAGGGGAGCTTTTCGCTCTCTGGTGTTTTCCGCCTCGTGGAGGCGGCGGAATATTTCGATGGCCTCCTCCTGTGTTAGGGTTCCGAGGGGGTCAAGTACGCGAAGGGGGAACGGCTGAGGTGGGCCAGGGCCCCCAAACCACCTCTCGGCGCGGCAGGGGGCCCCACCGCGCCAAGGGTGAGGAGGGCCCACCATGGCCCATCTCAGCTCCCCTTTTGGCCTCCTCCATCTTCTGGTAAAATAGGAACTTCCATATGTCTCCTTCGATTTATTGATCTTCAGAAATAGTGCATCTCGACGGTGCTTTTTCCAGCAGAATCCTGACTCCGGTGTCCAATTCTCCATTATTCATCAAACATGCAAAATAGGTAAAATAACATAAGTAACACTTCTAAATATGAAATATATCGATGAATAGCAGTAAATTATGATATAAAATAGTGATGCAAAATGGACGTATCAACCCCCCCAAGCTTAGACCTCGCTTGTCCCCAAGCGAAAACTGAGCTCAGTAAACATGACCACAAGTTTATGGAGCAAAGTGTCGATAAATAAAATACGGACAAGAAGCATCACATTCATTGATACACAAGTCATTCTAGACAGCAACTTCCCTTCATATAATCTAACTTGAAATAAGTAAAGGGAACCACGATGAAGTGCATAAAGAGAACCATGATTGGTGAAGGCAAACTTAAACTCTTGGTCAGAGAACAATTAACAGATCATACTTATCTTTCGAGAAGAGTCTTTATATCAGAGCTTATATAGCAGAACTTACATGCCTTAATCATAACAGTCTCCTTACAGTCATTGATAACTTTCAAAGTTATATTCATTCGGATAAAAGCTATTGTGCGAAACAAGGAAATGAGAGATATGATTAGAAGTATCAACACATATAACTAATTGGATCTCAACAACTCAAATGCTTGCTTGAGATAGAGAGGAATGGGTTTACTGACTCAACAATAATGTAAAAGATAGGCCCTTCGCAGAGGGAAGCAGGGATTAAATCATGTGCTAGAGCTTTTAAGTTTTGCAAAGCATATAGAGAGTATGAAAATAGTTGTTTGAGCTATGTATGTCGTTGTCAACGAATCGTAGTAAAGTGAACACTAACCCCTTGTCAACCAGACTTTCAAGAGCGGCTCCCATGAAGGACGTTATCTCTACCAGCAAGGTAGATCATCCCTCTTCTCTTTTGTTTACACATGTATTTTAGTTTCTTTATAGTTGACACTCCTCCCAACCTTTTGCTTACACAAGCCATGGCTAACCGAATCCTCGGGTGCCTTCCAACATTCACATACCATGGAGGAGTGTCTATTTGCAAATTAAGTTGCTTACTGATAAATCAGGGCAAAACATGTGAAGAGAATTATTAATGAAAGTTGTAGTTAATTGGGACTGGGCACCCCATTTGCCAGCTCTTTTTGCAAATTGTTGGATAAGCGGTGTATATGCCACTAGTCCATTGGTGAAAGTCTGTTTGACAAAAGTGCTAGAGAAACTCTACAGAACCCTCATGAGCTAATAAACAGTGACACAAAACTAGGAGTAATAAGTTTTGAATAATTTAAAGGTAGCACATGAAGTATTTACTTGGAATGGCGCAAAATACCATATAGTAGGAAGTTATGGTGGACTCGAATGGCAATGGTTTGGCTCAAGGTTTGGATGTATGAGAAGCATTCCCTCTCGATACAGGTCTTTGGCTAGCAAGGTTATGTAGCAAGCATAAGAGTTGAGGGATACAAACAATTATACAAGTGATAAGAATAATCATGCAATCTTCCTTAGAAGCACAAATAGTTTAACTTAAGAATACTAAGCTTATGAGCTACAAAGAAAGAAAGATCATGGAATAATATATTTGCATGCACTCCCTCTCTCTACTTAAGTCTCAAAGTATTGTCTACTACTGACCAATGCTAAGTTTGCCAAAACCAAAAAGATTAACTTGGTGCTCTAAAAAGTGATCCCTATACTAACAACAAGGTTATCAATATGAAAGAGAATTGCAAGCTAAAATAAAGTATGCAGAAAGTAAATGATAAAACTTCTCATTAATATTTCATAACGGCAACTCACACCAAGGGATACATAGATAACCAACTAAAAGAGAGATACTTCCACATTGCAAACCATCATATAAGATAACTTCCCTACTCACGATATGACTTTATGGAAAAGTAAAAGGTAAAGATAATGATGTGATACCGCGGCACTCCCCCAAGCTTGGAACAAACCAAGGGGATGCCAATACTTATGATGAATTACTCCTTCGGTGGTGGTGGTGAATTGTCCTCATCATCAGACTTCCAGGGAAGGGGTTTCCCATCAACAAAGGACGACTTGGATTCGATTATCCTGAAACTAGCGCAGCGCTTATGTTTTTAAACCGAGTTTCATACTCACAGTTTTGATTCTGGACATCATAGAGTTGCGCCTGCAGTTTGTTGGTGGTGTTGATGAGGTGAAATATGTCTTCCCAGAGTTGTGCAGTCTCCTTCTTATGTTCAGCGACCAGCGCGGACACCATTGAGTGGAAGACTCCCACTTCACGTTCCGCCAGCTTTTTGTATGTGAAGACCTCTTGCTCCAGCTTCTCCATCCTGGCTTCCAGGCTCCCTTCTCCTTTGGGTCCTCGCACGTCTTCCGTCTGCAGCTTTCCATCAACCATCTGCGACTCCTTGGGATGCATCTTCAGCTCATCCATGTATGGGGTGACGACGTTCACAAAGAAACTGTCCTTTGGAGGCTTCGATGAAGACATGGCAGCTCTAGATCTGAAAACAATATCTGGACAGAAACAGCTCGAAACGAAACACGATGAAAAGGCGAGATACGAACCTCGGGGGTTCGGGTGAGTTATATAGCAAAAAGTTTTACAACATAAGGAAGGTACAGGAGGAAACCTGATCGGAGACGAGCTCCGGGGTGCTCAAACCACCAGGCGGCGCGGCTGGGGGCCCACCGCGCCGACCTATGGTTTGGGCACCACGGGTGCCGTCTCCCATCCGGTTCGGTCTCTTATTTTTCCATATTTAATAAAAACGACGAAAATATCTTCTAGAAAGTTATTCGCGAAACTTTTCTTACCGAAACTGTTACCTATTCGAATCGAATTCTGCAGTCCCAGAAAAATGTTCTTCAATGAAAGTTTCCGGAGTCACCACTTTAATTGTATCAACCTCTTCATTAATAGAATCTCCAGAAATATAATGCTTGAGTCTTTGACCATTTACCACTTGTGTAGAGTTATCTTTCAATGAAGCAATTTTTATTGCACCTGAACGATACACCTCCACAATAACAAATGGTCCTTCCCATTTTGAGAGTAACTTTCCTGCAAAAAATCTGAGACGAGACCTATACAATAGAACTTTCTCACCAACATTAAATTCTCTTTTAAGAATTCTCCTATCATGCCATCTCTTAACTTTTTCTTTAAAGAGTCTAGCATTTTCATAAGCCTCACTTCTCCATTCATCTAAAGAACTTAAATGCAACAACCTTTTCTCACCGGCAAGTTTAAAATCTCTATTAAGTTCTCTCACTGCCCAATAAGCTTTGTGTTCTAATTCTAAAGGCAAGTGACAAGCTTTACCATAAACCATTTTATAAGGAGACATGCCCATGGGGTTCTTATAAGCAGTTCTATAAGCCCATAAAGCATCATTTAACTTACTAGCCCAATTTTTTCTAGATTTATTAACAGTCTTTTGCAAGATAGATTTAATCTCCCTATTTGACAATTCTACTTGTCCACTAGTTTGAGGATGATAGGCTGAAGCAATTCTATGATTAACACCATATTTAGCAAGAGTCTTTCTAAAACCACCATGGATAAAATGAGAACCTCCATCAGTCATAAGATATCTAGGTACACCAAACCTAGGAAAAATGACATCTTGAAGCATTTTTAAAGAGGTCTCACCATCAGCACTTTTAGTAGGTATAGCTTCTACCCATTTAGTGACATAATCAACAGCAACAAGTATATGAGTATTACCTTGTGAAGAAGGAAAAGGACCCATGAAGTCGAATCCCCAACAATCAAATGGTTCAATAACAAGAGAATAACTCATAGGCATTTCATTGCGTCTAGAGATATTACCAACCCTTTGACATTCATCACAAGATAAAATAAACTTTCTTGCATCCTTAAAGAGGGTAGGCCAATAAAAACCTGATTGTAGAACTTTCTGCGCAGTTCTATCTCCAGCGTGATGCCCTCCATAAGCACTTCCATGGCATTTCCTCAGTATTTCCTGTTGTTCATATTCAGGAACACATCTTCGCATAATACCATCGACTCCTTCTTTATATAAGTGTGGGTCATCCCAAAAGTAATGCCGCAAGTCATAAAAGAATTTCCTTCTTTGCTGAGCTGAAAAGGTTGGAGGCAAGTACTTGGAAACAATAAAGTTAGCATAATCAGCATACCAAGGACTATCTCGCGAACTTACACTTATTGCAGCCAATTGTTCATTTGGAAAGCTATCATTAACAGGAATAGGATCATAAGGAATGCTTTCCAATCTAGACAAATTATCAGCAACAGGATTTTCAGCACCTTTTCTATCTATGATATGCAAATCAAATTCTTGCAAAAGAAGTACCCATCTAATAAGCCTTGGCTTAGCATCTTTCTTTTCCATAAGGTATCTAATTGCAGCATGATCAGTATGAATAGTGACTTTCGAATCAACTATGTAGGGTCGAAATTTGTCACAAGCAAAAACTACAGCTAGAAATTCTTTTTCAGTAGTGGCATAATTCTTTTGAGCAGAATCAAGAGTTTTACTAGCATAATGAATAACATTTAACTTTTTATCTACTCGCTGCCCAAGAACAGCGCCTACAGCATAATCACTAGCATCACACATAATTTCAAAAGGTAAATTCCAATCAGGTGGTTCAACTACAGGAGCGGTGATTAAAGCCTTTTTCAAAGTTTCAAAAGCTTCCTTACAATCATCATCAAAAACAAAGGGTACATCTTTTTGAAGAAGATTAGTAAGAGGCTTGGAAATTTTAGAGAAATCTTTAATAAACCTCCTATAAAAACCAGCATGACCAAGAATACTACGAATACCTTTAACATCTTTGGGACAAGGCATCTTTTCAATTGCCTCCACTTTAGCTCGATCAACTTCAATACCTCTTTCAGAAATTTTGTGTCCAAGAACAATTCCTTCATTAACCATAAAGTGGCATTTCTCCCAATTAAGAACAAGGCTAGTTTCTTCACATCTCTGCAAAACTTTGTCAAGGTTGTGCAAACAATTATCAAAGGAAGTTCCATAGACGGAGAAATCGTCCATGAAGACTTCCACAATTTCCTCACAAAAGCCATGAAAAATAGCAGACATGCATCTTTGAAAAGTAGCAGGAGCATTACATAAACCAAAAGGCATACGTCTATAAGCATAAGTTCCATAAGGACAAGTAAAAGTAGTTTTCTCTTGATCTTGCGCTCTCACAGCAATTTGAGAAAACCCAGAATACCCATCAAGGAAACAAAAGTGAGTTTTCTTGGACAACCTCTCAAGCATTTGATCAATAAAAGGCAAAGGATAATGATCTTTCTTAGTTACTTTGTTAACCTTTCTAAAATCAATGCACATCCTATAACCAACTACTACTCTTTGAGGAATTAGTTCATCATTTTCATTAGGAACAACGGTAATTCCTCCTTTCTTAGGAACACAATGCACAGGACTTACCCATCTACTATCAGCAATAGGATAAATAATACCAGCTTCAAGAAGTTTTAATACCTCATTTCTTACCACTTCTTTCATCTTGGGTATTAAACGACGCTGATGCTCAACAACAGGCTTTGCATCAGGTTCCATGTTGATGGCGTGCTGACATATAGTAGGAGAAATTCCCTTCAGGTCATCAAGAGTATATCCCATAGCTCCGCGGTGTTTCCTCAACACTCCCAATAACCTTTCCTCCTCTGTACCTGAAAGTTTAGAGCTGATAATAACAGGATATATTTTCTTATCATCAATATAAGCATATTTAAGATTATCAGGCAGAGGTTTCAAATCAAAAACAGGATCCTCCTTGGGTGGCATTGTGGTACCCAAATCTTCCACAGGTAAATTGTGTTTGAGCATAGGTTGACGAAGGAATACTTCATCAAGCTCATTCCTTTCTTCCCTGAAGTTCTCACTTTCATGATTCTCCATATGTTGCTGCAAAGCATTGTTAGGAGCAAGAACAATAGATGCAAGTTGAGCAATTTCAAAATCCTCACTAGGCAATTCAGTTTCATAAGGTGCTTTAGCAAATTTAGAGAAATTGAATTCATAAGATTCACCAGCAAATTTAGTAAAGATTTTCTCTTTCTTACAATCTATAACAGCACCACAAGTATTCAGAAAAGGTCTACCAAAAATAATAGGACAACTATCATTGGCAGCCGACCCAAGTACAAGAAAATCAGCAGGGTATTTAGTCTTACCACAAAGGACTTCGACATCTCTAATGATACCAATTGGAGAGATAGTTTCCCTATTAGCAAGCTGAATAACCACATCAATCTCTTCAAGTTTACAAGGAGCAATTTCGTGCATAATTTCCCTGTAAAGCTCATAAGGAATAGCACTAGAACTTGCACCAATATCACATAAACCATAATAGCAATGATCACCTATCCCAACAGAAAGCACAGGAACACTAGACTTCCTAGAACTTTTAGGATGTGAGACAATATTAGAAGCATCCTCACAAAAGATAATGTGTCTATCTTCTAAATTTTCAGTGACAAGATCTTTAACCAATGCTACAACAGGTTCAACAGTTATTTGCTCATCAGGTTTGGTAGTTTTCTTATTACTTTTACTAACAACACCAGTTATGATAGTATGTTCCTTAATCTTATTAGGAAAAGGAACTTTTTCAATATAAGGTTCTGGAATAATGCGATCAGCAACATTAACCTCAACACCTTTAGATATATGAGAAACAGATTCATCTTTATATGGTTCATGATAATTTTTAAAACCCTCCTTCGGCAAACCGAAATAGGAAGCAAAGGCTTTATAAAAGTTTGCAACAATTTGAGAGTCAAGACCATAAGTAGTGCTAATTTTGCGATAATCATCAGTATCCATAAAATTTTTAACACACTCAAAGTCATAGTTTATACCTGACTCCCTACCTTTGTCATTCTCCCATCCTTCAGTGTTCTCCTGAATCCGATCAAGAAGGTCCCACTTAAACTCTTCTTTATTACGAGTGAACGATCCAGCACAAGTGGTATCCAATAGAGTTTTATCTTGAAAGGAGAGTCTTGCATAAAAGTTATCAATAACAATATTACCAGGAAGCTCATGAATGGGACATTTGAGCATTAATGCCTTCAATCTCCCCCACGCTTGAGCGATACTCTCTCCATCATAGGGCCAGAAGTTATATATGAGGTTCCGATCCTTATGAATCTCACTTGGAGGATAGAATTTGGAGTAAAAGAGAGGTACAATTTCCTCCCATCCAAGAGAATACCCATTCTTCAGCAGTTTATACCAATGTGCAGCTTTACCAGACAGTGATAGAGAGAATAATTTCTTCTTAACTTCTCCCATCGAGATACCTGCACACTTAAATAACTCGCACAATTCATGCAGAAATAACAAATGATCTCCAGGATGGACAGTTCCATCTCCTGCATAGCGGTTATTTGTGACACGTTCAACAATTTTCATAGGAATTTTGAACGGTATTACCTGCTCATCTGGCGCCTCCTCTACTACCTTAGCAGTGGTAGTTGTTTTCCCAAATAGGAATTCAAGAGAAGACCCCTCCATAATGAGATATAGCAGCAGGCAAAAATAAAAACAGCACGTACAATAAATGTTTCCCTTACCAATTCCACTTACCAATAGCGCTACACTCCCCGGCAACGGCGCCAGAAAATAGTCTTGATAACCCACAAGTATAGGGGGTGTATCGTAGTACTTTCGATAAATAAGAGTGTCGAACCCAACGAGGAGCAGAAGGTGTTGACAAGCGGTTTTGATGAAGGATTCACTGTAAATGCTCACAGACAAGTTTTTAGGAGTTTTTGATATGACAGATAAATAAAGTACAAGTAAATAAAATGCAGTAATAATAGTTGCAGCGAGTGGCCCAATCCTTTCTACAGCAAAGGACAAGCCGGTTGTTGTACTTATAATGACCAAACGTTCTTGAGGACACACGGGAATATTGTCAAGTGCTTTCGCTTCATATAGTTGATTAATCTTCATTGTTTTGATAAGTGTTGTGTGGGTGAACCTATGCTAATGCACCGCCCTTCCTAGGACTAATACATACTTGTGATTATACCCCTTGCAAGCATCCGCAAATACAAGAAAGTAATTAAGTAAACTAACCACAGCCTTAAACTTTGAGATCCTGCTATCCCTCATGCATCGATATACCAACGGGTGTTCAGGTTTCTGTCACTCCGGCAACCCCACAATTGGCAAACGAATACACAATGCATTCCCCTAGGCCCATAAAGGTGAAGTATCATGTAGTCGACGTTCACATGACACCACTAGAAGAATAACACCACAACTTAAGCATCAAACCATTAAATATTACTCAACATAGTTCACTACTAACATCAAGACTTCTCCCATGTCCTCAAGAACTAAACGAACTACTCACAAGACATCATACGGAACATGATCAGAGGTGATATGATGATGAATAACAATCTGAACATAAACCTTAGTCCAATGGTTTCACCCAATAGCATCAATAACAAGAGTAATCAACACCGGGAGAGTTTCCCCTATGAAATAGACAAGATTCAGCCCTAGATGTTATAGCGGAGACGGGTGCAGCGGCGGTGATGATGGTGTTGGCGGTGGAGATGATGATGATGATGATCCCGATGAAGTCCAGCTCGATGACGGTGATGATGGCGACGATTTCCCCCTCCGGGAGGGAATTTCCCCCGGCAGATTTCTTCCTGCAGGGGAGCTTTTCGCTCTCTGGTGTTTTCCGCCTCGTGGAGGCGGCGGAATATTTCGATGGCCTCCTCCTGTGTTAGGGTTCCGAGGGGGTCAAGTACGCGAAGGGGGAACGGCTGAGGTGGGCCAGGGCCCCCAAACCACCTCTCGGCGCGGCAGGGGGCCCCACCGCGCCAAGGGGTGAGGAGGGCCCACCATGGCCCATCTCAGCTCCCCTTTTGGCCTCCTCCATCTTCTGGTAAAATAGGAACTTCCATATGTCTCCTTCGATTTATTGATCTTCAGAAATAGTGCATCTCGACGGTGCTTTTTCCAGCAGAATCCTGACTCCGGTGTCCAATTCTCCATTATTCATCAAACATGCAAAATAGGTAAAATAACATAAGTAACACTTCTAAATATGAAATATATCGATGAATAGCAGTAAATTATGATATAAAATAGTGATGCAAAATGGACGTATCACTTATCACCACAGCGACCCTAGGCACTGGGTCGAGGTGAATAGGCGGGACGGCATACCTCCGTTCCGCACTCTTTCGGGTCAGCCGTGGGGGAGCGAGGACACTGATGACCCCGCAGATCCGATATTCTGGGCTCAGCTGAATAGGGACGACCCATAGAGCGACTTGTCCACTTCTTTATGTACTATGTTTTATGTTGACTTGTCCACTTATCTATGTAGACTGATGTTTCCACTGTACTTGGTTAAGACTAATGTTTTATTTTCATGCATATGCCAATGTTAAATGCATATGCTTGTACTATGACTTATCCCAATGCATATGCCAATGTTAAATGCATATGCTTGTATTATATATGTATGTATCTCGGGCTCTAAGTGATGTGATGACATATTTATCTGTCTGTTTTAATACCGTGTCAAAATATATTACTGTTTCTATTATTTTCTGTATAAATACTGTAATATACCTGTATTATTGTCAAATACAGAAAATAATCGATAATACAACAAATAATCGATAATATATACAGCAAATAATTTAGTGGCGCACGGTAAATAATTTTGTGGCGCACCATATTCTGTGGCGCACGAACAAAGTGCGCCACAGATACGTTATTGTCAAATACAGCAAATAATCAAAATTATTTCTGTGGCGCATGGAAAATATTTCCGGGGCGCATTTCTGGAGGTGCGCCACAGAATTGTCTACTTTCTGTGGCGCATGGTTCCGTGCGCCACAGAAATAATATTTTTGTGGCGAGGATTCTGTGGCGCACCGACCATGCGCCACAGAAACATTTTTTGGTGCGCCACAGAATGGCATTCTCCTACTAGTGCCCAGATAATAAAACTAAGGGCAAATTTTCCGGATAGCCGGGTCAAATCCATAAAGATGGACAATGCTGGAGAATTTACCTCCAAATCATTTGATGACTATTGTCTAGCTCTTGGCATACAAGTGGAACATTCGGTTCCACATGTCCACACTCAGAATACCACCATGGGTCCTCACCGGAAGTGGGGGGTCTATGGTGGGTATGAGTCTCCGTCTATAATCAAATACCTTGAGCCTATGACTGGGGATCTGTTCACCGAAGTGGACTGAGGTGGCGATGGCGACAAATATTGCTATTGGCACACTGCATAGCGCGTTGTGGATGTGTTGAAACTGGCCAGTTTTTTTTTTTTGAAAGCCTGCGTACAACAGAAGTACCACATCCACGATGAAGTACAAGAACAAGAAAAACCCGACGCAGGGGAACAGAGCAAAGAACAAGCTCAAGCAAACAACGCCGGCGAGGAAGACGAAGATCGGCGACCACCTTCAAACCACCAGTTTCAGTGACACATTGCAGCTGTAATAGCAACACTTTATTTTGTAAATTTCCGGAATGCAGATGTTTATCACCCGTTGCAATCGCACGGGCATTTAGCTAGTACTACTAGTATTTATTCGAGACCTGCAAAGAAATTTCTTACTAGTAGCTAGTACTACTAGTATTTATTCGAGACCTGCAAGGAAATTTAGCTGGTGAACTGGTGATAACGACGGTGGAGGCGCTGATGCTGCGATTGAGTTGATCGTTGGTAGGTGCTTAGACGGAGAGCAGGAGCTAAGCAGAAATGGTGATGATCAAAACAACATCATCTTCTATCCAGCTGAGTTCTGGCTAGCTAACTACCTGCGTCTTTCTTTCTTTTATGTATCTGCGCTTTTTGTACTACTACTCGATCCCCAGTCCTATTCTTTACTCACCCAACAAACCAAACAAAGAAATCCGAGATGGCTTGTTAGCGAGAAGATGGAACCAAATTGCACGTGGGAGATGTTGTCGGACTTGGAGCGCCCGCAAACACAGATGCTGCTTGCCTGAGTTGTTCTTAATCAGCCGGAGATGATACACACAAAACACGTGGGCCGTCTGGTAGGCAGGTATTGGGTGGGCTCAATCCCTGCAACCCTCGCAAAACATGTCGGGTCAACCGGTCAAGCCCCCCTCAAAAAAAAAAAAAAAACCGGTCAAGTTGGAACCGCGACACTCCTCTCCGGGAGCTCCTATTTGGGCCGTTTGGTAGGTAGGTATTGGGTGGGCTTAATCGATTTTATCGGATTTATCGGCTAGTGTTTTTTTTTGTAAATTCAAAGTTTCAGCCCAAAAATTCAAAAATATGCTATGCAAAACCAACGTTGGAGTATTGGACAGAAGTGTTATCTTATTTTCTTTGAATCAACGAAATTCGAGCGATGTACAGTTCTATATATAATTGGCTATCAGATCGATATATCGAGATAAGATACCTGATATACGTGAAATTCGAGCTAAATCGGTCATCAGACTAATAAATCAGCGGCGATTTTTTGAACACTATTTAAAATACATTTTCATAATGGGTGCATCTACTTGTATGAGTCAAAACATCGTATCCGATCAATTTACGGCCACAAACCCGTAGTCCGGGAGCGGTCCACAGGCTTTTTTCCCCACGGTCGAAGGTTTCAGAAAAGATCAATCAGCAAACGAGTAGTCTAAAGGTGAACATGAGAGGAGGGTTGTAATCAAGTTTTGCTAACCTATGAGGCCCTAGCCACGTAAGTACTGTGTGTAGTCCTGCGTGTATTCAAAACCCAATAATACATCTGGAAAAAGCATGGGCAATATCGTACTCATCGACCTGCTTCGAATAAATTAATTTCAAATGCGACCAGAATGGCAGGATGGCCCTTGTGCTCAGACGACAAAAGTACAACCGTGTACGTAATTTCAAGAAGATCAATTATTCGAAAGCTTAGAAAAACATTTTTCCTGTCGATGAAGCGAACACATGTACTCCCTCCGATCCATATTAGTGGGCATAGATTTGTCTAAATTCATATGTATCTAGTTAATTATTTAAACTAGATACATGTGTATCTAGACAAAGTTGTGCCCACTAATATGGATCGGAGGTAGTACATACTTTCTCCGTTCCAAATTAATTGACTTTCATATATCTAAGTTTGGATGTATATGTACATGTAACATGTCTAGATACATCCAAATGTAGATATATGCAAGTCAATTAATTTAAAACGGAGGGAGTAGGTGACTAAAGTTGATACGCTTCACACCAGACTTTGTTGGCCACAAAGGTCAAAGTCCGGCCGCCGTCGCCACCAGCAACAGATCAAGGAATTAATGACGCAGAGCTATCAACCAAACTCGAGCTGCCGGCCGTGAGTTTCAACGCCGATGATCATCATCCTGACTCAGGAGCATCGACCGCTGCTCAATTTGCTGACTTATCTTTTACTCCACCGAAGAAACAGCAAACCGAAACAGTACGTACTCTGTACTCATATCGTTGACATCCGTAAAAAAAAAAAGATCACGTACGTATTCGACGGTCCACGTTTCGACCGGGTTGCTGTCGGAAACTAACTAGTACGCGTATGATCGATGTGGATTATATATTACTCGTCAAACTAAAGCCTAGAATTTTCTTCTCTGATTAAGTATAAATCTGGACTAAATATATCTCAAGAAAAGAAACTGGACCATGTCAATGTGAGCGTATACGAGATATCGATCTCTCTATTGGAGCGTCAAGCTCGGGCGCCAGGACGCCGAATGAATGTAGACGAAGAATCTGGCTTATCCGATACACTGCTCTGGCCATTAAACACCGCCCTTCTCTGATAGCGGCATCGTGACGGATACATTGGAGCAAGTATAATAAGGTTCGGTCAGCAGTAGACTGTAAGGTTTTAAATAATATATTTATACTTATATAGAGGAGAGAATAGGAGAGAGTGTAAGCGGGCTCTAATGTAAGAGCCAGCTCCCTTGTTAGAGTGTAAGGTGGGCCAAGTATTAATAAAGTAATTCATATTTATAGTCAACTATTATATTCGTTGACTATTAGGTTGGCTATAGATGACATGACACCATCTTATAGCCAACACCCGGCTATATTATTGTCTTTACTCGCACGGTTGCACCTACACATCGAGCTTTAACCCCAGCAATCTGCTCAAAATCAAATTTCAGGGAAGAGAATAATACGTGTACACTCTACAGCAGCAGGGAAAGGAACGACCCAACCCCTCTGTCTCCTGAGAGACACTTGGAGATCTCCGCCGCCAACCCTCTCCTTCCTTCTCACCGGAGGCACTGCCGGCCGATGAGGAGATGGAATAAGTTGTTCGCTTCTCATTTACACTGTAATAGTAGGGTTAGAGATAGGGTTTGCCCTTAGGGTTCGTGGCCATGTGCCGAATCGGAGCACGTTGGCAATGCAGTCGGGCGACTTGCGGGATTTGTCCCTCTTGCCATGGTGGTGTGGACCTACAGGTGGCGGGCGAGCGTAGCTCCGACGTCTTCGTCAGTAAGTTCGAGGTGCTATGGCCATTGTGATGTGATGCGGCGTTTCTTCTCCTTCAAATCGCCATGGTAGCACAAGGGAAGAGAAGGCGGTGGTGCTGCACATCTGGTGCTCTTACGATCCACGAGTAGTGATGCATTTGAATCTCGGAGAATAATCTCAGCAGCGCAAGTTCTGGGAACCGACCATGGAGACCATCTGGTGGTTACTGATCCCAACGGCGATTGCTAGAGTCAATCCAACCTTCATGTGCAGGCCCTTCATGAAGCTCGCGACGTCGTTCCACGCGCTATTGGTACCAAGTGGTTTCGTCCCCAGCTCCGGCGAGGATGGCCGAGGCTTAAGCTTGCAGAGTACCGATGGAGGAAGAGCACCTAATTGCTTTTCTGAAGAAAAGATCAAGTGTCCTTTTTTGAAATATGTAGAGAATTGATTGTAATTGTCTTTCTCTCCAATTATTTTTTAATAAATAAATCAAATTAGGGAACCGGTCGAGGTCAAAACCAGACCCCACGAAAATGCCCTCATGGCACAAACTCACCTTGACTGACTGGAGTAAGTTTTTCACGATTTCCTTTGTTTTTCAAGGGCCACCTGTTTTCTACAACATGTCCGGATATGGTAGCACTACATTATAAAATTAAAAAAGGAAATGAGCAAAAAGAGGTTTGAATCCATGACTAGGCCGAAGAGGCTTCAAACCCACGACGCGCGAAACAGATAGAATCACACGTCAACTCGTTCGCGCCACCAACCAACCGCATTCAGCGACGTGAGCTCCAAAACCGCATCTACCCACGCGGGCGCACGCAACCCCGGCTCAGATCCGCCCAACACAGCGCTGCGATCGATGGAAGCGCAGCGGAACACGGCACGCACCCTGGTGGGCCGCTTGCGTGGCGCGGCGGCGGTGCGGGACGCCGGCGCCACGGCCGCGGCCGTAGCCGAGCTCCGGCGCGCCTCCAAGGATGACCCGGAGGTGCGGGCGCCGCTGGCCGACGCGGGCGCGGTCCCTTACCTCGCGAACCAGCTCACGTCGCCCTCCACGTCCGCCTCCGCCGAGGACGCCGCCGCCGCGCTGCTCAACATCTCCATCTCGGCGCGGGAGCAGCTCATGTCGTCCCCGGGCATCCTCGACGCGCTCTCGGCCGCCATGCGCGCCGAGGAGTACGCGGCGGCGCACCACGCCGCGGCCACCGTCGCCAGCCTCCTCTGCGTCGACGCATACCGCCCCATCGTGGGGGCAAAGCGGCCCCTCCTTGCCGCGCTCATCGCGCTCCTCCGCGGAAACGGGAGGGGCACCCGCGCCACCAAGGACGCCCTCAAGGCGCTCTTCGGCGTGGCCCTGTACCCGCTCAACCGGGCGGCCCTTGTCGAGCTTGGCGCCGTGCGGGCGCTGTTCTCGCTCGTGATGACGGACGGGCGGACGGGGATCGTGGAGGACGCCACCGCCGTCATCGCGCAGGTGGCCGGGTGCGCCGAGAGCCTGGGCGCGTTCGCCATGGTGTCCGGGGTGCGCATCCTCGTGGACTTTGTCGAGCCCGGTGGCGCGGAGACCGGTAGGGCCAGGGAGAACGCGGCGTCCGCGCTGCTCAACCTCGTCATGGCCGGCGGCGAGCGGGCGGTCGCGGAGGTGCTGGCGGTGGGCGGCGCGGAGGAGGCGGTGAGGGAGTTCGCGGAGGACGGCGCGGCCAGCGCCAGGGGGAAGACCAAGGCGGCGTCCCTGCTGCGGGCGCTGGAGGAGGGCGCCGCCGTCGCGAGGAGGCAGCGGGAGCACCGGCTCGCGGACTTCCTGGACGGGCTGGTGGAGTCGGACCCGTACTTCTCATCGCCGTCGTCGGCCACGACGCACGACGGCTCCCGTGTCACGTTGGGCTGACCGACCCTGCTCGTGCCTAATTTGCACACGGGTATGGTGTCGTATTAGGTGATGAATTTGATGTAAATACTACTACTAGTAGAAGTAGTTTATACACTGATGGGTACTTGAGGAGATCTTTGTGCTGATTTTGACCATATTACCATTGTCTTGTTCGAATCTCAAATGCTCAAGCTCATAAACTAAGTTCCGGATGTCATCATCGAGGACGTAGGAGATGTTCACTTGTAACATCTCTTCTTTTTTTATTTGTTTGTGTGTACGATTGTAGCAACTCTCAAATTGACTTGTTTCTTTTGTGACTCATCATGTTGACATATACGTAGGTGTAGGTAAAGATTAGAAAATTTGGAACTTGGGAACGACGCAAAGCTATGAGAACTCGATTTTGATCGTATCGACCTTGGGAGACTGGAAGTTTGGACTTGGTACCCGCAGGATTTTCTTTCTTTCATACGAATTGCTAACGTCATGATATCGTGGCATTGTGATCAGCTGCCAACGCACATAAAGCGACCCGATTTGTACACACCTTTAAATTCTAGCATACCTTACGAGATTATTGTGTAGTTTGTGTTGATTTTAACCAAACTAGTTTTGTTTTGCTCATATTTCAATTTCTTTGGCTGATAGTTCAAAATGTCATTGTGAGGGACACATCAGAAATTCACTTTCTTCCTTTTTTGCTTCAGTTTAGCATTATGTTTTTCTCTCTTGTAGCATTATGATTTTGACTACTTATGACTCATTATGTTTTCTCTATTTCTATCGTATCAAATTTTGAAGTAAAATTTAGATTGCTGACGTCATCATGATGTCGCGGAATCAGCACAATGTCCATGTTTCTTCTTCTTCGTCTTCTTCTTCTTCTTCTTCTTCTTCTTCATTGTTGGTTTCTCATCTGGAGTGCAACTATGCAAGTTCGACAAACCATATGCCCATTTCGGCCAGCTCGACAAGTAGGCCTCGCTAATGAACTTTTGAATTGTTATATGGTGAACTTCGTGATGATTTTTAATTTTATAATTTCTACGTAGATCTTATTAGCGTTTTTGTTCAAAACATTGCACTCCATATACAAATGTCGGCCATTCTAAATTTGGGACTATTATAATATGAAATTCCAAGAGCTTTATGTATCAAGGGAGATCGTATGAAAATGAAACTAAGCAGTTGTCTTTTTATAAGTGTTGCTAAATGAGCTAAATGAGTAGTTTTGTACAAAGAAATGCACGTTCGTAAAATAGATACAAGCGGTAAAACCATGAACTGATTTTCACCAAAAGAGTGATAGATATTGAACCAGAAAGTAAATACATGTATAAGGATCGTGTATTGGGACTGCACGCTTTCTAGCAGGAACAAATGAACATGTATGATCGTCGATTTTTCAGCCATCAGGTGTATACTCTTCTCTTTTGTCACAAGTATTTATATTCTTCTCTTAAAGCGCATTTTTCACTCTAGGCCTAACTTGGGCTCGTTTTGTAATCTAATGTAAAATGAGCCCGTCCATTGGTTGCGCGTACCCAATCCGAAGCGTACACAAACCCAGATGAACATACAAACGGGTTCTTATATACAACAAGAACGGTGGACGAGATCAGGCTCAAACTGGGGGCAATCCTCGGCGGCGGAGCATACAACGTACCCATCGACGTCATCCCACGGCTGACCCAGAACCGACGATGGGCGAGTTCAGCAACAGCAGCATCCGCAACTTCCCCACGGCCACGGATGTGTTGTTTTATGGTGTTCCAAATTCCAGCGGTAGTACCGCTGGGTTAAGCGGTACTACCGCTCGAGAGCTGCCGCCACCGCTACCGCCTCCGCTACCGCCAGAATGACCGTCTGACGCACTTGTCCGGTACCGACTGGTACCGCTGGCGGTACCGCCGCCGGTACCGCTGAGGTGGGAAGAGCCGAACCAGCCCACCCGGCGGTACTACCGCTGGGATAAGCGGTAGTACCGCTGAGGTGGGATCGATTCCGGGTTGGACTGCAGCCGACCTAGGGTTTTATGCTTCTATATATTCCTCTTGTAAGCCGCCGTTTTGGGGTAAGCCACACATTGTAAACCCACGGCGTTTGTAACCTCACCCGATATAGTGAAGTATTGCTGGCTGGCGCCCGTGGTTTTTTCCTCTCCTTTGTTTGGAGAGGTTTTCCACGTTAAATCTCGTGTCCCCTTTGGTTTGATCGTTCCGCTCTTCGTCGTTTCTTTGCTATCGTTTACAACAAGTGGTATCAGAGCCCTGTTTCAGATCTGTTTTCAGATTAGGGTTTTGGATGGCATCGATGAAGTTCGATCTACCGGCGCTGGACTACAAGACGAGATTTTCGCTGTGGCAGGTCAAGATGCGTGCGATCCTCGCACAGTCCAATGATCTTGACGAGGCGCTGGAGAAATTCGGCGACAAGGATGCGGCGGCATGGACCGCCGATGAGAAGCGGAAAGACCGTAAGGCTTTATCGCTTATTCAACTTCATCTATCTAATGATATTCTGCAAGAAGTACTCCAGGAGAAAACCGCAGCGGCACTGTGGGCTAAGCTGGAGTCGATCTGCATGTCCAAAGATCTCACCAGCAAGATGCATGTGAAGATGAAGTTGTTCACGCACAAGTTGCAAGAAGGTGGTTCGGTAATGAATCACTTATCGATCTTTAAGGAGATCGTTTCTGACCTAGTGTCGATGGAGGTAAAGTACGATGATGAAGATCTAGCACTTTTACTTCTATGCTCGCTGCCAAATTCCTTTGCAAATTTTCGTGATACCATACTGTTAAGCCGTGATGAACTAACCACCGCGGAAGTATATGAGGCCCTGCTTGCCAGGGAAAAGATGAAAGGTATGGTACAGAAAGAGGAGTCGTCGTCCTCCAAGGGCGATGCTTTGCAGGTCCGAGGGAGGCCTGAGCAGCGAGATAACCACTACAACAACAACAGAGACAAGAGCAAGGGTGACAGAGGTCGCTCAAAGTCTAAAGGCCGTGACAAGTTCTGCAGGTATTGTAAGAAATCTAATCATGTCATTGATGATTGTTGGAAGTTGCAGAACAAGGAGAAAAGAAAAGGTACTTACCAACCGAAAAATAATGAAGGTAATGATACCGGTGAGGCTGATGTTGTTGATGGTAGTTCTGATGGCGATGCCTAGCTGTTTTAGCTGCATGTGTTTCTCGTCAGGATGAATGGATTCTAGATACTGCATGTTCTTTTCATATTTGCTGTAACAAAGATTGGTTCAGTTCTTATGAGTTAGTGCAGACTGGAGATTTCGTGCGTGTGGGGAACGACCAGCAATGCAACATTGTTGGCGTTGGTTCCGTTCAGGTCAAGACACATGACGGTATGACACGCACGCTGACGGGAGTGAAACACATACCAACCATGGCAAGAAATTTGATCTCGCTCAGTACCCTTGACTGTGACGGGTACAAGTACAAAGGAGGAAATAAACTCCTAAAGGTATCAAAAGGTTCTCTCATAGTTATGGTTGGTGATATGAATTCTGCTAAGTTATATGTTCTTAGAGGTAGCACGTTATCTGGTACTGTTGCTGCTGTTTCTCATGATGACGCTAGTAAAACTAACCTTTGGCATAAGCGTCTTGGACATATGAGTGAACTTGGTATGGCAGAATTGATCAAGAGAGACTTGCTGCAAGGATGCAGTTTGGGTAAGATGCAGTTCTGTGAACACTGCATTTTCGGTAAGCACACAAGAGTTAAGTTTAATGCTTCTGTCACACCACCAAAGGTACACTTGATTATGTACATGCTGATGTTTGGGGGCCATCTCGTAAGCCCTCTTATGGTGGTGCTCGTTATATGCTTACCATTATTGATGATTACTCTAGAAGAGTTTGGCCTTATTTCATGAAAAATAAGGATGATACGTTTGCTGCTTTTAAAGAGTGGAAAGCTATGATTGAAAGGCAAACAGAAAGGAAGGTGAAATTACTTCGTACTGACAATGGTGGCGAATTTTGTTCGAATGCCTTTAATGATTATTGCAGGAAAGAAGGCATTGTCAGGCACCTCACCATCCCGTACACGCCTCAGCAGAATGGTGTAGCGGAGCGGATGAACAGGACCATCATCTCCAAGGCTCGCTGCATGATCTCCAACGCTCGCATGAGTAAGCGTTTTTGGGCTGAGGCGGCTGCCACCGCCTGCTACTTGATAAACAGGTCACCATCTATTCCCCTCGACAAGAAAACTCCCATTGAGGTATGGTCAGTACTCCTGCTGATTATTCACAACTTAAAGTTTTCGGCTGCACTGCTTATGCTCATGTTGATAATGGAAAGTTAGAGCCGAGAGCTATTAAGTGTGTGTTCATTGGTTATGGTTCGGGTGTAAAAGGATACAAGTTGTGGAATCCCGAAACTAAAAAGGCTTTTATGAGCAGGAGTGTTGTTTTCAATGAATCTGTTATGTACTTTGATAAGTTGTCCTCAGATGTTTTGCCAGATTTTTCTGAGGAGCAGGTTCGTGTCGAGGTGGAGCACTCTGTTGAAAATGAAAATGTCACTGTTGACAATGATGGTGCTGCTACTTCAGATGATTCTGATCCTGATTCTGCTGGTTCTGATGATTCTGATTCTTCTGATTCTGATAATAATAATGTTCAGAACTCACCCCCTGTTTTGCAGCCACAACAGTCTATTGCTGCTCGTAGGAACAGGAGGAATTGTGGTCCTCGACCACGTTTAATTGAAGAGTGTAACATTGTTGATTATGCTCTGAGTTGTGCAGAACAGGTGGAGCACGGACATGAGCCGTCCACCTATACTGAAGCTATTGGTTCCGGTGACCGCGAGAAGTGGCTTGCTGCTATGCAAGAAGAATGCAGTCACTCGATAAGAATGGCACATGGGAAGTTGTGCGCTTGCCTAAGAAAAAGAAGGCAGTCCGCTGTAAGTGGATCTTCAAGAGAAAGGAGGGTTTATCTCCTAGCGAGCCTCCGAGGTTTAAGGCAAGGTTAGTTGCAAAAGGCTTCAGTCAAATTCCAGGTGTTGATTATAATGATGTTTTCTCTCCAGTTGTTAAGCATAGTTCAATTCGTACATTCTTTGGTATTGTTGCTATGCGTGATCTTGAGCTTGAGCAGTTAGATGTAAAGACTGCGTTTCTGCATGGAGAGTTGGAGGAGGAGATATACATGGACCAGCCAGAAGGGTTCATAGTGCCTGGTAAGGAGGATCTTGTGTGTAAGTTGAAAAGGTCCTTATACGGTTTGAAACAATCTCCTCGTCAGTGGTATAAAAGGTTTGATTCTTTTATGTTGTCACATGGCTTTAAGAGGTCTGAATTTGATAGCTGTGTGTACATTAAGTTTGTTAATGGATCACCTATATACCTGTTATTATATGTTGATGATATGTTGATTGCTGCCAAGAGCAAGAAAGATATCGCTGCTCTCAAGTCACAGTTGAGTAGCGAGTTTGAGATGAAGGATCTTGGTGCTGCTAAGAAAATTCTAGGTATGGAGATTACCCGTGACAGAAATTCTGGTTTGTTGTTTCTTAGTCAGCAAAATTACATTAAGAAAGTTCTTCATCGTTTTAACATGCATGATGCAAAGTCTGTTAGTACTCCTATTGCTCCTCACTTTAAATTGTCAGCTGAACAATGTCCTAGTACGGATGAGGATTTTGAGTACATGTCTAGAGTTCCATATTCTAGTGCTGTTGGTTCTTTAATGTATGCCATGGTTTGCTCACGTCCAGATTTATCATATGCTATGAGTTTGGTTAGTAGATATATGGCTAATCCTGGTAAAGAACATTGGAAGGCTGTTCAGTGGATTTTCAGGTACCTTCGTGGCACATCCAATGCTTGCCTCAAGTTCGGCAAGACTGATGAGGGACTCGTAGGCTATGTGGATTCAGATTTTGCTGCCGATTTGGATAAGAGGAGATCCCTCACAGGTTATGTGTTCACGCTTGGTGGTTGTGCCGTGAGTTGGAGGGCAACGTTACAATCTGTTGTTGCCCAGTCTACCACTGAAGCAGAGTACATGGCTATTGCTGAAGCATGTAAAGAATCGGTTTGGCTGAAAGGTTTGTTTGCTGAGCTTTGTGGAGATGATACTTGCATTAACCTGTTTTGTGATAGTCAGAGTGCTATTTACCTTACCAAGGATCAGATGTTCCATGAGAGAACAAAGCACATTGACGTCAAATACCATTATGTGCGTGATGTTGTTGCAAAAGGTAAACTGAAGGTATGCAAGATAAGTACTCATGATAATCCTGCTGATATGATGACAAAGCCAGTTCCTGTTACTAAGTTCGAGCTTTGCTCGGGCTTAGTTGGTATCACTGTCTAGCCCAAGAGGCTATTTGGCGCCGAAGGTGTTTCTTTGTTGTTTTCAGGGTGAAGGTTCTTTTCATGCTACAAGATGGAATTTGTCTCAAGGTGGAGTGTTGTTTTATGGTGTTCCAAATTCCAGCGGTAGTACCGCTGGGTTAAGCGGTACTACCGCTCGAGAGCTGCCGCCACCGCTACCGCCTCCGCTACCGCCAGAATGGCCGTCTGACGCACTTGTCCGGTACCGACTGGTACCGCTGGCGGTACCGCCGCCGGTACCGCTGAGGTGGGAAGAGCCGAACCAGCCCACCGCGGCGGTACTACCGCTGGGATAAGCGGTAGTACCGCCGAGGTGGGATCGATTCCGGGTTGGACTGCAGCCGACCTAGGGTTTTATGCTTTATATATTCCTCTTGTAAGCCGCCGTTTTGGGGTAAGCCACACATTGTAAACCCACGGCGTTTGTAACCTCACCCGATATAGTGAAGTATTGCTGGCTGGCGCCCGTGGTTTTTTCCTCTCCTTTGTTTGGAGAGGTTTTCCACGTTAAATCTTGTCTCCCCTTTGGTTTGATCGTTCCGCTATTCGTCGTTTCTTTGCTATCGTTTACAACAGGATGTCCTGGCCGACATCCTGGTGCGTCTGCCCCCCAACGTCCGCCGCCGCCTTCGCCTTGTCTGCCGAAGCTGGCGGGGCATCATCGACCGGCGCTCGGCGACGGACATGCGGGCCCGCGGCAAAATCCTCGCCGTCACCACCGAGGGCATCGCGTATGTCGTCGACGTCCTGTCGCCGGGGACACCACCCAGAAATATAATGTGGTCGAAGGACTCCGGCACGACCAGAAGCTACAGCGCCATGACCATCGTCGGCACCTGCAACGGCATCGTCTGCATGTGCGACGACCGGAAGCCCGGCGGCGCCCTGACGCTACTCAACCCGTCGACCGGCGAGACGCTCGACCTCCCGCCGCTGCCGCTGGACTCCGAAGACGCCATCAAGCTGCTGCAAGGCAGGTGTAGAGGCGGCGGCTGGAAGTGGCACCAGACCTACAGCTTCGCGTACCACCCGATGACGAACAAGTACAAGGTTGTGCACGTCCCGTCCCACTTCGACCCATTGGTCTGGGAGACCAGCACGGTGCACGTGTTCACGCTGGGCGAGGCGTCGTGGCGTGACGTGCATGCCGGTCCCGGCGCGAGGTGCGTCCTCGGCCCCTGCCGCCTCGCCGACGTCGACGGCACCGTGTACTGGATGACCGGGTACACAGGGAGGGTCGTCGCGTTGAACCTCGAAGATGAGAGCGTGGCATCGTCACGGGCGGCGGCGCATCCGTGACGGTGTGGGTTCTGGAGGGCGAGAGGTGGAGCCGCCGGTACGTCGTGGAGGCGAGCCTGTGGCAAACGGAGCAGCGGCTAAGGTGGGAAGTCACGATGCCGCACTTTGCAGTCGGCGACTACGTCCTGACACACGGAGGATCAGGCAAGTCCATTGACGGCCGCAGGATGAGCGAACCGCAGGATGGCGTGGTGCAAATCAGACGCAGTGACCCGGTTGAGGCACTGCTTCGTCTTCGCTACGGTATCCATCGGACGTTTCCCTATGTTGAGACCATGGAGCCACTGTGTATTTATAGTTTTATATAGTGGGCCATTGCTAATATAGACCGTAAGCTACCTAGTTGTCCCAATTGATGCTGTCTAGTGGATGAACTCTATTAATGTTTTAATTTAAATTGTTCGATTGGTAAACTATATCTATTATTATTTAGTTGTTATGTATGCTGTATTTGAATAATTCGAGATGACTGATTAAATAATGTGCATTTTTTTGAAATGTATGTCAAAAGGGGTAAAAGAATTGGGCAAAAAAAGAGAGATAATATATTAATATAAGGGTTCCGTTGGGAACGACCACCCTTTAACTACTCAAATTATAAGTTGTTAAATATAAGAGGTCGGATACGGACTAAAGTGTTATGAATCGGCTAAAGACACCACACAGAAAGAAAGTTGAGGAGCCCCGACCCAACCTATAAGTACACTATCTTAAAAGCGAGGAGTTGAGCCTTAATTAGAGCATCTTCAACAGAGACGAGAAAAAATATGTATCGGACACCCCCATAATATTTTGTCCATTTGGTAGTGTGAGGACGCAATGAGATCCACATATTTGCTAATTTACTGGACATGTTAGTGAAGTCGAACCCATACGTCTCGTCATTGTTGTTGGCAACGACGCATGATATGTCAAATTTTGTTGATCATGCTCAGTTTAAGTTTGACACGAGTCCATTTTCATATTGGGTGATGAGTTTGATGTGCATATTGTTGGTATATACGATTGATGGGTACTCTAGGAGATCCTTGTCTAATTTTACAGGAAATGCTTGCTGATTTTGACCAAACTAATATTATGGTTTGGAATTTCAAATTCTGATGTTGATAATCTAACTTCCGAGTGCCATCGTCAAGGGTACATGAGTTGTTTGGTAATTCAGAATTGTGCTTGAGAGCATTTGTTAAAGATACTAAAAGACCTTGAATGTCAAAAAAATTATCAGACATATCCGTGTCCTACGTGTCCAGGTCAAATTTCATGAAAAATATTATTTGTGGCTTAAAAAAGGCAATCTGGTGCTCCAGAAATTGTTATAATTTTTTTTTTCAGAGCACCACTTTATAAGTATCGAAATAAAATACCAGTTTCCAAAATCTCAGACGTGGATAATTCTGTAACTCCCAGAGTGGGCCTTGTAACGTGCACTAAAGTTATTTCAATCCAGAGTCGTATTGGGTCTTCTAAATTTTCCTCAAAATTAGAAAATCAGCTTAAATTTTGAAATCTAAAAACTTACTTCTCATTTTCTTAGTTTGACATACATAGCAAAGGGCCATATTATTTTAAAAAAGTTTACATGGTAAGCTTGTAATACTTAGGATCCAATAACCTCTTTCCGCAATATAATGTACAACAGAAAAATAGTTCGGATATTTTGAAAATTTTGTTTTCCAATTTACTACTCGCTAGGGCAACTATCACACTGACTGACTCATGGGCCGGAGCAGGTGAAATGGATATTAGAACTTTGTAACGACGCCAGCAGAAATGGATTTGGGCCGTACTAGCTAGGAGCCTAGGACTAAGTTTCTTCACACTGGCTGTGCAGACGATCCCTTTTCACCTCTGCTTAAAAGTCAGAACCCTAGCTGCTCTGGATCCCCTTTTCTCCTCTGCGGCGGCTCGCCGCTGCCCCCCTCTCGCCCATCTCCCGTCCTGCTGCTCCCATCCCCCGCTCCGCTGTGCGGGACGCCGTCCTGGTGGTCTACCGTGTGGCTGTGCCGCCTCCGCCTTGCTGGCTGCTGCTCGCCAAAGCGCTGGTTCTTCCGCGGTTGATTGGCAATGGACGTGGCGCCGTCGGTGCCCGACGACGTGCTGGCGGACGTCCTCCGCCGCCTTGCGCCGCGCGGCCTCGCCGCGTCCCGCTGCGTGTGCAAGTCGTGGCGCCGCGTCGTCGACGGCCGCCGCCTGCTGCGCGCGGACCTCCTCCCGCTCTCGCTGGGCGGCATCTTCCTCAACTTCCATGACCTCTGGACCACGCAGTTCCTCTCTCGCCCCACGACGGGCGCCGCCGTCTACGGCCAGCTCGACTACACATGTCATGCTCGCGACCCCGGCGACTATCCGCTGCCCAGGGTGTACGTTCACTGCAATGGCCTCCTCTTGCTCCGTCACTGCGTGGTTAACCCCGCCACACGGCAGTGGGCGTTCTTGCCCCATTATCCGGACATGCCCCAGCCCCCGCCTCCAGGCATGTATTTTTCAACAGACGAGTACCTCGTGTTTGACCCCACCCTGTCGCCGAACTATTTTGAGTTGTTCATGGTGCCCAATGTTCCTTACAAGCTGAGCGACCACGACGAATGTGAAGAAATTGAGTGGCCACCGTCCACATTGACCCTTCCTGTTTTTTCATCAAAGACTGGTTCGTGGGAGGAGAGGACATTTGGTCGGGAAGGGGAGGCTGCAGGGATGTTACCTGGATTGGTTAAGTCATCACCGATTTGCCATGGACGTCAGTCTGCCTACTGGCAAGGAGCACTTTATATATGGTACTCTAATTGTCATGTTCTGAGGTACTAGTATATACCAACTCAACAACTTATTCTGTTTTTTTAAAGTCTGGAGCTTTATTTAATTCTATTTTGTATTGCAGATTATCACTGTCAGACAATAAGTATCGAGTAATTAGATTGCCCATAGACGTGTCTGAAAGTGGCCTAGAATTTTATCTAGGAAAATCAGTCAAGGGGATATACTTTGCATCACTACTCCAGGAGGTCAAACCATATGCAGGAGTTTTATCCACAAAACTTAAGGTTTGGTTCCTTGACAGCCTGGCAGAGTGGTTGCTGAAGTATGACCGAGATATTTTCCCCATTCTGCCAAATCTCGACTCTGACGAACAGTGTAATAGACCTTGGATCTTACAAGAATTTGAGTATGGGTCTGTATATGATGCCTCTGAAGTTTCTGATGAAGAAGATGCTATGGCAGACAGCAATGAAGCATTAGTTCAAGAAACGAAATTTGAATGGGACTCCGACAATGATGATATTCTTGAACCTGGAAGTGAGTATGTGAAGGATTATATAGACATCCTTGGATTTCATCCTTACAAAGAGGTTGTCTTGTTAAGTCAATGGGACAGAGTGCTAGCCTATCATTGGACTAGCTCAAAGATTCAAGATTTGGGCAGGCTTTTCCCAAAATTCTATCTCAAGCGGCGCCTTTCTTTCCACCATCGTATGGTAACAAAGGTTTTCCCATACACTCCCTGCTGGTTGGGGGAGCTCCCGGAAAAGAAGGTCAGCTAGAAGATTAGAATGTGTTTGTTGCAATCTATTTGAAGAATGGAATAGCTACTCTACTACTATCTGTTGTTCCTTTGATATTTGTGTACACAGATTGTTCCCTGAAAACTATATTTTGTCATCTCCAGTTTCAATTTCCTTACTTTCCGCTGTTGTGAGTACAATCGATCCTGCATCGGCCATGACTCAGAGAGCTGGTTGCTTTTCTATCTCGGTCGCAAGGATTCAGATACAAATTTTGATTTACAGCTCTTAAAGAATGGATACTTTTGGTGAGAGTTGATTCAAAAAACAAATGTATTAGCTCTGTTGTAGTGTGCTGGAGTCTATGTCTGCAACCTGACTGGCTATTTGTAACCGAACTAAGCTAGAAATAGTGGTCAGTATGCCTGTCATTGACAAAATTCTTCTGTGATTGCTGTTTTTGCCAAGAGGGTTAGGTTCTGATGGTAAGCTAGAAATAGTTGTCAGTATGTTGATTCGCTGCTATCCCTAATCGTCTCTCCCTGCACCCCGCCTTCCATCAGAACCTAACCCTGTTGGCAAAAACCTAACGCTTGTTCATGATTGCAGTTTGGCTTTTGAATCTTATATGTAAGCTAAGTGAAGCTACAGCATAGCCTCGGATCGCATCCTATCTCGGAATTTTTTCATGCGTTGACACCAAGCGAGACATCGGGCCCTATGCCTCTTTTTGGCTGCGCAAGTTCTTTAACTAGCGTTAAGCCTTATCATTTGCGACTGAATATTGCTCAGCATTGGGAGCCCGGGCGCTTAGTTAATTATCCCCATTTTCTCTAATTTCCGAGTGCCATCGTGGAGGGTGCATGAGTTGTTCGGTAATTCAGAACTGTCCTTGACACTATGTTTGGATGTAGGAAAGTTTGCTGGGAATTGAATTGGACTACCAATTCCATTTCCAAGATGGAAAGGAAATGGGCTCCAATTCAAATTCCGTTGTTTGGTTGTGAATGAAATTTATGGCTGGAATCAGAGGTAGCACACGATTCCAATTCCTGTTTGGATGTGTAAACCTTGGAATTGGATATTTTGTTGAGTTTGGAAAATATAAAACTTGTTACATATATCAAAAAAATTGTATGTGTATATTTGAATATTGATATATTATTTTGCACACATAATAACATTGTATTGCCTCCATCAAAAGAAAAAATATGTGGTATTGCTTTGGTCCTAGTATCGTTGAATCGATCTCAGGCAAAAACGCATAAAAGCCTCGTGCTGGTGTGCAAACGAGAGTGGTAGAACCTGAACAAACTAGAGCTCTTAGAGAGGATCGAGAGGAGAGATAGATCAGCCAACAAACGCATCAAACCACTGTCCAGCGAGATCTCGCGCTGCCGCTCTGCGCTACCTCACGCCGGCACGGCGGCACCAAGTGCAGATCGACACCGGCCGCACCAGTCCCAGGACAGAAGGAACGAGTGCAAAAGGAGGCATCAGATCCAGCGTCTCCTCCAGCACGGTGAGCTCAATCACCGTCTGGCCGCCGTCCCCTCCAGCACGCGCGACCCCCGCCGCCCGCCGTCCCCTCCAGGGCACGCGACCCACGCCGCCGCCGTCCCCTCCAGCACGCGCGCCCGCCGCTGGCCTCCACTCGAGCACCCCGGTCAGGTTCCCCGGCTCCCTCGCATGAGCTCCGCGCCTGTATCTCCGCCGCCGGCTCCCGGCGCCGCTCTCAATCCCCGCGTCCCTGGAGGCGCTTGCTAGACCACGCCTCGGCCGGGAGTGGAGCAGCAGCCTGGCAGTAGCCAGTGGAGAAGGAGCAACGGGACGGAAGGCTTCACGCCGGCTGCTTCTTTTCCCCTGCCGCGAGGGCGGTGCTCGGAGGTGAGGGAGGGCTGTACCTGGTCGCCGGTGCCGCCGTCTGGAACAGAGAGAGGAGGGTGCCGCCGTCGGAGCCAAGGACAGAGTTTCGGGAGCGAGAGGAACGAGCCGAGGAGGGAGGCGAGCGAGCGAGCGAAACTTTCCGTGACTTTCCGAGGCTTGAAGCTCGGAAAGTTTCGGGCCGAGCCAACACCTGCGGGGCTCCGCGCGGAATTGGTCTAAGTTTCCACATCAAAATTCCTTAGCCAGTCCAAACGGTGGAATTGGATGTCAATTCCAGATTCCACGATTTCAGCCCAAGTTTCCTACATCCAAACACAGTGTGAGAGTATTTGCTAGCGATATTAAAAGACATTTTGAATGTCAAAAGAATTATTAGACATATCCATGTCATATGTGTCCAGGTCAAATTTCACTAAAAAATTGTAAAAAAAAAAAGGCAAATCTGGTGCTCCTGAAATTGTTTTTTATACCGTCAACTTTATTTTTTAGAGCACCACATATTTTTTTTTCTTCACTAGGTAATCGCAACGGGTGTAGACATGTGATTTTAGGATTCTTGTGCACATCAAGTAACACTGTCAAGTTTTTAGCAAAGTTATAATACTATGTATGTATGGCAATTCAGGCTCACTAAACTAAACAGACACTTAAAGAAATATAAATGAGTTTAACATGAGCTGGCCTTATACTTAAAAATCAAACGGTTGCATTTGATAGATCAGAGACACGCTCACACTTTAGGGTTCCAGATTCTCATCTTTGAGTTCATCGATATCATCATTTTTCTCCTTAGCCAAATAATGCATTTCCAATAGTCACTAATACAGGAAACCTTATCTGTGGCGCACAAAAAAACCTTATCTGTGGCGCACGGGACGTGCGCCACTGTCGCTCCGCCAGTGGTAACACGTTACCTGTGGCGCACGGCTCGTGCGCCACAGATAGGTTGTCCAGTGCGCCACTGGTAAGATATTTTGCAACGTTTTTAAAAAATTGAAAATTTCAAAAAAAATCAGGAAAAATGAAATAATTTGGAAAACCTAAATATTTGAATTTTTTGATTTTATTAGCATTTTTTAAACTATCTCAGATGATGACTTCCCGCTAGGTCACCCATCCTCAAATTGCTCCAACCCAAGCACGCTTAACCACTAAGTTCTATTCAGCTCAGCCACCCTTGTGCTACTCAAGTTCTTATTGATATAAGTATCATATCAACCCTCTTAAGCCTTGTATGTGTATATATGTGTGTAGTTTATGTGTATATGTGTGTTTTTAATTTTCAAAAGTTTCAAAAACTTTAAAAATTTCAAAAAAATTCAAAAAAATCAAAAAATTCAAAAAATCTCAAAAATCTCAAAAACTTCAAAAAATTCAAAAATCCAAAAAATTCAACAATTCAAAAAATCTCGAATATTTTCAAATTTTTGAATTTTTTGAATTTTTTTGATTTTGTAGAAAAAATCTTCTTTTCGAAATAACTTTTTACTCTTTTGGAATTTTCTGAATCTAAGAAAAGTTCACCGGGTAATCCCGGGTGAAATCGAGCTCCTTTTTTCTCACGATTTTTTTGACATATTAAACGCATTTTTTCGATGTCGTATGCAAAAGTTATGGCCGTTTTAATTTTTTTTTCTGTTTTTTACAAAAAAGGTCAAAATTCATATTTCAAAATTTCTATACCAACTAGACCCTAAAACCTAACTACATCTCAAAGGATTTTATTTTTTTGAACATTTTATCATTTACTTTTCTTGTTGGCGCACGGCCCTGTGCGCCACAGGTAACTGTATTACCTGTGGTCAGTTACCTGTGGCGCACTTCTCTCCTGGCTGGCCAAATAGTAGAAACTTACCTGTGGCGCACCACCATGCTCGTGTGCCACAGGTAATAATTTACCAGTGGCGCATGAGCATGGTGGTGCGCCACAGGTAAATTTCCACAGATTTGTCCAAACAGGAGAGAGAATACCAGTGGCACACAAAAACCTTGTGCGACACAGATAACTTTTCACCTGTAAGCAGTTTTTTACTAGTGAGTGTTTAGCCTCAAGAATAAATTCTCTATTTTGTACCAAGTGTTACAGGCTACAAATCATGCCCAAAACTGTTTTACCAAGCGTTGCAAAATTATGAGATACAAATATTCTTTGATTCAAAGAATTTTATATCCCTCCAAATTGAACTGTATTCTAGTACCTCTTGAAGAGTTGACCTATAGATAGGCCAATCCTCAAGCAGGAACAGAAGTTGTCGAATAATCACTTTATTGTCAGCATCCCTGATAACCTTGTACACGACATGGTTCAAAACTCAGAAGTATCATGAGGAGTGGTCTAGCCCAGACATGAATCTGCATCAGTCAACATGGTAAATCAGTGTGAACATAAAACAAAATATCTCTAGATATGCATGGAATATTTTGAAGAATAGACGTCACAGAAAATGAGTTAAATAGACTAAATTCACGTGCTCTCATACATCCATTGAGTTGTGTTTTCTTTTTTTCTGAATCACGCTAAGGCTTCAAGAAAATCATCTGCCAAATCACTCATCTTTCTTGTTCTTGACAACCTTTTTACCTTTCCAAAGATGGTTGCATGTGAATTGGCACCAGTACTCATTGTGAAGAAAACAAACCTCAAAAGAACTACATAGCTACTCACTGCAACCAGATATCCGATTTGATACGCAAAAATATTGATACCTTCCAAGGCAATTTAGCACCGTCAGATTGGGATGGATGCATAGGATTCATCAACTTAATTAGCTACCCCAAGCAGAACATTTATACTTCGACGCTGAAAAATCGTTTCCATTGTAAGTTGGTCCTCTTTTTTTTTTCTCCCTATCGAAAAAATGCGCCCCTATTCATCTGACAATGGACACATGGTTATATTAGAAAATAGCACATCCTTGCAGCTATGTAGTACATATATTTTCCACAGAGAAATGAGAGTTCTTGCTAAGAAGGAACACAATGATGCAACAAATATCCAACATATGGCGGGCTACTAAATAGATAATTTCTTATTGGCAAGAAACATATGTGTGTAGTTCTGAATTCGAGATGTTTTATGCTTTACAAAATGGGCAACTATGTTTAGATAAGCGCTAATGACGCCATATACTCATGAAACCTGATAATGTAAATGAATAGGTACGTAGAACGCGAATAACCGCAAAATGGTACACTATAGTAAAAAATTCGAAGTGCAGTAAAGATAATCACCAAATAAGTATCTCGAAACATAATCAACCAGCAAAAAATATTCTGAATTCATAAGGATAAGTAACATTAATCAACCAGCAGAGGGCAGTCTAGTACTGAACATTACAAAGCCTTGTCTCACCGCCGCCGATCTCCCGCTCCGGCCGACCTCGAACCGCGGCCCTCTAGCGCCACCATGGACGCCTCCTAGCCGTTGCTAGTAACCGTCCCCATCACGGCGGCGCAATCGACCGAGCTCCCTCGGGCAGATCTCGCGACTCGCTCCGCCGCCGGCCCGGTCGTGCCCACGCCGGAGGCAACCTCCACCGGCGTGATATGCAAGCGGCTGGGCAACGTCATCCATCAAGAGAAGCAAGAAAACTGGCAATTACTCCAGGAGGAAGGGGTTGCGCAAGGCCGCCATTGAAGAGAGAAGAGTCATTGCCAAGGAGAACAAGATAATGATGATGAACCGAGATGACATGGATCAGTTAACCAAAGAGTGCATGATATAGAAAGGAATGAGATCTTGGAGCGAAGGAAGCAAGCGATGACGGGTAGAGGCTATGGTGTGCCAAGGTTTCATAACGGTGGTTCGACAAGTGGTGGTGGCAGTGGTGATGATTGATTTGGTGATGATATTGAGGGCATTTTGATGAGATTTGTTAGGAAAGGGGTGAAAAACTATGTTAATTGTTGTCTTAGGTTGTTCAAACTATATTAATTGTTGAACTGGTGTCTGAATTGTGATGAATTTGACGGAAATAGGGTGAAATTGTTGAACTTCATGTTTTTTGGTTTGAGGGCTGGGTTTCGGCCGCAGGCCTGCAGCTAAACAGAACCCGTAAATCTAAACGGTAAAACAGAATACTATTCTAAGACTTTTCATGGACATTTTGAAGAAGATTACCTCATGGTCAGGTGAACCCCTAAAAGATTGGACCAGACTATCCTTTGTGGATCAGCTCGTGCTGTAGGTTAAACCCCTACAAGATACTATCAGCTTTCTAAATGTCAAGGATTAAACAAACTAAATAACAAAATAATGCACCGGCATCATTCATGATCACTTCATAGGAATAAAAAAAAGTGAACATACCTTTTGTGCTCTCACTTACAACATCAGAGAAGGCAACTGCAAGAGATCCAAGAGTTATGGAGAGTGCTGCACTATACTTATCATCCAAAGAGAAGGACCGAATCACTGTATTAAATCATAATAATATAGTGTCACTTAAGTACATACCACATAACAAAGCAGCGGGAATGAGATTTGGTGTTTCGGTGAGACCTGATAAAACAGTCTAGACAACATGGACCAATAAGTATTGCCAAAGGCTTAAAACGATAGTAGAAAGAAAAACTTCTACATAGTCGTTCGCTGGATGCACTCACACTGTGGTTATGCTCAACTGAATAAAACCATGCATGTCAAGAGACTTGAGTAGAAGTTTTTTTTACATGACTTGAGAAGAAATTATAACTACGTAAAGAAGACAAAGATGATGACGCCTGCCGTACCTCTGCTGAATCAAGCTGAAGATCATCTTTTAAGTAAAAACTGACAACAAGTCTGGAATTAAAGACCTAAAACTCCTTGAAGGAAATAAATAGTGGCAATAGCCACTTCATCCGGGGACAGATCCACCCTGAATGCATCGGAGTACCCTGACTTGAACATGCTATTGGAGTAACCATCTGTGCTCCACTGATTCTTTTGCCATATTCCAAATTCCCCATTCCTACTTTCCCCTTTTGTTGAATTTGCCTGATCTCTTGGCACCGTGTACTAGATGGATGACCGGGTACACAGGGAGGGTCGTCGCGTTGAACCTCGAAGATGAGAGCGTAACCCACACCCCGCCTCTGCCGCCCTTTACCGGACCGGGCGAGAGTTGGCTGACGAAGGGTTCATGGGAGGCTAGGAGTCGTCACGGGCGGCGGCAAATCCGTGACGGTGTGGGTTCTGGAGGGCGAGAGGTGGAGCCGCCGGTACGTCGTGGAGGCGAGCCTGTGGCAGACGGAGCAGCGGCTAAGGTGGGAAGTCACGATGCCGCACTTTGCAGTCGGCGACTACATCCTGACACACGGAGGATCAGGCAAGTTCTTTGACAGGCGCAGGATGAGCGAAGGGCATGGTGGCGTGGTGCAAATCAGACGCAATGACCCGGTTGAGGCAGTGCTTCGTCTTCGCTACGGTATCCATCGAACGTTTCCCTACGTCGATACCATGGAGCCACTGTGTATTTATAATTTTGTAGTGGGCCATCGCTAATATAGACCGTACACTACCTAGTTGTCCCAATTGATGCTATATATTGGATGAACTCTATTAATGTTTTAATTTAAATTGTTCGATTGGAGAAACTATATCTATTACGTATTATTTCGTTGTTTTGTATGCTGTATTTGAATCATTCGAGACGACTGATTAAATAATGTGCATTTTTTCAAAATGTATGTCAAAAGGGGTAAAAGAATTGGGCAAAAAAAAGAGAGTTAAATATAGGGGTTCCGCTAGGAACGACCACCCTTTAACTACTCAAATTGTAAGTAGTTAAGTATAAGAGACCGGATACGCAGTTAAGTTTTATGGAATCGGCTAAAAACACCACACAGAAAGAAAGTTGTGGATCCCCGACCCGACCTGTAAGTACGCTAACTTAAAACGAGCCACAAGGTAAATATTGTCCGTACTTAATGCTAGCGTGCTTGACAGACTGTCGCGGCCCTTGAGCAGGACGTAGAAGAGTTGTGCATTGTACTTCTGCACCCCGAGTACAGGACGCCGATTCTTTATCGGGAGCGGAGAGCGGGACGTAGAACAACTGTGCGTTGCTCAGCTAGCTCACAAGCACACCCAGCTCAGTGCTGAGGACTCCCGAGCTAGTAATCGACGGCAGTAGTTTTACCATTGTAGCACGGTGCCGACAGGGCAGGGGCCGAGGGGGCGGTGCCCCTTCCCCCCACACACACAATTTTTTTTTGACACTCCCCTCCAACAAGTTTGGAGCAAATCCTAAAACTATTTTTTGGTGAGGGCCTAAACAAGAATAAAAAGTATTTCACTGCCCCTCCAATATATTGGTATTCTTGAACAGGGGGAAGCTCCAGTCTCTCCATCGACCGATGCATATGCCACTTTATTACTTTTATTCAATTCAAATTATTTGGTATGTACTAATGATCAATGTAGTTCATCAAAGATTATGCAAATACAAGGCGTCTTAAAATTTTAGGACTGAGGGAGTATGAGTTTTGTACTTAGTTGTGTCTTGCAATTTTACGTGTTGTTTCAAATCCTTGCGGTCAAAGATTATGCAAATACAGGGCGTCTTAAAATTTTAGGACCGAGGGAGTATGAGTTTTGCGCAAACCCTATATATCGCCCGTTGCGAGTTTTAACTCGGACTCGCCCGCCTACAATTTCTTAGCGGGCCGGCCCAGTAATTTTTCTTTACAGAGAAAATATAACAAAACATATTGGCATATGCAGCGGACGGATTTGAACTCGGATCTCCATCGCCGGGAATATAGTGCACAAGCACTGGGCTACAACCGCATTAGTGTTCAACATCCTTTTTTTAGCGTTCTATTGTTTCCTTTTCTGTATTCGTTTTCCTTTTGCTTTTCTACTTCTGTTTCTTTTTTTGTTTTCCTTTTATTCTTTCTTTTTTGTTTCGTTTTTCTGTTTTATTATTTATTTTAGTTTTCTTTTCCTTTATTTGAAAAATATTCGTTTTTCATATTTTCAGAATCTGAACCATTTTTCGTTTCTGTTTTTTCTGACCATTTTCAAAATCGGAACCATTTTAAAATTTGGAACCATTTTCAAAATCTGAACCATTTTAAAAAATGAACCATTTTCAGATTTGGAACCATTTTCAATATCAACACAATTTAAAAATGAACCATTTTCAATTTAGAACCATTTTCAAAACCAGAACCATTTTCTGATTTGGAACCATTTTCAAAATCAGAACCATTTTTTAAAATGAACCATTTTCAATTTGTAACCATTTTCAAAAATCTGAACCATTTTTTAAAAATGAACCATTTTCAAAATCTGCACCATTTCAAAATCGGAACCATTTTTTAAAATGAACCATTTTCAATTCGAAACCATTTTCAATTTGGAACCATTTTCAAAATCTGAACCATTTTCAAAATCGGAACCATTTTCAGATTTGGAACCATTTTCAACGTCGGAACCATTTTCAATTTGGAACCATTTTCAAAATTGGAACCATTTTCAGATTTGGAACCATTTTCAAAATCGGAACCATTTTTTAAAAATGAACCATTTTTAATTTTTAACCATTTTCAAAATCAGAACCATTTCAAAATCGGACCCATTTTCGAAATCTGAACCATTTATTAAAATGAACCATTTTCAAAATCTGAACCATTTTCAAATCTGAACCATTTATTAAAATGAACCATTTTCAATGGAACCATTTTCAAAATCTGAACCATTTTCAAAATCTGAAACATTTTCAAAATTGAAATAATTTTCAGATTTGGAACCATTTTAAAAAATGAACCATTTTCAATTTGGTTCACTATTATTTATTATTTCTGTATGTCGACATTTTCAGTTTAGTTACTATTTTTGGCCGAAGTGAATTTTTGGTTCAATATTATTCCGGTTCATCAATATTTTTGGTTCACCGACATTTTAGTGCAACTGAAATTTTTGTTCACTATATTTTTGGTTCATCGACATTTTTGGTTCACCGGACATTTTCGGTTCACATCTATTTTTGGTTCACCGGCATTTCGGTTCATCTGAATTTTGGTTCCTTTTTTGAAAATGGTTCTTATTTTATAAAATGGTTATATTTTAAAAATGGTTCTGTTTTAATATTCCGTTAAAAATATTCATTATAAGAACCGTTCATATTTAAAAATATTCATTTTTGAAAAGTGTTCATATTTAACAAAAAATGTAGGAACAGATTTGTATGAAATCATCCAATATTCTGCCGTAGGCAAAATACACGTATGGATATCTGAACCATTTTCGTACGTGGTCTGGTCATTTAATATTACGTTGTACGTAAAACTGGAAGAACGAAGAAACAAGAGCGGATGATGTAAACGTGTTGTAAGCGCGCAGTAGAAGAAATAGCAGCAAATGGGCTTTTCTCACATATTGGGCCTTACCTTGGAAACGAAGTACGCTGGCGAGTCGGATGATATAACTCGCTAAGGCCCTGTTTGTTTCTCAGGGATTTGAGGGGTTTTGTGGGGATAAACCCGGCCCATTCCCGAAATCCCCAGAATCTCAAAAAAACTGTTTGTTTCTAGTGGTTTTAGGCCGGTAATTTCCCGGCCTTTTCCCACCATCCCCAAACCCGGCCCAAACCCGGCCGAAACCCTCCTTCCCCAAAACGCGAGCCCTACCTCGCGTTTTGTCCAATCCCGTGCTGAGAGAAAGAGGGACGGGCGGCGGCGCCGTGCGGAGCGAGGGACCGGCCGGCGGCGGTGAGCAAGTGAGAGAGACGGAGAGGGACGGGCGGCGGTAGACGTTCTTGGACTCGTCGACGCGTCGTCCTTCTTGAATCTCCAGGACTCGTCGCCGGATCCCACCGCCGTTCTTGGATCGTCGAGGCGTCGTCGCCGTTCTTGGATACTCCGGTATGCTCTCCTCTCCTCTCTCTCTCTGGATCAGAGGCGACGGCTGTAGATGGATGCGGGTGTTGATGATCTCGCGGCGGCGAGGCGACGGGGTGTCGGCCAAAACCGTGCCGCAACTCCGAGCGGGCTGCTGTACAGCGCTACCGACCCCTGGTTGGCCCTGCAGATCCACGAGCCTTGCATCCTGCGGCCGGCCGCATACCTGCAAATCCACGAGTTCAACGTCCTCATGTAGATTCGATTAGAACTGCTACTCGTGGATGCGATCATGTCTGCATCGTCGGCCGGAGGCGACCGTGGTTATTCCTTGATTTGATCTGAACGTACATCAGTTTTGTGTATTTTTTAAGATCTATGGTTCTGTAACATGCGTACGATAGTTTGGTTCTTAAGACTCAATATTGGAATGTATCTGAATACTAGTAGATGGTCACGGACACTGAATCGGGCTTAGCTTCAGTTGTAGTTTGTAGAAAGCTAGTGCAGTAATGTATATATTTAGATATGTGCAAGTTGGTTATGTATGAATTTTGAGTATATACAGTTGTAAAAGTTCCATTTCAAACCTGTTGTGGGTTGGTTGCAGTTTGTGTTTAGTTCTTGCGTTCCATTCGAGCCACTGCTAAGTAGGGGCTACTACTAGTGTAATTTGTGCTTTTGGGTGCGTGGATGATGATGTAGACCTTGGTATATTGACTTGAACCTGATGATTTCTTTGATTCTGGATCAACCGAGTAGGCATGGCATTGATCATGTTAAAACCTGATGCAGCTTCAACTTGATCATGTTTAGCATCTGTCACTTTGGATTAATGACTATGCTGGTAGTTGAATACTATCACTTTTTATGTGGTTGATCTACTATGTGTCAGTGCTTGAATCGATTGTGTATGCTACCTGGGGGACATTAGCTATTCTATTTACTGCAACAATCGCAACTGTATATGCCTTTCATTATATTTGCCTTGTATTTAATTCTTTTTACTTGCAAATGTGTAGGATCTGGCCTTCTCTCCAAAATATTCATTCGTTGATGAGCTCCCACCCTCCTGGGATCCTGTGAAAACTCCCAAATTTGGTACCTATCCTTGCCAACTTCGAAACATATTATTATTGTCACTAGTCCCACTGGTTAGAAGTAATAGTATACCTATCTACTATAATATTCTTGCTGCAATATTCATTTCAGTACCTTATGAATGTGCAGGAAACATATTATTATTTTCATTAGTGCTAAAATGAGCTCTAGGAGCATAGAACATATTAGGAAAAGAAAAAATGAAGATGAGGATGAGGAGATGATCTTTGTCATTTTTCCTGCATTGCACTTGTACTTAAGCCGAAGGAAGAGAGAGAAACGGCACCATTACTTCTTGTACGGCAAGGAGCATGTCAGGGAACTTCTTAGTGGTCACCTTAAGAATTGTCTCACTGCCTTTAGGATGGAGCCACACATTTTCATGTGGTTGGCATCATACCTAAGGAATGAAGGCCTAATTTCAGATACAAGAATCAAAGTTGAAGAGAAGTTAGCATTCTTTCTATATATGTTGTCACACAATGCTTCATATGAAGATCTTCAGCTAGAGTTTCGTCATAGTGGACAAATCTTTAGCAAGTATATCAATCAGTTCTTCGACATTATTCCAACCTTGGCAACTAGATTTGTGAAGCCTCTCAATCTTGATGAACCACATCCGAAAATAACTACAGACCTTCGCTTCTTCCCATATTTTCAGGTTTCCACACTTCAGACTTCTTTTCTTATCTACTTCTTTGCAAAACTGATTTCATGTCTAAGTCTTATATCTTCCCAAACTTTCTTTTTGTAGAATTGCATTGGGGCAATTGATGGGTCTCATGTGCCTGTCACTAGGACACCTAGCCGTGCCGCTCCATGGAGGAACAGAAAAGGCACCCTAAGCCAAAATGTCATGTTTGCTTGTGATTTTGATCTCAACATAACTTATATTTCTTGTGGCTGGGAGGGGTCTGCCACGGATGCTAGGGTGCTTAGTTCAGCCATCCTTAGAGGATTTAAAGTACCTGATGGAAAGTTCTACTTGGTTGATGGTGGCTACGCTAATACCCAATTCTTCCTTGCTCCGTACCGAGGTGTGCGGTACCACTTGAAAGAGTTTGGGCATGGCCGACGTCGTCCACAAAACTACAAGGAGTTGTACAATAACCGCCATGCCATCATGAGGAATCATGTGGAAAGAGTGTTGGGAAATCTAAAAAAGCGCTTTGCCATTCTCAAAGTTGGCACTGTCACAAAATTAGGAATCAAGTGAAGATACCAGCAGCTACGGCTGTATTCCATAATATCATCAGACAACATGATGGAGACGAGGAATGGCTTGACCACCAAGAAGAAAACATAGACCCAGCTCTATTTGTAGATCTTCCTAATGATGATGATAACTACCAAGGGCTACCAGGAAACAATGTGCAAGGCAATAATTTGAGGGACCAAATTGCATTCCAAATGTGGGATGATTACCAAAATGAGTAGCTAGTGCCATATTTGTAATTGTGTACTTGTCGAAACTCACATGTGTGTTTCTTTCATGTTTGTGTCCTTTCATTGCGAGCTTGTTGTACTCTTTGCAGTCTATGTGATGATAATAAAATTGCATGTTTGTGTCCTTTCATTACCGAAATTGCATGTTTCTGTGTTAATTATTTTATATGAAACAGATATGTACCCAAAAGGGTCCCCTAAGTACAACGTCAGCCAATTAAGCAAAATGGGAAAGAAAAGGCCTTCTCCTAAGCATACTAAAAAGAGTACTCCAAAAGGTATTCAAAAGGTTTTGTGTTAATTATTTGTGTGTGCTTCGGCAGCTCCAAAAGTTCTTTGTGTTAATTATTTGTGTGTGCTTGTGCAGCTACGAAACAGAGAGCCCAATGGAATGCTCGGCTTGAGAAGTCTCTTGCTGAAATTCTTCATGAGCATGACAATACTTATCATAGAGGGCAAAATGGTTGGAGTAAAGAGACTTGGAATACAATGGCTGATCTTTTTCTTGAGAGAAACCCCCACGTGAGTTTCGATAAGTCACAAGTGCAGGACAAGGAGAAGGAGTTGAAAAGGGATTATCGAATGCTGAAGGATGCTCGGCAGCAAAGTGGAGTTGGCTGGGATGAGAGTACTTTCAAGTTGCAGGCTGAACCTCACTTATGGGATAACCTTGAAATTGTAGGTTATCTATTTGTTGGATTTAGTAATTTTTTCATCACAACTTCTCTAACATGTTAACGATCATCTATTCCACTTGCAGTCTTTCGGTACAAGAATTAAGAGGTTCAAGCAGAAATCTTTTCCTCTATATGATTCACTTGGTGAACTGTACCATAGTAAGCTTGCTGTACAACAACTTCATTTGTTACTCTATCTAGTCCACTATGTAGCCTTACTAACATGCCTTTTGCAGAGCACACAGCTGAGGGCAGCTATAACTTCACCTCTACTGCCGAGCAATATCTGAAACCTGAAGTTGCAGATGTCGAAAGTGATGAAGATGAAAGTGGAGATGAGGATTTGCAAATACTGGAAAAACCTGAGGTGGAGCATGTACAAGTCAATGAAAGGAATGCTGATGTGGAGAATGCACAAGTGAATCCAAGGAATGCTGATGTGGAGAATGCACAAGTGAATCAAAAAAAGGCTCCTGGTCCTTCAACAAGCAAGAATAAGAAGCCGAAGAAGAGCCCCAAGAAGAGTAATGGCGATGGGTTAGTTGGTGTCATAGAGAGGTTTGTCACTATCAAAGAAAAGCAAGCTGAGGAGGAAAGGGCCGAGGCGAAAGAAGTGAACAAGTTCACAATCAGCAAATGCATTGAAGTTGTACACACCATGACCGAAATCGCAGCTCATCAGAAAGTCAAGGCTTTCAAAGTCTTCAAAACTGCTGAAAACCGAGAGACCTTCCTCACTTCGGCTGCGTTGCATCGGGAGACGGCCATCCTTTGGCTTCAGCAAGAGATTGCAGAGCTGCCTTGAGGTATATCCTCAACTTCTTAATTATATGTGCCTCTGTTTTATATGTTGCTATTTAGGGAAAGTTCAGAACATTGTCCTGCTCTTCTTCATCTTTGCAATTACATCCCAAATTTATATAGTCCATATAATATGTACATGTCGTGAGAGTATATGTCCTGTGGTTGGTAGTGAGATATACTCCAGTACTCCATTCTACTATACTTTTCTGTCTTCAGTGTTGAATCTGACTTGGATTGTATTACTCTGTTGGTACAGGTCGATGCATGAAGTGAAATCTGTTCAATGTGTGATACCCAAATCCTCCAACATAATGCATTTTGGAGAAGAGATACTGATGCTTGTAGTCTGTACTGATGTTTGATGTTTTCGTCCTGAAAATGTTGCCGCTTATATTTTGCTCTACTACATTTGCCACTTGTATTTTGCTGTCAAACTGAAAATGTTGTTCAGTTTGACTAATTAAACGATGCTTGTAATCTGTATTGATGTTTGCGTCCTCAGAGTCATGTATTGGAACTTGATATCTGAAAAAAATTAGATCTTTCAGTGAAATGCTTTTGAATTTTTGTCACTGATTATGCATTGAGAGTGTAAATCCCTGCCTACTGTTTGTTTTGTGGGGATTGGGATTGGGGATTGGGGACTGGGGTTTGGGGATTTTTGTGGGGATTGGGTGTGGGAAGGGGTTTTTCCCAATCCCCTAGTGGATAAACCCCACCAAACCCTGAGAAACAAACATAGCCTAAAGGCGATAGGTAGGGGAGAGAAACGCGTTTTGGCTCCCGGGAGCACATGCTCCCGGTATGTTAAAAAAAAATTCAAAAATTCAAAACTTGTCTAAAAATTCCGAAAAAAATCATGCATGTACCTGAGCATGTCACGCACCACCGTGTCAAATTTGGCGATGAATCGACATCGTATGCGCCCTGTGCAAAAATGACAAATCTCAGATCTGAAAATTCAAATTTTAGATCTCATTTTCTGTCAGAACTTTGTCAATTTTGCACAGGGCGCATACGATGTTGATTCGTCGCCAAATTTGACACGGTGGTGCGTGACATGCTCAGGTACGTGCATGATTTTTTTCGGATTTTTTTGACAAGTTTTGAATTTTTGAATTTTTTTTTAACATACCGGGAGCATGTGCTCCCGGGAGCCAAAATGGATTTCTGAACCCTGAGTTTTGTACTTCGTTGTGTCCTGCAATTTTACGTGTTGTTTCAAATCCTTGCGAAACTAGCTGGGCCAACCCACATGAAGAATTCAGCCCAATAGTGATAAGAGCCCACGCCCAGAAACAAGTATAACTTACCCTAAGAAAAATAAGTTAACTTTTTTTTTTGAAACGGGAAAAAATGAGCTTTGACGACACATGCACTTGAGCCTTCTCAGAATATAGACGTGGTTTATAGACGTGGTTCATCCAGGACAGCGACAAAGACTGCAGGCTGGTGCAGCTCCAAAGATTCTTAGCCTATCTACTTGCAGCTAAAGATATACTCCGTACCATATATCATGCACATGACCATCACTTTTTCCGGTCAAAAAGGGGGAATTCCAAAACACGAACCAGTGATACTCAACATCTTCGTTGCCATCGATGTTCGTGTATTATGGAAGTAAAGAGTTTAAGACTACCACTTGTCCAAGGTTCGTGATAGCTCTGTCTACAATTTGGTTCATTGCATCGTGATGAAAACCACATTACTGACCCACGGGATGAGAGGGCAATGATGTAACCGATAAAGATACATAAGCATGTGTGCATGCGTGTGTTAGACAGTAGGGGCCCTGGACTGGATGATGTATGACCAGTGGCGGACCCAAGATTAGTTCAAAGCCCGGGCAAACAGTGGATTTGAAGGCTAATTATACTGCTTTAAATCAATCTTGCTAACAAATTAGGCTGTGCCGGCCGGCCGGAAGCCCGGGCATGTGCCCGGGCATAGGGGCGGCTGAATCCGCCACTGTGTATGACTCAGTGCATACTCCTTCCGTTTTTTAATATAAGATGTTTAGACTTTTTCTATATTTATATGTATCTACATCTATGTAGACATCTTTTAATGTTTATGTTCACTCATTTTAACATGTATCTAGTTAATATGTGCTATATATAAAACATCTAGAGTAGTTAACAAGGACTAGGTAGCATCGTAAGTTACTCGATTGGGGATATGCATCAGGTAGTAGCCTAGTAGGTAGTACGGGTCTATGTGATACGAGTAATTAACGAGGATCAGTATGTATCTTCTGAAAAGCAACGCCAATTGCTGCTTGTTGGGCCGGCAGTATGCACGCCTAGCTGTGTGCACCTGAACCTGGTCGGTAGGTCGGTCGGCCAGGTGAACTGAATCTGGCTCGTCCAAGTTTCAGCTGGTAGGTAATGACTAATGACTACGTCTAACGTCTTTATATGAAAAAGCAAGTGTAGTACTTACATAATCTGAGTAAGTAATTACATGACTAAGCAAGTGTATTAGTTACATGACCAAGCAAGTGTAGTAGTTTTACAGGCCTGTAACTTGTAAATACGCAAAACATTGTCACATTTACTTACTACTCCCTCCGTTCCACAATATAAGGCTTTTTAGCAAACTAAACTAACTAGCTAAAAAGGCTTACACTGTGAAATAGAGAAAGTACGACACTTGCTTGACACACTCATGATCCTTCTCAGGAGCTAAATATATCAGGCAGCGAACGGCTCCAAAGATTCTTAAGCTAAAGATATTAAGACAAACCATGCATGCACACACTGTACGACCACCACCTATTCTTGTCAAAAGTGGAACAATTCAATCGATCCCTCGAACCGTTCAACATGTTCTAGGTTCAAGGTCTACCACTTGTCCAAACATTTTACTAGCTTCCCTCAGAAATAAAAAGATTTTAAGAGCTGTATCTACGGTTTGGTTCATTGCACTCTGACTTAATGACATAACGATTCACAAGATAAATTGAGCAACAGCTTTGATTTTGCGAGGGGCCTGACACAAGCATGCCTGCATGCATGACAGCATGAGTTACCGAGCAGGGACCCAAATAATATATGGCTCCGTCCGTGCACAATCAACGAGGACTAGCTTGCAAATAGCGAGCATCGATCGTAAGTTGCTTTGAAAAGTAACGCCACTTGTAGGTACTTGAGCTGGTAGTCCAGGCATACATGACGAGCTGGTGAACACCTGCACCTGGTCGGTTAGATGAAGCGAACCTGGATCGTGCATCTTTCTCTTCATTTCTACTAGGGAATGTTAGCGCGGCAATGTCGCGCGTCCGTCTGATGATTTTCAAATATATTTTTTGTAAAAATATTGTTGAAATTTGAATATTATTTGAATTAAAAAAAATTGCGGTTGAACGAATGTTGAGTTTTGGAAAATTGTTCGTGTTGGAATGTATTCAAATCTGTATGCTTTTAATGTTAATAAAATGATAAAATTTTGAAGATATTCAAAATTCTGAAATATGTTGAATTCAATTTAAATTCAATTCTTAATTAGAGGATAAGGAATTTTGTTTCATCTAAATGTTAATCTAACTAAGTATTTTTAAAAGTTGAATTACATAGTTAGAGAGAATTAAGTTAATTAGACTTTAAATATGATAGCTATATTGGAATGGTTAAATATAGTTTTTATTTTGGACATAATTTTCTTATTTCTCAGTATAATCAAAAGCAATTTTACTGTAGTTAGTACTAAATTTATTTATTTTAAAAATATAGTTGAATTATCTATTGTATATATATATACAGTACAGTAGTTTTGGAAAAAAAAAATTGTTGAATTGTAGGATGTTTTTTGTGTGGAAAGCTTGGTCATTTGCAAAATTTGGAATTTTTTGACATTTTGTTTATATTTTTTCTGAATTGAAGTTATGAAGATATGGTTTTTTTGAATTGTTATTTGTAATTGTTATTTTGAATTGTAGTTTTCAATACGTAGTTTTAAACACTTTTTTACTGTTCATATATTGTTTGTATTATTTCGGAATGTAGTTTGGAAGATATATTTTTTTGAATTTGAACATCTTGATTTTTTTTAACTGTGCTATTTATTTATAATTATTATTTTGAATTGTAGTTTTCAACATATACTTTGAAACAACTTTTTTTTAGTTGTTTATGTATTAGAGAGAATTAAGTTAATTAGACTTTAAATATGATAGCTTTGGTGAAATGGTTAAATATAGTTTTATTTTGGCCATACTTTTCTTATTTCTCAGTATAATCAAAAGAAATTTTATTGTTGTTAGTACTAAATTATTTAAAAAAAATATATAGCTGAATTATTTATCGTATATATATACAGTACAGTTGTTTTGGAAGTTTTTTTTTTGTTGAATTGTAGAATGTTTTTTGTGTGGAAAGCTTGGTCATTTGTAAATTTTGGAAAATTTTGCCATATTGTTTGTATTTTTTGGAATTGAAGTTATGAAGGTATGTTTTTTTGAATTGTTATTTTGAATTGTAGTTTTCAATATATAGTTTTAAACACCTTTTTTTGAGTTGTTCATATATTGTTTGTATTATTTCGAAGTGTAGTTTGGAAGATATGTTTTTTTATTTAATTTTAACACTTTTTATAATTGTTATGTTGAATTGTAAGGGGAAAAAAAAGAAAAACCAATCGTTTTAACGGTTGAACAGAAATTCCAATGTTTTTTTACAAATTGGTTTGTTGAACTTTATTTAACTAAATGGTTTGTATCAAATTATTTTGTTGGGTTTGTCATATTAATTTTTTTTGGATTTTATTTGGATTCAAAAGGAAGTTATGGAATCGATATTTTATCAAATGGGTATGTATGTATTTTTTGAAACATTATTGAGATATGAAATAATTTTAGAAAGGTCCCTTAGTATGTAAAATGGTTATTTTGTTTTCCATTTTTTTTTTGAAAATTTGGATGAATTGATATGGAGTTGTATTTTTAAAGTTTTAAAAGTTTTAGGAAATTCAAAAAAAATAGAAAGAGAAGGGGGAAAAAAAACGGGCCGAGCCAGCTGCCAGCCCAGCCCAGCAAGCCCAGACAGTCCATCCCAGTAAGCCCAGGCCCACTCGGACGCGACGGTGACGTCGCCGGTGGGCGGAGCTCCCGCGGCGGCGAGGACAACGCCGGCGGCGATTGACGGTGATCCAGGACGTGCGAGTGTGTGCGTTGGCTTCGCCTCGACGCGGGCTACCCAGGAGTAGCGGCGCCGCCTCTTATTGGTCATCGGAGCGTCGCCGGAGGCCTGCGAACGCGGCGGCGGCGGCGTCCGAGCACGGCCGCGCTTATTCCGGCGAATTTGCAGCGTTCCAGCAAGCGACTGTCCGCGAGGAGGGAGAGGGCGTGACGGCGCAGCTCTCTGTATGCTTCGATCTGAATACGGAGCGGCGGAGCGGCGGGGAGAGGCGTCGGCGGCTTTCCGCCGCGTCGCGAGAGGAAAGAGAGGAACGTGCTGCGCTGGGTTTTTTACACGGAGATCCCTGAGTTTGTCGAAATTCGCATGTTAGTCCTTTTGCGGGCGGTTTTTTGCAAAAGTGTCGCCGGAGCGCGACGTGGCAGCGTACGATTGGTAGAAATTCGTCTGCTACAGTATTACTGTAGCAGCGCGCGATTTAGGCCTTTGATCGCCGTGATCGGACGGTTGTTGTTTGACCACATTTAGCAGCCGACGTGGACAGCGCGAGGACGTGCGAATCGCACGTACTTTTATATATAGTAGGATATGCATACATGTTTGGAGGCGGCGATTTGGGTGGTGGGTCTAGATGCACCCATTAGGTAATTTATTTTTGGTTTTTTTTTAGAATGTCAAAATATTCCAGAAAAAAATCCGGATGTACATTACAGCGTGATGTGTTAGCACAAAAATTGGCATGGTGAAAAAACTTTTTTAGCAACTTGTACAAAAAAGACAAAATTCTGACACGTATATATACATTTCGGTATGTCCGAATTTGTCTTTTTTGCACAGGTTGTAAAAAAAGTTTTTTCTTCACGTAACTTTTTGTACTGACTTGAAATGTGTTGGACAAATGCAAAAAAATTATTTTGAATTTTTTGACATTTGGAAAATTGTTTTTTGGGTAGTGGGTGCATCTGCACCCACTACCCATTGTGAATATCCGTACATGTTTCTACTTTTGCTAGTTTAAAGATAAGGAACCTCATAAAGGAAACTAATCCCTCGGCGTAGAACTTCAAAGAGAACACACATTCTAAATTAGTTTCGAGAACTAAAACGTGTGCGCGGTAGTCGTTGTGTTTCGATTAGCTAAGAGCATATTATTGGAGTTATTAGCATTAAGGTAATCATAGCATTAAAGTAATCATGCTAGTAGCTACTCTCTCCGTTTTTTAATATAAGATGTTTTAGTATTTATCCACATTCATATGTATGCAAATGTATGTAGACATGTTTTAGTGTGCATGTTCACTCACTTTAGCATGCATGTAGACAACATGTGCAATAGCTAAAACATCTTATATTAAAAAATGAGGGAGTAGCATAGAATTGCTTTAAGACGTGAAACTTTTTCGAAGGTTTAGCGGTCAGGAGGCGACTACCTTTCCCCTCAACCAGCCGCCGCCACAGCGGGTTCCCCTGTCCGCCAGCTGCTATAGCGGCGCGAGGGTGGGGGACCCTGAATTTGTGTGTCCAGTCCATGTCTCTACGGTCTTCGAATTCTTCGTCACCCGTGAAGTTTGGGCATTGATGATCATCTGAATAATGGCCCAGTCAGTTCTTCCCATGTCGATATCTTTCCTCGGAATGGCGTCGACGAGTTGGAGTATAGTGGTGATCGTCAGCCATTAGTTTTGGCAGGATTAGCGACTATCTAAGATGGGAACATCCTGCGGAGGGGATGATGTCGCCCCATATTTTAGTTTTCAAGTTCAATCTCCATCTGATGAAGCTCAGGCATATACGGCAATAATTTGCGAGTTTTGTGTCTCCCATTTTTGTCTGGTCGGATTTGGGATTAATTTTTCGCCCTGCTCAGTGCTACGGTACGCGAGGCTCGGAGGTGGCGTTGCTCACGGCATGCGTTGAGGGATGCAGAAAAAAGATGGTGCAATTCTTTTTTTAAACTCATTCGTAATTTCATATTTTTGTACGGATGTGGATGTCTTATAAGGGTTGGTTTTAATTGATATATGGACTTAGTCGTTTACGCAAAAAACGATATCCATACTAGCACATGTCATTAACTGGGACAAGTATTCTCCGACCACTTAATTAGATTAGCGTATAAAATGTGAAAACACACATAATTTGAACAGCCTTTATTTAAACTTTTCGAGAAACATTATACTACTGTAATACCAAGTTGCATGCATTGTGCCTGGCATAGATTGTAGTAGCAAGTAGGCGAGAGTAGAAAGTTAGCTGAGCTGGGGATTCCAGCTAGGTGCATTGAACAATATATGGTACACGCATGCAAGTTGGGCGATTCATCATACTGTGGGCAATGTGTGCACGTACGGTTCAGCTCTCCCGTTCATCTACTTCTATAGAATCTTAGGGTATAGCTATGCGCCGCCGCTCTAGGTTTCTTCCAGAAAAGTTCGTGTCCATATATGTAGCTAGCCAGCCTACGTCGGAGAGAGATATGGAAGGGAGCACGGCGACGAAGATGCTGCTCGTGGTGGCAGCGGCGGTGGCGCTTCTGCTGCTCCCGCTGCTGCTGCCTCCCCTGCCGCCGCCGCCGTTGTTGGTGCTGTTCGTCCCCGTGGCGCTCATGCTCGCGCTGCTGTCCCTCGCCTTCCTCCCCAACCGCGACACTGCCGGCTTCGGAAGGCCGTCCGATGACTTCCCGCTGTGAATCGGTCCATGAGCGTGCCACCCTTCGTGGATCGAGATGAGATCGATGCATGCAGGAAGAACTGATCGAGTGCGTATGTGCCTACATGGAAGAACTGGGAGCACCTTTGAGCGAGAACAAGATGCACTTGCACATTGCCCTTGAAATGTGTGCGAACTGAAGTTCGATAGATGCTCAATGAAAGGCTCGATGGATCATAGACATGGATGGACCTAGTCAATGTATATAGCGTGTGGTTTATATGCAAGTTATTTTCTGTCTTCGATCGTTCATTATACTGTTCGAATTCAAGGTAATTATACTATTTCAGTGAACATTTCTACTCCTTCCGTATCAAAATATAAGTCACACTTGCTCATTACCAACCATATATATCTAGACATGAATCATGTCTAGATATATATGGTTGGTAATGAGCAAGTGTGACTTATATTTTGATACGGAAGGAGTAGTACGTAAGATTTTCTCTGACTTTGCCTACAAATTTACCGGCCGTGTCTGACCGCCTCTAGATTCATGGAGTGAATAGAATAGAATTTTTTTTGGCTGTGTAGAGGTAGTTGTTTGCTATAGCACATTGGACACAGGTTCGTCACTACGGCCGCGCGCAAGCGGTGTCTCCGACCGATCATTTCAACTTGCACAGTTCACGCTCATCAAACCGCTCGCCAAATCAGGGATACCGTCCTAGGATAGTTGAGACTTCTTCGAGAATTCTCAGCGCAAAGTTTCGACCAGAGCTAGTTGGTTGTTTCCTGCCTAGTGGGTACTGATTCAGAGCTTGCCAAATCCAAGGCCACTTGGTGTGTGCCTTAATCTATCAGCCATGTTGGCACAAATTAGCTGATGCCCGCCCAGATGCATGCATCGAGCCTGGCAGTGACAAGATTGACCCAGCAGCTAGCTTCCCATATTTGAACAAGCTGATGCGTACTTTGGTTTGAGCTGAAACCTATCTTACCTAAAATTTGGCTAGTTAAATATTTGGAAAAAGATTTTTTTGACAATAATGTGATCAAATCTCACTGCGAACAAAAAACTTGATCGATAGCTGCAACATAACTAAAGCTATACTACAAAGCAGTTCTCCCAGAAGTATGTGTGGGTGTTTCGAGCTTATCTGCATCGTCGACTTTTTTAAGATTCATACTCCACATTTTACAGTTACTGCTTGTACTTGCACACCTCTTTGCTTGTAATTGCACACTTCTTTGCTTATCTCTCCTGATTTTCTCTCTTCTGGTTCTGCCCCAATGATACAACGAGTCCCTTTTGTTCTGAAAAAGCGGGTATCTCCGGCCTGTGCACCAATCGGTGCTTATGGCCCTTTTATTGCATTATTGGAAAGCATTTACAATAGTTGTAGCTCAAGGGTCACATAGGTTTGACAGCCGACTAGAGAAAAGACCACATACAGATTCAATGCGTGGCCAAAGGGACAACTTGGAAAAAGGGAGGTGTTTTTGATTTGTTAAAAACAAAGTCATTGCAGACATTTCATATACCCCAAAATAAAGCACATACACCCATCGGATTTGTACTTCATCTTTCTTAGGAACTCCGTAGAATCAATTTTTGAACAAGTTCTATATGCTAATTGGAGGAGAAAGATTAGAAGTCATATGAACAATTCACCATATAACTGACGCAAGAGGATAAGAAATAAACAAGTGTTGAATTGTTTCATTTTTGTCACAAAAATAACATTTTTTACTACCCTGTTAATTTCTCTTAGTCGAGTTATCATTGGTAACAAGATTTTTTGTGTAGGAATCACACTAAAATCTTAATTTTTAGTGTTACCTTCATTATCCAAATATACTCAAAGTATGTCCATTCATTAAGTCAAAGATACATGGATTTCACCATAAAAACAATGGGTGCTGTTAAACCCCATCTAAATGCATCCGGACTAGCAGACAAAACAATATCCATTAAATGTTGAACCAAAAGAGCTATCTCGACCATTTCAGTTAGAGCCCTTCTAAATACTATATTAAGAGGGGCTACCAATATAACACTAGCCACCGAAATTGCCACTCCATCCCCAAATTAAAAGAAATAGTAGGGGCTTCCCCTACGGTATCACATTAAAAAAAATCCTCTCTGCTAGGGGACTCAAATTTAGTAAATTCGCCACTCCATCAACAGATTAAAAGAAAAGAAAATACGTCGAAAAGCAAAAGAGCAGAGCAGCTCGAAATGACAAAAGTGCCCCCAAGCCTCTCCATCCCTAACTTCTTTCCTTCATCCTGGTTCACCAAGACAAAAGCGACGGTTCAGGGAATTCCAATTCCTCAAGAAGCAAAAGAATTAGTTTGGTCCCTGTGAACTAGCACAACCACAATTCAAACAGCCTTCAAACAGCCTTAGTCGTGCCACGGGATATCTTCAAGGAATTCAAAGCTTCCCTGCACGTTTCAACACCAACTATATATGTCAGGATCATAGTTTTGGCAACATGTCCTTGATTAAGCTTAGGCATTCAAAGCATATGGCTGCATTGTTTAACAGATGTATGCAAATGTATATATATATCTCCTTCAAGTGTCTAGATCAAGCTCAGTAGTTGTATAAATAAATTGTATAGTCAGATATGACAAAGTTATGTGTGAGTTCCACAGATAGGGTTCCGTGTAAGATAAATAAAAGAGTTTAAGAATACCTCAATGCAGCCTCGATCTCAGCACTCCATGGATCTAACTTAGTCGCATCCAAAAAAGCATCGCATGCACTTTCGTAGTCCTGATGATACGATACAAGGTGAAAACAAGAATGTAATGTGGCCGACAATCGATAAAAAATTAGCCAACCAGGTAAGTTCATAATCCAACCTTCAATAACATGAGCGCTGCGCCCTGCCGGTAGCAGGCCTTCGGCCAGTAGGGCCGCATTTCTCTGCACGCAAGAGCGTCTTGCAGAGCCATGTGTCCGTCACCCAGACGGAGGCAGCAAAGACTCCTATTCGAGAGCAAGGTAGCATCATGACGGTCATGCTCCATTGCCTGCATCCAACAGGTAGCTGAAAATTTGCATGTCTGACTACATAAAAACAATAATCACATCATGATAAAAAGTACTTGTATAGTTCACAAGGCATCAAAGAACACCCTGACAATTTCTGATGAATTAGAACTTAAAAATGTACAGTCTGGACAATAGCCTGGAATATATATATACAAATAATTTCCCGCTATACCTTGAAAGTAGAGACATCACAGATCAACAACAGTAGAACTGTTGTCTCAGGACACATAGAAGTCCTTGTCAGGTCCTCGATCTTGATCAAACTTACTAGCGTTATGGCTATACAGAATCTCTTCAATAACTTAAAGAGAAGGTGTGCCTCAAAGCAAACCGTGAGGACAACTGGCAGTGATCATGTATGAAAAGAACAATGTGAAACTTGATCACCATCACCTAACATCTATTCAAGCAACTTCAGATGATGAGATATAAAATTCGAGATTACACATTGAGACATGGGGTGTAGTAGCATACCACACTGTACATCATTGCAGCAGAAAAATAGTCATTTCTCTTGATAGACTTGACTGCCTTTGACTTCAAATCTACTATTCTTCTTACAATTGAAAGTTTACCCTAAATGATCAAGAAAAACAAATGAATCAAGACTCAAGAAGGCAAGTACGTACAAAGCAGTACATAAACTGTCAAAGTTTTTAAAATCGATGTGTACTAGTTGGTGGGAGGGTGGTGCCTAGTGCCTTGGCTGGTGTGACCACTTATTGAAACGGTGTGATCATCCTCTTGTTCCTGATAGTAGAAGGAAGGGTTAATTTTGAGAACTCACGCTAATCTCCTACCATCTGATCATGTCACACTTGTGTGTCAGCTCTGCCGTGATGCTGTAATATGTCTGAAGGCAGTGTTGTTTCCATCAGTTAGGTGTAGCTGTTTAGGCATTGTTGCTTAGATGGGCTATGGGCCGTGAAGTGTGGGGTTGTGGGCTGCATCCTGTGTCTGGTGGACCCTATATAACGCTCACCTGCTGTAAGGTGAAGACCATCGATGAATTGAATGAACTAATTCCCTGTTTCTTCGTCGTCTTATCCTTTCTCACTTCTCTTCTCTTTATATCCCGATCCTCTCTCCTCTACCGGCAAACCCTAGCCGTGGCAATCACACCGCCGGCCACAGGCATTACGTTTGGTATCAGAGCATTGACTCACCACTATGCTTCGCAATCTCGACGTCTTTCCAGTAACACCGACGGATCGGTTGTAAAATCCTTCGATTGGCTGTAAATTTGAGATTGGCGTTTGGATGGTATATTTGAAGCTGCAACAAGGCCGTCAAAGTTCTCCATCCCATCGCTTCAGACTCGCTTTGTGTTGGAATTGATGGATCAACTCAAGGCGACGCTGCTGGTGCGCTTCAGCGACATGGATGTCAAATTTGGAGCGCGAACATCTGTAAGAGATCGACCAGAAGCTGAACAAGTATGCAGAGGTTCTGGAGCAGATGCAGATCAAGGTGGATCTCTCCATGGACTCCCTTAGCAAGGTGCAGGAAGAGTAGAACCAAGTCCCACGCACGCTGAAGGGACCCGAGCCATGCCTGGTATTTTCAAGCAATTTTTTGTGGAAACGGGTGCATGTCGGGTTGTCTTAATGCTGGAAGGGCATCCACTGGCATTTTACAGCAAGGCATTGCGTATGAACAACCAAAAATTATCCATATATGAAAAGGATTTTTTGGCTATTATTTGGATAAATGGAGACCTTATCTAGCAAAGAGTTTATTTGTGATTCGAACATATCACGAAAGCCTGTGCTAACCATTGATTTACAACACAATGTCATGTCAAAGCTTGCTGGCTTGACTTCAACTTTTCAATATAAGAAGGGACAGGATAATCTTGTAGCATATGCTCTGTCTAGAGTGGGAGATGCATTCAGCATGTATGAAATATCTGCAGGTTAGTGTGGATTCAAGAAGTACTAAACTCATATATAGTGGATTCAAGAAGAACAAGAGTTGTTTGTACAGTTGGCCATTTCTGGTATAAACATAGATGTCTTTGCCTTACAACATGGCTTGATTAAACTCAATGGCAAAGTCTGAATTAAGGCAGAGATGGGCGTTGCAGATAAAGATCATACAAGCTTTTCATGCTAGTGCTATGGGTAGACATTCTGATATGCAAGCCACTTATAAAAGACTGAGAAAGCGTTTGCTTGGACAAGCATGAAAACTGTTGTGGACGATTTTGTCAGACAACGTAACATTTGTCAACAAACAAAGCATGAGCATTGCAAACCTCCTAGCCCGTTATAGCCTCTTAAAAATCCCTGTTGGAGGTTGGTAAAAAGTATCTATGGATTTCATTGAGGGTCTTCATAAATCTGCTGGTTATGATACGATTTTGGTTGTGGTGGACAGATTCACTAAGTATGCCCACTTCATTCCACTCAATCATCCTTATTCAGAAGCTACAGTGGCAAAAGCTATTTTCAATATAGTCATTAAGTTGCACCTTGTTCCAACTTCTATTGTCTCTGACAGAGACAAGATGTACACGAGAAATTTCTGGAAAGAATTTTTAAATATTTTGATAGAAAGTTGCAAATGAGTAGTGCCTACCAGCCGGAAAGTGATCGTCAGGCTAAAAGGGTCAACTAGTCTCTGGAAATGTGCTTGAGGTGTGCAGCATATGATCATCTTAAGTAGTGGCACAATTGGCTAGCTATGGCAGAATTTCCGTATAACACTTCATTTCATGCATATATAGGTTGTTCACCATTTGAGGCTTTATACAATCACGAGCCTCAATCTGGTCTTCTACCTGATCTCAATATTGTGGCCAATCAAGAAGTGAAAGATTTCTTGAAGGAAAGACACTCTTGCCCAAAAATGCAGAAGTATCACTTGGAAAAGGCTCAACCGAGGCAAAAACATTATGCTGATAAGAATAGACATGACAGAGTTTCAAGTTGGAGAGCAAGTGTACTTGATGTTGCAAGCTTAGGCTCATTCATCTGTAGTCAATAGATCTTGCCCTAACCTAGCTTATAAATATTATGGTCCCTTTCAGATCGAAGAAAAAATTGTGATGTGGCATACAAACTGAAACTTCCAACATCCAGCTTGATCCATCCAGTGTTTCATGTGTCTCAACTGAAGTCCTTTACACCAGATTACACTTCTGAACTACTAATTCAGCATGAGTTGGATGCTTCTGAAGTGTGCCCTGATGAAATCCTTGATCGACGAGAGCAAGAAACAGAACAAGACTCAGCTAAAAGTGTTGACCAAATGGACATCCTTGCCAGCCTCATCAGCAGCCTGAGAAAACAATGATGTGCTCAAGAAGCGATTTCCATCTGCACCAGCTTGGGGGCAAGCTGGAACTTAAGGAGGAGCCAGCGTAACATAGTGTGTCGCCTCTATAGTGATGATCTATCGTATGTCTTAAGTCAGTGTTGTTTCCGTCAGTTAGGTGTAGTTCTTTAACCATTGTCGCTTAGATAGGTCGTGGGCCGTGTCAGAAGGTGGACCTTATATAACGATCACCTGTAAGGAGAAGATCATCGATGAACTGAATAAACTAATTCCCTGTCTTGTTCTCCTTCCTCATGTCTCTTCTCCACTAGTACCCTAGCCATGGCAATCATACCGCCTACCACAGGCATTACACACAAATATGTACATCTAAATTCTAAACCTGTCACGGGCTTGATGGTTAGGAAGCTATGGGTTGGAGCGGAGGTAGTAGTTGTGGGTGATCAAAGAGCGCGGCCAGAGATTGCACCAACCTATGGCTAGAGAGGGATGAGGAACGGGGCGCCAGGGCACAACAGCAAGGAGATGAGAAGATATTGATAAATCTCTAGTTGCTTTATTGATCAACGAGGGGTGGACTTATATAGTCCATTTACCACTTGTAATCTTAGAAAGAAACTCTAATATTTGGAAGTAGCAGGAAAGCCTTCTTCTGCCTGAACCTTTCCATTTTCCAAATCCTGACTTAAATAATAAATACAGGCAGCAAGCAATACGTATCTATCTAGACTCTAGACTCCTCGTGCATCACGGCTTGGAGCTGCAACCTTGGGTCTGGGGCACATTCTCCTACGCTGGAGTTTCTTTCGCCACATGACAAACCCATAATGAGCAGTCAAAAGCACCTCTTTTCAGCATATAAAAATAAAATAGGAATATAGCAGCCGCTATCTTTCTTGTATAACAACCTGTGTAATCTGGTTTTGGCAGGCATCTACCACAATCTGCACTGTGCTCAGCATCGACCTTTTTCCCCTTAATTCAAAGGTACACAGTTTTCCTACGTATTCTAGAAAATAAACTACCAACATAACAATATCAACATACATATAACCTACAAAGCCCTATCAGGCCATCACTCCCAACAAAAGAATCCTTTAGAAGATTATCAATAGTATGTATAAATTGTTCATTGAATCAAAAGAGGCAAAAAGAAAAATAGCTAATTTTGTGTATGGTGACTCTAACTGGGAAACTATGGATCCAAAGTTGATGCCAAGATTAAACTAGGAAGTATATGAAATAAAAAGGATCAAATGCATACCTGTTTCATAGACACTGACTTTGCATGGTGTATAATTCCGTCGATGTTCCAATCATGCACAGTTGGAATACAAGAAGTTACAGGAAATAAGATCTCAACATCTTCCCTTGTACCATTCAGTGCAGCGATTTCTATTGGAATACAACCTGACTGTTATAAATAAACAAAGTTCATTGTCAGAAAGGCACTTCCAGAAAGGTCACAGGAATGGAAAAGAACAAGGCAAAATTGTACTCGACTACTAAGATAAGAAAAAGTTTAGATAATTAAGAAAATATAGAACTAATTGATAAAATGACTGTCAAAGAACCGTACTTTTCTATTAACACTTCATACCCTTCCTTCTAGCATCCCGCCATCCCCACATTCAGACTGCACCTGACAGCCCTTATGCAACCCCTAAACATGTTTCCAAGTTATCTTGTTTACAAATCTTCGTCGGCAATGACATTGAGTTTTTAAACATAAGCAACATTGGTACAGTATAAACTTGTACAAGTACGACTTACTCATACAAGATATGCACGATTTCAAAGGTACAACAATGATGACTTAGCAATATTCACGACATTATCAAAGAGATACATGATGAAAGAAGTCAAAGAGTTACATGATTAAGAATAGAGATATAGTAGAGATCTATTTTTAGTATTTGATGGCCCCCTTTTCCAATTATTCGATCTGGATTATTTGCACCAGGAGATCAGGTGGCATTTCTAAAATGCTACCAGTCCTTCACAGATCAAACTATATAACATGCAAATGCAATAGCACACCAGCCCAAACTAAGATGGTGGTGTCGCCAAGTTAGCTACGTGCTAGTGCCACGGCATGCTAAGAGGTAGGTACTAAAAGATAGATAGAACAGTGCGAAAGAGAAATGAAAATGTCATCACCTCATTGGTTCTACTGTTGTTCAGAAAGGTAAGTGTGTGCATTTGTAAGGATGTATTAAGATCATGGAAATATTTCTAGGCAGCCAAAAGTCTCAATGGCAGTTTTAATTAAGTCGAATGTCATAAGAAAACACATGACCCCTAGAATTCTATTTGCATAAGGCATGTTACACCATACAGTCTAAATATAAGATTTTAGGAACTTGGATTGAGTGGAACAATTTGATCCTAGCAAGAATCTTAGGGCATGTTTAGGAAATGCTTCAACTCTTAGATTAGTGTAGGATCTAAAGTATGCAGGCTAAAATAAGATGGTTTTAGCCTCGCAAACAAAATGCACACCCTAAACCCCCACTCAACCCCCAACTCTAGCTCCATGAATTCTTGGAACCATGAATACACAGCTTCATGAATTATTGGGCCTGTTCGGGAGAGCACCAGCTCCAAGAATTCAATGTTAAAAGATGGGAGGTTGAGAAAAATTCCTACTTGCAGAATATGGTGGATCTTAGATTCCGCTATCAAAACGCTTAAAGTATCTCTGATTTGATGCAGATTCCAATCATGACAACCTCTAAAAAGAATTCTTGTGTGCTTGAACAGCAGTTGGAAAGTTCAAGCAATTGGCATGCCATGGCATAGAAGTAAATCTTACGGGATCAGGAACATTAGGGTCAGCACCAGCTTCCAGTAAGCATTTCAAACATGCAGCTAAGCCTTTATTCGCAGCAGCAGCTAAAGGGGTTACAAGACCATCATTTACATCCGCGCCAGCCTGCCAAAAAATATTATTACAAAACAGTATGTACAGGAACACTATGGGCTGTTATGTTCTTGCCGATTAGACACGATGCTTTTTCGTGGAAACCATAAGTGTAGTGTGGCCATAAATATGTCTCAAAGGTATCTCACATAATAAGCAGCATTAAAGAAGGCCAAACCTACTTTAGTGTGGGAAAATGTAGCATTGAAAGAAAAAATTCTTAAGTAATTCAAAGGCCTAACACATTGATGATGAAGACAGCAGGCATAGTGTTCTAAAAAAAGACAGCAGGCACGATACCTCAACCAGGAGCTTGACACATTTCACTGAAGAAGCCGTTATAGCAACAAGTAGAGGGGTATCAGCACCAGGTACTCTCTTGTTATACTAGTGAGAAACAGATAACACATGAGTTATTATCTGAAGTAAAGGCAATTGCCAGATGTAGGAAAGAACAGACAAATAGAATGAAGAACACATTCTGTAAAACAAAAAAAAATGTTTCGATGGCATTGCAAAAGCAGACATGTACCAACAAGAGTTTCTGGAATAATATACTGAGTATTGATGCCTTCGTGGCCAATTTGGGCAATTGGACCATTTTTTGTAATTCAGTCCCATGTGTCTCTTAAAAGAAGTAGGCGTACAACAACTACATCAAACCGTTTTATTCCCAGCCAGGGAGGATAGAGCCTACAGATGAACTCACCAAGACCACCAAAAGAAGTAATCAAATATGAAAGAAAAAATCTACAACATGAATTACTAGAGGGAATACAAATTCAAAATGTTGCAATTTCCTTAAAATTGGCATTTGAAAACATATGATTGTCTAGAGTTGGGCCTATATTGAAGTAGCAGGTAGGATGGAGCTGCAACGATGGAGTACATGGAGCTAGATTTCTTCGTGAAGTCAAGAATAGCTCTGGCCAATAATGCCTACAACTCTCTGAGAATGCAGCCTTAGTACACTTTAAACAAAACTTAATAGAGTCTGTTTGATCACTGCTACGAAGACATGATCTTGAATAATTTGTATACAAAATTGTAAGAGTTAGCTCATAATTTCCCTCTGACTTCACAACTCTTGAATAAATGCAGTAAAGCGGACCCAACACCACATGCCAAGCAAATGAAACATGAGAAAAATGCAACTAGAAAAAATGACACTTCGGAGGAAACAGTAAGTTTTTAAACCTACATCTGCGTGGTTCTCCAACAAAACTTTCATAGCTTCATCATGTCCCTCGAAGGCTGCAACATACAGTGGTGTCCCACTAACGGATACCGGGTCTACACAAACTCCTTTTGCAAGCAAGAGTTGCACTATTTCACAGTCTCCTGAGAAAAGAAAAAAGAGTAAAAGAGAATCCAAGAGGTAATTATTACAAATTACAACTGATTGTGTGATGGGGGGAAATTAATATGATCAAGATCCACACTAATTAAAACTACATGCGTGTCGTAAGCTGTACTCAAAACGTAAGCAGCTGAATCACACGAACTAGCACAAAGAGCTGGATGTGGTCACGTACTGGTACACACACTGAAATTTGATTGTTTTTTTGCTTCACGACGATGGCTACATGTCCTATTTATAGGACTTTACAAGCCGGCCTACTACCAGGAAATATCTAGTACTACCTTCATCTGCCTTCTAACGATTACTACAAGTTTTCTTTATTCTAGAAACTACTGCTAGCTACTAGCTTAGCTACTAAGCCACGACAGTGAATATGGTAGATATTTCTAAAGCTGTGCCTTCGTGGACATGAGCAGAGGGTGATGCACAGGATTATCCAACAATGCCCAGGAATAGTCACAAACAGAGAAAAGGAGCAGGAAACGGGCAACTTCCGAATCCTAAGGAAATCACCTAAGACAAGAAAAAAAAGGCAGCAATGTTCTTCTACTCATATACAATTACAAACATGAAACATTTCTCAGAAAGCTTCTAGTCAGGGAACAATAGAACACCTCCCATGAAAAGAGGATGTTCTCCATTACAGATCAATTTCGCTATCAGTGTGAAGGTAACCCAGTTTTCTTGTATTAGCTCAGGGAAGGAAGTGGCTGTGAAATACCGGCATCATTTTACATCAAAAGTGACATACAAGCAAGAAACTAGTAAATGGCGTAATGTTGGTCAATTGTTAGCACTTTATCTTTGATGTCATAACCAAGGAAATCAATCTGAATACTTTGAATAACAGGACTACAAGTCTTCCGTCACGTTGCCCCTCGCAAAATAGATACCAACGTTTTGTTGCAAATTCCCCCTTCTACTCGTCATAAAACCAACTGGAAGCATAAAAAAATCTCATGTGCTGGAGAAGTACCTCTTCCAGCAGCAAGATGAAGTGGGGTGAACCCTTCGTCATCAGCTTTTGTTGGATCGGCCCCATGATCAAGAAGATAACTGACGGCGTCCACGCTTCCTTCAATAATAGCCCAGTGCAAAGGTGTTGAAGCTAACAAAATTAAGGTTTTGCGTCAATTTCTGGAGTATTTAATAGCATGACATTTATAAATTGCTGGTCCAGATATGGTTATTGACCCCGATACTGAACAAAGCGGACAATGAGGAGCAGTGGCGGAGCCAGGAATTGAGACGAGGGGGGCGAACAGTAAAAGGTGTGCCACCGGCGAAATTTTTTTTTGACAACACATGTAATCCACAATTGTACGGAAAGAACAATGTAAATAAGTCGAAGTCTCATAATATTATAGCTCACAAAATTTAGGCAAAAAAGCAAGTGTATTCAACACAAAAAAAGGTTCAAACAGATTCAATTTCATATTTCATGAAGCACAAGTACAAACTGATTACAAAGAACAAAAAAAGTACATAAAAAATAGTGCTACATTTTGATGAGCGGCAAAAAAGCAAGTGTATTCCGCCGCCTCTGCTCCTGCAACCCGCCAGGAGATGAGCGGTGCGGGCGAGGGCGGGGTGCGGCGAGGGCGACCGGGCGAGCTCGGGGGCGAGGTCCTGGTGCGCGGGGACGACCGGACGAGCTCGGTGGCGACCAGGCGAGCTCGGGGCGAGGTCCTGGTGCGCGGGGACGACCGGACGAGCTCGGGGGAGATGAGGCAGGGCGGAGACGAGGGAGCCGCGACCGGGCGGGTCAGGGCAGTGGCCGGTGCCGGCGAGAGGCGGACTGGGCGGGGGCGGAGTGTGGCGGCGCGCCGGCGTGGGGAGAGAAGAGGCAGGGGCGGGGAGAAGGTTTAGGTCGGGCCGTCGGGGAGAGAAGAGGCAGGGCGTCGACGACTTTTCTTTTTTCCTATTTTTCCTAGTACCTATTTTTTTTCTACCAAATCCGAGGGGGGTTGGCCGACCAGGCTCGACCCCCTGCTGGCGCCGCCACTGATGAGGAGGCACCTTCATCGTTAACGGCGTGCACATCCACGCCTAGCTCCTCGACCAAATACCTGCACACCGGTAGTCCCCCGTTTCTGGCGGCGAAGTGCATCGCCCCGGAGCCACCCTCCTTGGTCGCCTCCACCACCTCCCTGGGACGGCCCCTGCCCTTGTCCAGCGCCTCCACCAGCCCTGCGACCGGGTGTAGGGGGAAAATCAGTACCCACACCGAAATCGAATCGAAGGCTACCGCCTACGTACTCTTGAGGAGGCAGAGGTCGTCGTCGTGTGCTGCCCGCAGGAGCAGATTCGATCCGTGGGCGGCCGGCGGGGCAGAGCTAGGGTTTGGAGGGGCACAGGAACGCTTGGCCGAGGTGGCGGCGGCGCGGGGCGTGGCCATGGCGACTGGCGGGTCGATGGGGTTTGGAAGGGAGGTTTGACTTGACTGCTTGAGGTGGGGAGAGAGGCGGAGGCCGGAGGAGGCGGAGGCGGGAAGACGGAAGGGCGGGCGGAGGAAGACGACGTGTCAATCAAGGTGGAAATGCTGCACGCACGTTTCGGTGTACACAAGTTATTTTATTTTTGTCATTTTTATTATACCCGAAACGACCATATAGTTATCTAAAAGTATAAACGGTGAGTCTCCTAACGCCTAGCTCTTCTCGGCCGTCCGCTCCTCGGGCCGCCTCAGCACCGGATTTGTTTAGCCGGCTAGTACTACGTCCCTCACGGCCCATTGCGTCCGGACCGTCTTGGCCCACCTTTCGTCTGCTCCGATCGGGTGTGATGTCGATTTTTGTCGTTGTTTGAGTCGCGCGTCTCCATCCTAGTGCATTGCTCTCGCTGGCGTCTCGCCGCTAGTCGGAGGGTATGTCCCACTGTATGGGGACTCCATCTGTGGGTTCTGGCTTTGTCTTGGTCCACTTATCAATCATACGCGTGGGGTGGAGGTCGGTCTCGTTCTGACCTACGAACCGACGGGTTTTTCGCCTCGCTCATGTCTCGTTGTCTCGAACCACGCCGCGCCGTACTTGCTTTCGTCTCTCTGGGGGTACATTTTACTGTGCGGGGATGGTGTATTTCTGCGCGCCATCAGGTGGATGCTTGCGGCTGTCCCCATTTTCTCGTGTTTCTTCTACCTTGTCGGTTGCCGTTCCTCGGCTCGACCGCTTCATTCCGTGGCCGTAGGTCCAGAGTGGTTTCGCATTTGTCGGTCTTTGTTCTCTCGTCGTCGGCTGCTACTTCTCCATCGTCGTTGATCCGGTTAAGGGTGGATTCGTGGGGATTCAATTTGTTCCATTGTGGCCTCGGGGTGGTAGATTTGTCGTTTTTATTTGTTTGGTTGCCTTCACGGCTGCCGCAACTCTGGTCTCGCTTGTTTCTTCTCTTGATTTTGGATGGGTCCTGTTCGTGGTTGTAATTTTGCTAGAGAGTTCCTATTCTTTTTGTTCGCTTCAGGTTTCTTGTTCTTTGATTTCTTTTGACTGTCTTCTTACATAGTTTCTTATGTTATTCCCTTACTTTGCAGGTCCTCATCTTGCTGGATATCTCTTGATCGGGTGATCGCGTCTGCTTCACTGGATCTAGCTCCATCTGTGTTTGTGATGAATTTTACCGTTTCGTTGTTCTTGTTGTTACCTTTTGTCATGGTTTTCATGTGTTTAGCTTCGGGTCTATGATTAGGATTCATTCGTGCGCTATGGCGGAACATTAATTTATTTATTTGGCATTGTTGTTTAATTTTTTGGCCCCTTGCCGAGGCAAATGGCCAATTTTTCTCTTTGATTATATTGGATCGGCAGACAGGCTGAGTGAGGAATAATTTCAATTGATACTCGACTGGCTTGAGTTTATTTCGATCCAAATTCTTGCAAATTGGTTTTTGCACTCGGTTGTTTATATCTTGCCTTCCTTAGTAGCTCTCCCATATTATCCTTGTATTCTTTATGTTCTTCCTCAATTTGTGGAGATTGGGCAAACCTTCTCACATCATTTTACCTTCTCCCTCTTCGCACTGTCGGGACCCATCACATTCTTGGCTCTTCCTCCATCTCAGTCACCCCTGACTATTTGGATCGTCCCTGTGTGCCAATTAATCATGTAGATTCTATTGTGCAGCTCGACCACACCTACGAATCTTATACATGTAAGTCCATCGTGGCATTAAAATCCATGTATAAAAACATGTCTACGAAAAACATCATGTCTTGGAGACAGTTCATCTGGACGTTTATATGCTTGCGAAGCAACTGCATGTCAGCATGTGCAAGTAATGGAGGGATTGACCATGTATGGGATCTTAAACTTGATGTTTAGTTGCATTCATTTCTGATTAAATTTTTAAATGGTTTTTCTGAATGTGAGCTTTTTTCGTCCTATTTTTTAACGTGTTTTTCGGCCTATTTTACTTCTGTCATATTTGGGCCCTAATCTTTTGGCATTTATCTTTGTTTCATACTGGGGTTCATGCTTCATAGAAGTGTTTTCATATGCTTTTGATTTTAGTGTTTATGAACAAATAGGCCTTTGATTATGAAATGTGTAAGTTTTTGGTGTTAACTTGTCTGAGCTGAATTCAAATAAGTTGAAATATTCATTATGAAAAAGACCAAGGTAACAGAGAAAATGTTATTGTATATAAAATAAAAGCGTACAAGGTGATTTAGTGTGGAAATGCAGTGTACATGATCTTCAAACTTGACTTGTGACGTCATCACTGGCTTTGGGCGATACAGTTGACACCGAAGGAGGAGGATGGTCGACACCGGCTTCGGCATCCGCTGCTGGCGCTGAAGGATGAGGGTCACCGCCGGCAGCTGCCTTCTGGTCAGCGTTCTCCCGAGGAGCCTCCGCCGACTGCCCCATAGGGATCCCCGACTCCTCCGCGAGCGGCTTCTTGGAGCCTGCAGCAACTGTCGTCGCCTCCAAGAGGATGTACGAGGCGATCTGAAAGATCACCGTTACGATGAACAAGATGGTCGCCGCCGCGAACGCTCCTGTGCCCGGCGGGACACATTTGCCGCTGCCGTTTGTCCGCTCATCCCCGCCCGTGCTCACAATCCCGGCCCCCATGAACAGTACCACCACTATGATGGAAAGGATCCTGCGAGTTTGTACGCGCATGTCACATGTGCAAACTGCATCAGAATTCAGAAGTACAGTACCATTTTTATTTTCCAGGGATCGTTGCACACGTACGAACGTACCATGAGAAGGTGGATAAGACGATGGCGACGATGCGCTTGGCCTCGCTGGGGATGCCCCAGGAACGGCAGCAGCCGCAGCAGCTGGTGGCGGCGGTGGCCACGATCTGCGTCGTTAGCGCCAGCAGCGACGCAACGATCCCGCAGCCCACCGCCGGCGAGGCCTGGTACTCGCACGACACTCCGTGATGGTTCCTTACCAACGACTGCATATATGTATAACAACGCACACGTACACAGTTAACGGTAAAAATCAAGCTACATAATAAACTGTCAAATAAGGAATCACGTCGATCGAGCGCGTGAGCGTCTAGTTAACTAACCTGCGCCGCTGAGGCCGTGCCGGCGATTCCCAAGATCACCGTGAGTAGGCCGAGGGCGGCCACCACGACGCATGCCACCATCGTCCATTTGTTCATCCCCATCGCGATCCGGCAGCTATATATATCTCGATGCTATATCTCAGGTTTAATTTCCTAACGACATGCAAGATGCTTGTGCGTGCACGTACATATATACGATGGGCTAACTCGACGGCGGTCGAATACAAGGTTGTTCCGTTGTTTCATTTCGTTACGAGCTATAGAGTTGTCCGCTGCAGAATAAGCTAGCTGTAGTGCATGTAAAGTTGTAGCTCAAGTATGTATGATTAAGCTGCATGCAACCTGTCTCCCACCTATCAACGTCTGTGCGCGCTTACGATAGTTTTACATTGGGTTCTCAGTTGGTCCAGTCTAATTGTTGATTTGGTCACGACACACGACCAGCAGCTAGCAGCTACATATACTTCACTATCTTAATTACTCCCTCCGTTTATCACTATAAGACGTTTTACGTTTTGTGTACAACTTTTGTCACGTACAGGTAGACGTGCACGACTCGCACCACACGCACTCGCAGCACGCGCACGACTCGCTCTCCCTCTCGTCAACCCGGTCTCCCTCTCGCTCCCCACCGACGCCGTCGCCGTCCGCCCACCGCTCCCTCTCGCTCTCCGGCTCCCCACCGTCCCCGCCGCCTCCCCCCACCGCTCCCCACCGCCCCCTTTCTCCGCACCACACCGTTTTCTCTCAAACAACCCACACCCCGCGCGCTACACGAATCGGTGAAAGAATGGATTTTTATCGCCGGCGACGAGCTTCTGGGCGACGCCGGCGCTGGATCTACACCAGCGCTGGATATGCGTGCGCAAGCGGTGGATCTGGCTGACAGAGGCGCTGGATGTGAAGCAGCGGCCGAGCGGTGATCTGGAGCGGTGCCGGTGCAGCGGATCCGGATGAAGACGTCGTCGTCCTCACGGTGCCCCCACCATGGTAGCACGGGCACTGCCCCACCACGCCATGGTGCCACGGTTCCGTTCGTCAGGTGCTTGCTCTTCCTCTCTCTTCTCCTTGCGTCATGTGTCTGGTACTTGGATTTGCGGATTTTCCCTATCTTGTGTACTCCTTGTATCAGCGTAGCGCCGGCTCTCCATGAATCACTAATTGTCAGTAGGATTTGTACTCCTTGCTTGCTGCATCATGCTGCTTCCTAAAATTTGACTCCCATGCTTCTTTAGCAAGAGGTCTTGCTTGTTAATTTGGCACAATAAATCGAAGGTTATTTCCCTGCTGCAGCTGGGCTTCGATTAGATGTTGTACATGCAGGTGTCTGGAGTAGTTCAGTTTCAGCACAATAAATTCAGTTTGCTTAAAGAAACTTAAATACTCCTGTGAACTGAAACTGAAACTGCTTGCAGCTTGCACTGAAAATTCAGAGGTGCGCTTGTATTATACTCCTGCTTGTAGGAAAAAAACAACCTTTGGCTTCCATTGGAAAAAACAATTTTACATGGAGTACATGTTGAACTGTAATCTTATGCACCTGCTACTAGGAGTTGATCTTATTCAACTTGAATGCTTACTTGAGTCATTTTACTGCAGTAGTGTTAGCAAGAGTAGCAGTATGCTTGATCTTGCGTACTCCTGGTGTTGTCTTGTGTTAGCATTACCAGCAGAGTACTCCAGGTGTTGCTTGATGAAAATTTCATGAAAATCTTCAGTACAAACTTGCTCTGTTGCTGTAACTCACTGTAATTTTCTGAATACATGAGTGTGTGTGCGCATGTATCTGAGTACAAAATCGAGTGATACAAAATGCTTGTAAAATTACTACTGGAACAAGTTCTGCTTGGAGTACACTACTGAATTCAAGTTCTGCTTGCTTAAATAAATAAATACACACTGCTACTTGCTGTAGCATAAATACAGAATGCTCCTTGCTGTGCATGATCTGCTGCTAGCAGTAGATATTGCTTGCTTGTCCTGTCTCACACGAATACTGCAACAGTAAATACACACAACAGATTCCTTGCAGTAGCATAAATATTAAATACACACAACATATTCCTTGCAGTAGCATAAATACACACACAACATATTCCATGGAGTAGCATAAATACACACACCCTTAATCAGATCTCTTAGAGTTTTGGGGCTTAGAGAATCCGTTAGTGATTGGATTGACCTGAAAAACCCTAGATCAAGGACGTTCAAGTCCGGGCTGTTGGCTGGCTGCTGCATCAGTTGGATTTTGAGTCCGGTATTGGCCGCAGCTGCCATGAACGCTGAGTCGGTAGGCAATATGTGCGGCGTCGCATTGTCTTGTTGAATGAAGATAGTTTTGCCAGCATCTTCTTCGGGCCAAACGGCTTGAATTGCAGGTAGCAGCTTTTCTATGAAGTACTCCCTCATCACATCCCTATTCACTATTAGTGTCTTAATCTCTAGTGTCCCCTTTGGCCTGTTGTCACTTCTTCTTTGGGCTGGAACCTCTTTTACAAACGGCCAAATACCTATCTTCCCATCGAATGTCATGTTACCTTCACTGTCGTATCGTGGTCTAGCCACGGCAGTAAGGAACATTACTTTTCCAATGCAACTCTTAGGTATAGGTCTTGTTGGATCTTGTTCATCAGGTAGCAAGTAGTATGTTTTGTTCTCATGGGTCATGTAGAACCACTTTTCATCAACATGCACAATTCTGTGCATGTTGATGAAAAGAGGGTGTCCATTTCTTGTTGTAGTTTCATCAACCATGCCTAGACAGAACTGCACCCTGGTCTTCTTGTGCTTTTCGGTTAGGACAGGCTTTAGGGAACTTGTGTGCCTCCTAATTTGCTTCATTTGGAATCTTGTGTATAGAGTTGAAGGGTTCACTTTCAGCTGCCAAGCAAGTGACCTTATGGTAGACCTCTTATTAAGTGGAATCGTGGGGATGATAGACAAGTCAATGTCTAGTGGCTTCCTTCCACATCTGCCCTTCTTTTTGCATGCAACATTCACTTCTAGACCTTGTGCGATTTGTCGCATCGCATCTTTCCATATTCTTTGTATGATTTGAATATCACACTTGAAAAAGTTGGCAATGTCTTGCTTGTCCTTTTTCTTAAACTTGCCTCCTCTGCTCATACACAAGGTGTGCATTGCCACATAAGCTGCATATATTTGCTGGTCATTAAGTGAGTTTCTTTTTCTCTTTGGTTGCTGCGCACCTACAACAAAATAAAACAAAAGAAATTAAATGTTGCTTGCTGAAATAAACTTGTGCTTGAGTTTGAATACTGGAAACAAATGTTGCTTGCTGAAACAAATTTGCATGAAACTTGTGAGAATTTTGCATGAATTGCTACTGCTGGATGCTATTGTTGGATGCTACTGTTCAAACTTAAAACTGTTACTTGCATGAATTGCTACTGCTGGATGCTACTGTTCAGCCTAATTGCAAGTTTTTCTAGCAAGTGTTAAATTAGATCTCTGAAAATTAGGTAGTGGCATGCTCTAAAACTGGAGTTTTATCTCTGGAAAATATGCGGTAGCACTAGTGCACTACTCCATTTGAGCAACTAGCAGCTTCAATAGCAGTTCAAGTACTGTACTGAAAATACTAGTGTACTTAATACTAAAAATGCAAGCAAGTATTAAACATCTCCTGTTTGTTATTTCCACTATTTGATTTCAACCCAATGTATTGAACATTTCCTTTTTGTTGTATCAGGTACCGGATGAACCCAATATATCATACATATGCTCACGCTACTATCCTGCTCCTGAGCTCATATTTGGTGCAACTGAATATACAACTTCAATAGATATATGGTCAGCTGGATGTGTTCTTGATGAAGAATATCAACTGTAACGTAGATTTTCTTCATGTTTCCACCTACTGCTACTGTTCATACTAACTTGACCATTTTAACTGTAATTGTACCTGCATCTTGACCATTTTCATGAATTGCATCTTGACCATTTTCATCTACTGCACCTTGATCATTTTCAGGAATTGCATCTTGACCATTTTCATCTACTGCATCTTGATCATTTTCAGGAATTGCATCTTGACCATTTTCATCTACTACATCTAGATCCATTTCATCTTCATGTTGTTCAGGTGGTGTAAGGTTGAGGTCCAACATTCCAACTTTTGGTGCTGGCAAGTTGAGGTCCAACATTGGAACTTCTGCTTGGGCAATTTCCTTCAGATTTCATGGGTAAGCTTTCTTCTTTGCTACTCTAGCCTTGATGGCAAGTTGATCATGTACTAGTTGCGGTGAAACTGATATTGCGTTTCTCTGATAACTTCTGTTGCTGAACTTCTCTACTCCTGCTGCTGCTGTTGCTGAACTGTTGCGGTGAAGCTGGAGTAGGATCTACTGATGCTGCTGTTGCTGAACTGCTTCATGATCTACTGTCAAATTGAGCACCTGGGCGAGGCGAGGTGCCAGCGACGACAACTACTGTACTGGATGAAACTGTTGGGTTGCGCAACGGAAACTTAAAAAATTTCGTTTACCATAATACGCAACAGCCCAAGATCTATACTATTAAGATATGCAGCACCCCATAATGCTAGATCTAGAAAACTTACTACAACCGTTGCGGAAGATCTTGTTGTAGTCGAAGTAGATGTCGGGGAAGCCTGATGAAGAATCTCACGTCCACGCCGGTTGGTGTGAGGACCGGAATTACACTTCCAGACCCCCTGTGTAATCATGTCAATCCCAAGATCAATGTTGACAACACAGCGAAATGATACCATTGCAGAACGTTCAAAAAGTAGTATTACATAGTTTGAATAGCAATAGAGAAATGTCTTGTGACATTTATTACAATCAGAAAGCTCAGCGGAAATATAAATGCGAAGTGACTCCATCTAGCCACAGGCAGTCGATGTAGTCCACGAGGCCTCACTCTTAAGCATCGTCGTAGTAGTCGTAGTCTTCTTCTTCTTCGTAGCGATCTGAATAATCAACAAAAGCAATGCGATGAGTACATAATAATGTACTCAGCGTGCCCCCTCATGCAAAACCTATAATAGCTACATGTGGCTTCAAAGAAAGGCTTTATGGTTCTTTTGCATAAAAGCTAATTTTGTTTGCAATACCATATGTAGTAGTTTTGATAAAAACGATTTTAGATGAAAACAGGTTTTGTATTCAGTGTAATGTTTCTCATCATTGTGAGTGTCCTCGACACCTCACGTTCTCCATAAGATTCCAGAATAGGGGTAGAGGGAAGTAGCAAAACAGGGTTCCTGTATGTCAAGAAAGATTCATGTGTCGTCCATGACCGTGGACACGGCTATTCGAATAGTTTTACACTCTGCAGAGGTGGTACACTTTCACCACACGTCACAAACTCGCCTAATTGCAACCAGCCGTCGCTAGCATAGCAATAGAGAATTCGTGACAAGGTCTTTTAGCTAGATCCCCCAAAGATGTGACATGCCCACCGGGTATGGCGCCGGAACTGAGAGTACGTCCCCAAACCGGTCCCCCCATCTGTGCCGAAGGTTCTCCCGTAGGCAGACACCCTATCTGCGGTACGGCGACATCGACACCAAAGGCTGACTAACTTACTTGACCCAGCCAGAGCCCATTAGCATGTGGTTGTACGGTGGTCACAATCTTCAAATCCGAGACTTATTAGGCCCTTATGCGGCACGGACGACTGATTGCCCCCTTCAGCTTGTGAAGGGCAGCCAATCGCTCCTTCATTACTTGATCCAGCAGTCGCCCGCGCCAATGTTTAGATGGTAAGTTTCACCCAGAGTAGAAGGTAGAGTAGAGGAAGCAACAACGGCTAATCAGCCTAGCTCAGCGAGCTCAACAGATTCAACAAGGTATTTGTGACCCAAGGGTCAACCAATTCCTCCGAAGAGGCAAGATAAAAGATGTCCTAGTGAATATTGAGCATGGCTAAGCATTTCTATTCTACTGGATTACTATATAATCTCTACTCAGGGTATGAAGTATATAAGGCGACAAGCGGATCAGGCTGGTGTGTCGATCGACACGCCAGTAAATAAAATAGCATGCATATTTGTAAAACAATAAAATAATGCCCCTTTTAAAAACATAGGATAAAAACATGAGAGGGGGGGCATGCCTTCGTTGACGAATCTTTTTTTCTTCAATAAGTTGATTATATCCACGTTCTTCAATGAGTTGATTATATCGACGTTCTTCAATAAGCTGATCATATCCACGCCCAACCACGTCACTCCCTACTCGTCGTAACGATAGCAAATGGCAACCAAATAAATACCTAAGCAATAATTACCAAATCCAAATGAAATACAAATGAGAATGAAAGGAGTAGTAGTTGAAGAATAGGATAGAACAACTTGATAGAATTGTGAAAGTGAGCTGTGACAACGCAGATATGAATCAAATGGCATGGATAGGATGCTGGGATAGATTATCAGAATGGAATGTAGTGCTAGGATATATGGATAGATATTACTATATCTAACTGACTATAAACCCAACATAAGGCTGGGTTACAACATAGTTGGTCGTACCGTGTAACACCGCAAACTCAATTAGCATAATGTAGCATAACTAGCTAACTAGTAAACGTACAAACAAGACATAGCGATGAACGATATCATACTATTTTGTAATCATCAAACAACACTTATCATACTAGTGATATAAACAACAATTAGGATTATCTACCATGATAACACAAGCATATAAGCAATACAAGAGCTAAGATAAACATCGTCATCGTATATAAAACGATAGCAATTGCTAAAGTTGATACAGTAGAAACACACATTAATACTAGCGAACAGTCTAGCTATACACCGGCCACAACAGATAAGGTTAACATAACAACAAATAAATACTACCATAGCTATACTTCATCGATAATAAGCTAAGAGCTAAACAAGGTGTAACAACATCTAAACAGTATGAATCATGCCATAGCAATATCAAACTCGGATATGTTAAATATACGTGAACAACTCAAATACACCTTCCATAACAAGAATACCATTACAACTGTAAAGTACTAAGCACATTATATACTAACCAAAATATCATTACAAGCATATAGCAAACAAAGTATAGCAATATGACTAAACACAAAGGAGATACAAGACTAAACATTTGAGAGATACTATAACATGGTACCAATAACGGGCAAACATAACATTACCAACATGAGAGAACAAATCATACAAGTACATACTACAAATCACACTCATGCCATTCTACTATCTAGTAAGAGAAAACATAGACTACGAAGATATGATATTATCATGCGCCACTACCATAAAATACAAACTATCATAATCATGGGATGATCTACTACAACAAGTAACACACAAATAAGATAACATACATGTATGAGACACGATATACATCTAGAACTAAACAACCACTAAAAGCATAATATTGTCTAGTCAATGGGTAAAGCTATGCTGCCATACATGAACATAAAGCAATATATATCATGGAATATTAACACAAACCACTATATGTAGATAACACAAAGGAGCAATCAATGAACATGACATGAAATGAGATTAACATATATATAATCAACACACATACATGACAGTAACATAAAAATGTCAGCACAAAGATACGCTGCACGAATAACATAACTAAGCTTCATATGTTACACAAGCTACACAAGATACAAAAATAGCTAAGCATGCATGATAGCTTAGACAAACAACACACTTGCAATAGCATGATAAGGTGCCTAGAGCATGAATAAAGGATTAAACATGGATCAACACATCACACAAATATATTATTTCAAGACATCATCGTAATCATGCTAGTGCCAAGCAAATACTATTTATAATAATAAACCATAGAATACTATTTAAATACAAGCGACTATCTAAACATGTCACCAAATATGCACAGAAGTTACAGAGAACTTCTAAACATGTGATACATCTAAGCAAAATAAATCATACACAATATCAAGCACAGAATTCAAATAACATTTGAACTTGACCTAAATTAAAATATAAAAGCCTAACTTAAATTCTACCCGCTAGATATAAATAGTTCCACTATATGGTTTCTAGGGTCAACTAAACACTTTGACATGTTGTGGCTGAAGGCTAAAGATCAACAGAACATGATATGCCAGGACGATGTGTGTCTTGGACGAATTAGCACCAACGGCGTTTCTCCTCAGGTGGTCGGATTGAAGATCCGTCTCCTGCTATGGACTCCTAAAGTTGATTTACACAAACTGACGAGAAAAGATATCAGGGATTTGTGCTCAAAGTGAAGATGGCACACTCATGCCGACATTGGATGACATGGTTAAAAGTTGGCATGGACGTTGGCATTGATACGCTGCAAAAGGATGTCTAGGACGCATGGATACATGATACGAGATTACTATGCAAAGGAATCGATCTGATTCTCACCATACGCGACGAACTCGTCCGACGAAGTTGATGAACAGAACTGAAGGAGTTGCAGAATTCGTCGGCTGCGATCAACGGCTCGATCTTCTGGTCACCTGGATGGGTTCTCCTCTTCGGCATGGCCTTGTTGGTGCAGCAGTTCGGCCTTGGGTAGACGGAGTCGCCGGGAACGCGGCCATGTCCAACCGCGGTCTGGATCGAAGCTCCACCAGATTGGATAAGGTTTGTGGTGGCAGCGATAGATGGAAATGAGAGCAAGATGATCTACTGGACGCTCTAGATAGGCAGGGGCAAGGCGGCAGAGCAAAGCTTTGTGTACTGGGCGTTTCGCACGGATGCGTGCACGAAGAGGAAGCAGTGCGACGTTCTTGTGAGGCGGACAGACTGGGAAATGAATGGCCGAGTAAAAGGAATTTGATGCGGCAGTTTCAGGACTGGCTGCCGTTTTTGTTTTGCTGTGTGCGTGTGTCCATGGAAGAGAACGAAGCAACGCGGTGCTGGCGACTTTGTCCCGTGCGTGCGTGAGAGAACGAGCAGGGCTCGCTAGCTGGGTTTGTCTCGGCTTTGGTTTGGTCAATGCCAGAAAAGAAAAGAATAAGAAGAGAGAGATCCATTATTGAGTGTAGCAAAAACAGGCCAAGGAAAGAAAAGAAAGGAGATTAGGAAAGGATCGATCGGTTCATGTACTAGTTAAGAGGAGCCAAACCAAAGGGTATGTACGTGCATGTGCCCTATGGGATTTTAGAGAGAGAAGGACGTGATGAAATAGAGAGGAAAGAAATAAATCAACCGATAAAGTACTGTTAAGTACTGGCGTATATGTGCATGGCTACAGCCCAAGAGGTATTTACGTGTGAATAGCTGGAGGATTAAATCCAATTAGGATTTTAAATAGAACGAAATAAGAGATAAAGGAAATAGATTTTCCATTTTAGGAAAATCTAGAAAATGTTATAAAGCTTCAAAAAAAACGAAACGAATTTATGAAAACAAAAGTCAAATTCAAAAGAGGATATTTTAATGAGCTGAAGCCAAGAAAATACGATCTAACATGAACGGAAAATAAAATAAAAGATTTATTCAAGTTGATGATAAATTCATTTTAAAGCTTCATGTTTATGAAAAGTCGAGTTAAGTTTTAATAAATAAAACGAAATTTTCTAGTCCTCGTTTTTAGATAAAAGTTTTTTTGAAAACTCTAAAAATAGGTCCGTTACAGTTGGTGAGATTGCCTTTCAATTCTTGTCGTCGAGGGACTACTCGCGCAGCCCCGCTCTAGCAGTATCCACATGTACACCGCGCCAATCCGTCAGTGTTTCGCCGTCCCGAGCTATATGTAACCGACGAAGAGAGACTGCCTTGCGGCGTAGTTTTAATGGTTGATCTAATCAAAGTTAATTAGAGCAATACGAGATTACAGAGATATAATTCTCAACACATGAGATCTACTAGAGAGAGAGAGAGATTAGAGCAATGTCTAATTAGAGCGCCGTCTAATTAGAGCATCCTCTAAGTGCACAATATCTAGAGAGAGGAACTTGTGCATTGCAATTGGTGTGTTCAACCCATGGGGTTGGTGGTGTTTATATAGGTGGCCAAAGGGAGGGGTGCTTGGGGAAGGGGCAAGCCCCTCCCCTTGGTGCGCCGGCCCTAGGAGGAGGACTCCTCCTCCAACTCGGCCTCCCTAAAGAGGAAAGGGAGGGAGGAGTCCCTCCCCTTGCCTAACTCGGATTGGGAGATGGAGGGGGACTCCTCCTCCCAAACCGCCTCAACCTAGAAGGAAGGGGGGAAGGAGTCCTCCCCTACCCCAACTCGGATTGGGAGGTGGAGTAGGACTCCCCCCTCCCAAACCGCCTCCACATAGTGGGCTTAGCCCACTAGGGTTTCAGCCATGGGGGGGAAGTTCCCCCCAACTCGGTTTGGCCCCACCCGCCCCATGTGGGGGTGCGGCTGCCTTGTGGGCCTACGAGCCCACATGGCAGCCCCCTTTTGGTGGGCTCCAAATAAAACTTTTATTTAATATTTCCCATAATTATTTATCAATTAAATAAACCAAGATTTAATTAATATCTAATTAAATAATATTTCATCTAATTAATTCTTATTTGATTCTTTCCTTTTACAGATTATTCCCCGAATTAATTACCTATCATATAAAACACTTTTATATGATCCGGGACACCTAGTGTCCGCAGACAAAATACTCTGGACAAATATTTCCACTTACATAAAACACCCTCGGAATAAATCCGACAATAATAGAAACACTTCCTATTATCCCGAGACATAGAATTTCTGCCTTCTCTTTCTCTATACCTTCACTGGAACAAGTCCCGGTGACATCGGAGCTACTCCGACACTATCTCATGACCGCTAATACTACATCTTTATTCTCTCAATAAAAGATTGACTCACAGCTTAAGTGTGCGATCCGAAAGTTTCGCTGTAACACATAGACATGCATGGGAGCTTACCAGACAATAACCAACATTGGGACCTAGACGTCTGTACTGGCTCTTATGTATTACCGAGTGAACGACATAACCTCTTTATGTTTCTCATTACGTTAATCCCCTTACATACACGATACCAATGATATCTAGAGCGCAAGACAAATGTGCTCTAGTGTGATCAAAACCCTTTGATCATAACACATATGAAACTCGTATCAATATCATTCTCTTTTCTCATTCCATATTATCAATGTCCTGTGATAAATCACACTGTGTCTGGCCAGACGATTGGGGTGACATGATTATACTTGAGATGGCCTAGAGGATGTATCTCTCCATCGCCTGGAGGAGTAAGCACCCTTCTTGAACAATCTCAGTTCCATTACTTATTCTAGTTCAAACCCAATAGTCATCGTTATGGTCCCCAGTTACGGTCGAATGTTAGATGACAATCAAAGTGTGAGTGTCGAATAAGCGGTCACTAGATGTTCTCAAGGTATAGGAACTAACTAATGAAAACTCTGTATGATCTTTGCTATTCTTCATCTTGACGAATTGTCTCATAGCAAGATCATAGGGTGGGTCAGTTCAGTACTATTATCATTCCGATAATAAACTTCTATAGTTACATGACTTACACAAAGTTCATGATCAGGAAAACACGATCATCAGGTAACAAGATAGGCTAGTCTTAGAGACAAGACTAGGAACGCTTTTACTTTTTCATATCTCTACACGTGCATCAGAGGTTTTCCTCTTGAATACTTTTAATTCGCTATTTAAGTACCCAATGCAGTTGTAGCATAAAGATATAAACTATTAATAATAAACTTGGAGATAAAATAATACTAAATATTACTGTCTGTAGGGCATATCTCCAATAGAGACCTACTGCTGCAACTTAACTCCTGCGTGATCTTCTGCAGGATCTGGGCGACGAGCACCTGGGCGAGGCAGCCTGATGGAGGCGAGCTGGGCACCCGTGAAACTGGGCTGATGGTGTCCGGTTCTGGACCGGAGGAGATGCATGAACCAGAGGTGGGACAGAGAGGAAGAAGCTGGGCGAGGCAGCTTGATGGAGGCGAGCTGGGCGCCCGCGAAACTGGGCTGATGGTGTCCGGTTCTGGATCGGAGGAGATGCAGGAACCAGAGGTGGGACGGAGAGGAAGAAGCTGGGTGAGGTCCACTAATGGCGAGGCCGTGGGTGAGGCGAGGAAGAAGCTGGGTGAGGCAAAGAAGCTGGGCGAGGCGAAGAAGCACGCCTGGAGGTGCTCGCGCGCGAGCACGGATGCGCGCCTGGAGGTGCCCGCGCGCTAGGGGCCTAGGCAGGGACGGCGGCGATCTGGGCTGACCCGATTCAAATTTTAGATCCTGTCGCTGTAATGATCGGTTCACTCGAACCACTGCGGGAGGGCAGAACCTGTAATTTAATCGAAAATTGAGGGTAGAACGCTCTTTTGTGCGATTTTCACCTGGTCCGATTGAAACGTAAAACGTCTTCTATTTATATATAGAGGGAGTAACTAATACGGTGCCCTCGCAAATATCTTTAGTGCCTTGAAATTGACTGTCAATAAAAAAGGTAACTGAACAATATTGGTCAGACTCTCACACACCAGTCTAATTAAAGCCCACCGGCAATCCAGTGCCGAAACTATATGGGCCAGAAGAGCGAACGAGTCGAAAGTAAAAACTCTAGTTTCCGTGGGCAGACAAAACTAAATTTGTTAAGTTTGGGTCATGACGACGCCCAAGTGGTGGGATGGCAGACAATCGTGGAGATCTTACTTCCAACCTTAAGTATGAGGAATCGGCTTCCACTAAAGAGGAAGATAACTAAAACCGATATCCTGCTATGAAGAACCTTGTTATGTGTCAGTTTAGTTCGCAAATGTCTTTAGTGCCCTTAATTTGATTGTAAAATAAAAATATAAACTCTAGATAACCTTATATGGCCGATCAAGATAACTGAACAATAGTGATCTAGCATGTGCTCCTCAGCTTGCCGGTCTAATTAAAGCCCACCGGCAATCCAACACCAAAGCTACATGGGCCAGAATAGCGGAAGAGTCTAAAGTAAAACCTATGTCCTCCGTGGGCAGACAAAATTTAGCCCTAAAAACAAAATTGTTAATTGAGCCCTAAAAACAAATTGTTAACTGAGCCCAAAAAACAAATAGTTATTTTTTGTTGGCATGGGCGCCAAAGTGTTGTTATAGTAGACAATTGTGGAGATCCTACTTTTCACCTTAAGTAGGAGGAAAGCCGTCTTCCACAGAAAGGAAGATTACTAAAAAAAAACGATTTCCTGCTATGATGTGGCAGTTTTGTTTGCACAAAGGATCCAGGTTGCATTTGACTTCTTAGGGGTCATGCATGATATGCAAACAGGGAAGCACAATTTTGGATATAGAGAGCGGATCCCAATGTAAAAATAAAAATATTATGAAACTCCACTTTATTTTATTGATTTTAATTTATTATAAATCAATACTTCTATACCCAACCCAAGGCCAGAGGAACACCGGAGCTCCACCGCCGTCCGCATCCGAGCTCGCCGGCAACGACCTTCCTCTGTTTCTCCGGTGAGCACCACCGTTCCCAGCACCTTTTCCCGTCATCCGTTAGATCTCGATCTAACGATCCATATCGGATCACTTACGGAAGAGGTATCGAGCAATAGGGTCGCGCCACGTGTGTTTTTCTTTTTCTGTTTTCGTTTTAAGATTTCAGAAAACATATAGATCTTGTATAATTCGTAGTTAATCAACCGTATGTCCAAATCTTGCAAACTTTATATCATTGGAAAGATAAAATTCAGATCTATCCAGATCTGAAATAAAATATGAAGTTTACCGAAGTATTATTTCTTGAATTTTAAAACCAAGGTTCGGACTAGTTAATCATATTTTAAAATCTATAACTTATTTTAAATAGAATCTTTTTGCTACGGGCTTTAAATTGAGTTTCCTGTCCAGAAAATTGTAGATCTATTATGTATGAACTTATTTTCGAAATAAACCTGCAGAAACTTAACTAATCTTTCTAAGTAATATAAAATTGCTTAATAAGTTCTTGTTGCATATGAAATATTTTTACATGCATCATATATTATTAGAATAACCAGAGAACTAATATTATATATCATTGCATGATTTAATGTTGACATGCCAGCATGATTGTTGCATATTGTTGGTGTATGGTTGTTTATGTATGTGTTGTATTGCAACGTGTAGATTGTGACGAGAGAGTTTGTTGTTCGCGCGAAGAATATTTGAACACCAACAACTACCAAGGCAAGTGATGCTCATGTCCTACTATTTTATATGCATTATTAGTATATTTTCGTAGTAATGCATGTGTAGGAGTTGTGTGATAAGCTATGCTAGATTACTTCACTAACACCCAAGTGGAGTAATCATATATTCCCTTAGACAGTGACAATCATATGCTAGGTGCCACCGTATGGTTAGTTTTGCTTAGCTATGCTATGTAGATATTCGTGGTTGGGATTATCATGTTATGTATGAAACTTGTTATTTTAATTGTTTATGTAAAACAACAAGATAATTTATCAACCACTGGACGGATTGCTAGAGTGTCATCTGAGTGTGATTTGATGGTGGGGACCGCCGCCCAGTATTCCGAGAATGTGCTTGGTTTCTTGTTTGGTAGCTTTTCTGTGCAACCATGTGTCAATGTAGTATGGGCTACGACAAAATTGGTAGGTTGTGGTGACCTGAACCCATCGTAGCCAGAGATGTAGAATAGTGATAGGTGGTACGGTGCGTGGGGGTCTAGGAAGCTACTTCTTATTAGTTCTGGTTCGATCCTCTCTTCCTCTCTATGTGGTGATTCACGGATTGTGCAGAGTGGACCGGGCAACATGGGTAAAGTGTACTAACCTCGCGAGGGTTTAAACTAAGATCTTAGCCGTGTCCTTCGGTTATGGGCAAACTAGCAACTAGATGAAATTCTATGACATGGTTCTCGTTCATTCCAACTTCTTAATTAAAATTTGATGGGTTAACAAAAGTTGGTGGGAGTGGTCTGATGTCTATCAGTGGTCTCATAGCCAGCTAGGTAGGAGCACCGGTTGGATAAACCGAGTGTCCAAGTTAATGAGTGAAAAACTAATATAATAAACTGATAGGGTAAACTATGCTTTTGCGCAAATCAGCCTTGAGACATCCACCTAGTCAAATAAGCATATAGTAGCTAGGCGCCATTTATATCCACCATAAAGCACACTTGCCAATACAATTCAGTTGTATTGACCCAATGTTTGTGGGCTGTATTTCACCAATGCAGGTTATTCGAATTCTGAGTGATCGACGTAGGTTTCGAGACTCCACTCGACCTTTGTTCGCCTGTGGCGTAAACTAGAAGATTAGAGGTCTTTTATTTGCATTATGTTTGGGACATCAAATAAATTTATGCTAGCTTCCGCTATGCAAGTTGTAATAATTTTATACTCTGGATTCGCTAGATTGATATACTATTGCTTTATTTGTTATCATTCTGGCTGTGTGTACTGGTGAACGGTCCAGGGGCCAGTACTACACGCAAAGGTGTAACTCGTGTTGAATCACATCCGCTACAGATGGTATCAGAGCAATAGGTTGACTGTAGGATCGAAACCTAGGTCTGGATTCGGAAAAAGCCATATGATTAAAACTTATTTTCAAATCCTTTATACATTCTTACACTTCATTCTCGTAACCTTCTTATATTCATCTTTTATTTCAATCTCCATTTTGAAGTATTAGTTGAGATCACAATATAGAGAAGATTTCATTCAAGGAGAAGATGTTTTTGCCTACTATTGAAGCTTTTAGAAGATAATAGACTGCTCACCAAATTAGTATTCGATAGGATTTTCGAGATTCGTGTTAGGTATTGACCATATCAAATATATGGTATGGAAATATTAGTTCGAGTATTTTCAACTATTTCAATTTTCAAAACATAATTAGAAGTTTCGTAGGGAATTTATATCCTATTTTTGAAAAGTATTTAAAAGTGTTTGGCTTGATTATAATATGTTTGCTATGTGTTGCTTGTTCATGCTATACATGGGTAGCTACTCTTCTTAGTCATATCCGCCTAAACTTGTCTATTCTAACCTATAGATGTCGCCCCGTCGTGACCCCGACAACAACAACAATGACCAGTTCCAACAGTTGATGACTGCGCAAGCTCAGCTTATGCAAGTGATGCATGTAAAATGCATACATGAACTTTGCATTATTTTACTTATATTCCAGTCATATTTGCATCATATAAGGGTTATATCACTGTTTTATAATGATTTTGGGAATATTTGACATGTTTCCTATTTTTTATGGAATTAACCATGCGCAGGCAGAAAACCCTATTTCTATATTTTAATGTTTCAGGGACCCAAACGACGTCCAAATGACCTGGAAATTTACAAGCATCAGTTTTTGGAAGGAACAAAGCGTGGGAGCAAAGGAAGCAAACAAGCGGAGGCCCGAGGGCCCAGATGAGTGGGCCCACGCGGCCCAAGTACCTGGCCGCGTGGGACCCCCCTTTTGGCCCTCAGAGCTCCGTTGCCGTCGATCTTTCCTCCACCGACTCGGTTTTGACCTAAAACCTCCTATAAAAATAGTCCCCCGACGTTCTCTGGAAGGAGCGCCGCAGAAACACAGAAACACCGAAACAGAGACCTGGAGTTGCAGATCGGAGGGGGAAAACTCCGGCGGGGCGCTGCCGGCATGGTCTCCATCTTCTCCAACGACTTCTCCACCGTCTCCATGATGAAGAGGGAGTAGTCCACCTCTGGACTATGGGTTTGTGGAAGTAACTTATGTATCTCTCTCTCTCGAGCTTCACTAATTAGTACCGTATGAGCTGCTGAACATGATTACGGTCATCTATGTAATACCTTTGTGGTGGATCTTTTTATGAGTTAATATATGTTTGAGATTGCAATGGTTTTGTTTCAGTTATGAAAGTAGATGCATATTATGTACCCCGTTCTTATTTACTTGTCATGATCAAGAATGTTTATGAGAGCGCGTGAGGGGGAACGTGTGCATTAGTTGGAGTAACGGGGGGGTGGCTAGTGCAGTGAACGTGAGAGAAAGTTCTGCGGTCCACTTGGGTATCTCTACCTTGCTTTGTTGCCTCACTAGGGATAAAAAGAAATACCATGCTACCGGAGATGTGGGTGTGACCATTGCCACTACTCCATAACTAGATCTAGCATGTTCTTATTTTAACTTCATGTCATGATACTTATTGCTATACTCTGAGTTATCTTAATTACTGAGGTGTTATGATTTAGTTCGCATCTTGGTGGAGTATAAGTGAGACTAATAATAAACTAAAAGGTCTCTATGTTAGGACGTGATGCCCATATAATTATAACTTGTCATTAAACTATTGTGTTGCAATCTCATATGTCAACTCTAGTGTTCCATTGTCTACCACTTTATTAAAGAGAGAGTGCATTTGTGAAACCATGAACCCCGGTCCATTTTTAATCATAAGAAACACATTTCCAACCACTTTTACCACTTTTCCATTTTCTGCCATTTAAAAATCCAAAAATACAAAAACACTTTGATATCTTGCATTCATCATATAAAACCCAAAAATATCATTTATCATTGCCACCACCATCCTTGCATATTTATTTACCACCATTACATATTTATTTCTTGTTTGCATTGCATATTATCTTGATATCATTCTCACACCTTGTGCTTGACAACCACTAGGTGAGGTTGAGGACCAAAACATTTACTTTGTTTTGTAGGTAACCAAAAGAAGGATAGGAAAGATAAATCTTCACTACTGATTCCCCGAGAGTTTGATATTAAACCCTCGAGTCACCCCTCGTGGGGAAAACACGTCTTCCGCTTACTACACACTCTGCACTTGGAGTCTCAACCTAACCCATATTCTTTTGACGTAGGTAACTACGTCATCGGGTATCAAGACTGTTTTCTGGCGTCGTTGCCGGGGAGCGAAGAAGCAGCACCGCATCAAGATTCCCTCGACAACTACGCGCCCGTCATAGTAGCATCATTGGGTATCAAGACTGTTTTCTGGCGCCGTTGCCGGGGAATCATTGCTGAAAGGTTTATCCAAGGGTCCCCTGCACTAGCTCTGTTTTCTGGCGCCGGGTTTATCCAAGGATATCTCACCAAGTCAACTTCATCACCAACTTGTGCTAACACCTAAGCTTGGGGAGGTTGCACCTACGTGAGCATCATCTTATCCATCTTTACCTTCAAATCATTTTATTTTGTTTTGTTATTGTCTTGCATATCATATTTATATTTCGGTTTGCATTGTTTAGTATCATTTTACTATCAGTATTTCATTTATAATCATAAAAACCAAAAAAATTTGTGTTGTTTTTAATATGTGTGTTAAAGTACGGAGAAACTTTCTAGAATCTCTATACCTAATGGTTATGTTAAAACTATGGAAGCCTACTTTGAATATGAATCGACCGAAGAAGGAAAAAGAATGCGTAAATTGCTTGAAGCTCTTCACAGAATGGCTATTCAGTTTTGTGAGTTACATGGTATAACTTGTTGCAATAGAAGAATTGTTAAACATTCCCACTATCAATGCAAGTATAATAGTGATCCTATAATTTCCTGTTATCGTGAAGATAAATTTTCATGCCCTGATATAGAACAAGTTGAGAAATATATTGCTTATGTTGGAGCCCTTGAGATAGACTCTCTTATTGATAAATTTCTTACAACTAGTCATGAAGCTCATGTAATGAAAGGACAAATTTCTATTATTCTCCAACTTTGCAAAAACGAATTTAGTGACAATGCTTATGTTAAAGAAAGAATTCTTGCTTCCATGGAAAGTACTAATATTTTGCAGGAAGAGGATGATGAAAACATAAGCTTGGAAGAGGAAGAATGTGAAGAGAAGATTGAAAAGGATATTTCAACCTAAGCTTGGGGAAGAGTTGGATCTCCCAACTTCACCATCAACATTTGATAATAGCACTCAAACTCAAAAATCTTTTGTTATTTATGAGAATCCATGTTATGATGAGTGTCAAACTGAAAATTCTATGGTCCTATATGATAACCCATGCTATTATGATGAACTAATAATGCTCCTTTACTTTCTAGTAATACTACTAGTGAAGTTATGGATAATAATGCTTTAGATGATGGTCCTATGCTTATTGATAATCCTCATGTTTAGAATTGTTACAAATTTATGTGAGGATAAAAATGATATACTTGCTATTTGTGATGGAACTCTTACTCATGAGAGTCCTACTTTGTTCTTAAATTCTCCTAGTTACACCATGGAGGAGAAATTTGCTTATGTTGAGAAATACTTATGTGGTTTGCAATTATCTTTAGTTCCAAATATTTGTTGCAACCATGATATTAAACTTGATATTGATCTTAATAATTATTTTGAAAGAGGGAAGCATGCTAATGAATTCCAAAATAAATTTAATGATCCTCTTTATGTGCCTATATTATCTAAGTTGAATGATTCTTGTGGTTATATGGTTGAATTTATTTCTACTACTTGCAACTATTATAAAGAGGAGGTAATAAGAACCCTCTTTATGCTACTAATAATATATGCTGCAAGTAACTACTGTTAATATGCATTGGAAATTTCTATTTATGTGATTCATTCATATACAAAATGCCAATGCATAGAAAGAAAGTTAGACTTCGTTGTTATTACTTTTGTGTTTTGTTTTTCTCTCAACTAGGGTTCAACTTGACTATTATTTTGATTGGTTTGAGAACACCATGGGATCCTGGTATTATGCATGAACACTTCCAAGGAAGAGGGACACACCAAAGTTCAAGCTCCCTCATGAGCTTCGTCCACAATAAACATCAAGTAAGAAGCCTAGCTATATGGCTATAAAGAAAGCGCTTTACGGGAGGCAACCCGGTTGTTTTTATTTGTGATTTTCTTTGTGTCCTCTTGCTGTAACAAGAGACTTAGTGTTTAGTTTAGTTTCTGGAATTTTTAATAAAGTGCCAAGTTTTACTCATTTTGGTGTGAAAAAGTTGCTTATAGCGTTCGGAGATTTTATTCCTGCACGAATCTGTGCACGGTATGATTTTTAATTCTTATTCTGTAACTCCGAATGAGCTCATATTTAAACTGTATTGCAACTTTTCATCCTCTGTATGCATGAATTTTTCGGAATTTTCCGACAAAGTTAAGTAGGGTAGAAAAATACGTTTAGCTGCTGCTGTTTTTCTGGACAGATTCTGTCCCATTTTGTTTGATGCATGCTTAGAACTTTTAACTTGAATCTTTTTGATCCAATTGAGTTTATGAGTAGGCATACAACATTATACACTTTCTGGACATTCATATGAATTTTTGTTCAAGGATTATATGCAGCAAGAAATCTATTTGTTTATCACTACTAATGCACCCCACAGAAAAAGAAATGGGAGAAACGGTGTTTTGAAGTTTTTTCACAGGGATTAGAGGAGATGCACCAAGAGCTATCCAAGGATGGTGAAGACCATAAGCTTGGGGATGTGAAGACAACCCCACTGGACCTACACACTCTCGGTTTGCACACGTCTAACTTCTGTTTTTCGATCGAAACACTTTATCGCATAAACTTGGAGCGTCTTTTTGTTTGTTTAGGTTTGATTTTTATTTTGTGAGACCACCACACTATCATTTATATATGAGAGAGCTACTGGAAATTTGGGTTGAATTATGTTGGATGCTATTATAATATTGGGAAAAGGGATGTTGAGTTAATTTTAAAAGATACATATAGTTGCATGATTCATGAGCTTGTTAATGAGTAATAATTTGCAAGTATTTTATCAAGAGCTATCTTTTATTCATGTTTTGATGCTAAATGTTATTTTACCTTGTTTTAACATGGATTAGTTAGTTCTATGGACACTCATGCATGCATTTAGATGGTCAACTTTCTCCCTCTTGCTAGCCCAAAAATTCCAACAAGCAAAAACTTGTTTCCAACACCTTCAACCAAAGTTTTTCCAGTGAGTCCACCATATCTACCTATTAGCTTTATGCTATTCCGAGTATGTTTATCATGATATTTGTGTTATCTATACCTCTGAATGAAAATGCTTATGTTGTTAATGTTGTGGGAAAAGTTGGTTATAGAGCTCTCGAACTTGATGCACACTTTACTTTCATTGCATAAATAAAACATGACCCATTGTGATTAAAATTATGATGTTGTGGGCTTGACAAATGTCTTTGGTTGAGAGTTAGCTCATATGTGCTGTCACATGGCAAGCTTTCAACATGCACTTCATTTCATTTAGTTGATATCATGTACTTTTGTTTATGGATGCTTACCATGGGTGAAATAAATGTGGAAATGAAGTGAGTTTAAATGAGTTTGTATAAATGGTTAGAGAGACGCCTGGGCCGCTAATCTAAGCCATGCATCATTCATGGTGGAAATTTACTTACATGCTATGGTGAACCTTCTGTGATACACCTTACAATAAAAAGCTATCTAATGGTAAATAAAAAGGGTGTTGAGATTGTTCATTGTGTTTGTTTGTCTTGTCATTTTGATATGGGCTTGTTCCATATCCTGGGACAAGAGGTACCCCAGTTGACGCTCTTAATGATACTATTATTACTTACAATGATATTTAACTTGAACTTGCTTTGTTTTCCAAGTTGAGTAACACATGGAGTAGGTACTTGTATTCAAGGGGCATGAGACTTTCAACCTGTACTTTGTCAAGCACACTACTCGTATTTGCTTTCACTTTAAACTTAATCATTCAAGATGCTATGATAGGGGAATGAGAGCTTGACACCAAGGATTACCACATTACAATCATTGACTTAAGTAGAGAAGTTCAGAAGTTAGATGAAACTTATTCATGCTTTACCTCTACTCATATATATATATCTTTCCAAAGTGTCCACCTTTTATATTCAGATTTTCATCAATACTCTATGACCATTGTAGGATGTTCTTACTTATTATTATGCATACATGTGGTCCATAGTACTTCTTCTCTTATGTTACACTTTGTGAATTATCATTGAACATCCTTGCATTGAATACTTGATATCACTTCATAAACTATCTTGCATATTGCTACTCCTTTTAAGAATGAACCATTTGACTCTATGTAGCAATAGTAATCATCTTTGATATCCATTGTTAGTATTAAATTGCAAAGTCCATGTTAGTTTTATCACCTTCATACTCGAGGACGAGTATAGGTTAAGCTTGGGGATGTTGATGCATGTAAAATGCATACATGAACTTTGCATTATTTTACTTATATTCCAGTCATATTTGCATCATATAAGGGTTATATCACTGTTTTATAATGATTTTGGGAATATTTGACATGTTTCCTATTTTTATGGAATTAACCCTGCGCAGGCAGAAAACCCTATTTCTATATTTTAATGTTTCAGGGACCCAAACGACGTCCAAATGACCTGGAAATTTACGAGCATCTGTTTTTGGAAGGAACAAAGTGTGGGAGCGAAGGAAGCAAACAAGCGGAGGCCCGAGGGCCAGATGAGTGGGCCCACGCGGCCAGGTAGGGCCGCGTGGGCCCCCCTTTTGGCCCTCGGAGCTCCGTTGCCGTCGATCTTTCCTCCACCGACTCGGTTTTGACCTAAAACCTCTATAAAAATAGTCCCCCGACGTTCTCTGGAAGGAGCGCCGCAGAAACACAGAAACACCGAAACAGAGACCTGGAGTTGCAGATTGGAGGGGGAAAACTCCGGCGGGGTGCTGCCGGCGTGGTCTCCATCTTCTCCAACGACTTCTCCACCGTCTCCATGATGAAGAGGGAGTAGTCCACCTCTGGACTATGGGTTTGTGGAAGTAACTTATGTATCTCTCTCTCTCGAGCTTCACTAATTAGTACCGTATGAGCTGCTGAACATGATTACGGTCATCTATGTATTACCTTTGTGGTGGATCTTTTTATGAGTTAATATATGTTTGAGACTGCAATGGTTTTGTTTCAGTTATGAAATTAGATGCATATTGTGGCACCCCGATCCAGGTGATCGAGCTACCCCATATACCAGTCCCAGGAACACTGGGTATATGACAACTTGGTAAACAAAGACAGAACCAAATATATACATATGGCTTCGAGTTCGGACAGATACAATTATTACAACACGGGGTGAGGCTCCAGCTCTTGCGCAACAGGCGCACACAACAGTATGTACATTATTTTTCTAACATCAAGCCTCTAGCGGAAGTCGTAGCGGAAACGTAGATGGTAGCGTGGCGACAGCGGGACTTATTCCACAGGGTCCTGCCTGGGATACGGGTTCCTAGTTCCCGTATAGCAGGTACTCGGCGACGGGTGCGTCGGTGTCTGGCCACATGAAAAGCCAGGTGAGTACATTGAATGTACTCGCAAGACATTAGCCTAAAATCAAACAAGGCCTATCTATATGGCATGGCATAAGTTCAGAATGTAGCATGGCATTTGTTCGGTATTTAAGTGCGAGTCCAAGCTTAACGGTTGGACTTAACTTCCCTACTTACCTTAGTAGGGATGTTTCGTGTTATCAAGTGAGATCACGTTTCTCACTCAACAACTCATAACCAAAACTAGGCTACCAAGCCTCTAGCCAACTCTGGCTTAATTCACAACTCTCAAGTCCTTAGCCAACTCTGGCCAGACTCTCAGATTTTCCGTGTTCGTAGGTCTCATCTTAATTATTTCTCCAAGTTCGACCGGACTGACACAAAGTGTGACTTGACCCAAACATCGTCCCATAACCTAGGGACAAGGCTAGAATCTAGATTTTACACTCTCGAGAGGTTGCACGTTTATCCACACGCTGAGGTCTAGCCTTGTACCGCCGGTACCGAAGTACTAGAACCAGCTATGGCGGACAGTACAAACCCATACTTCCACGGTCGTTTACTCTACCAAGACACTCCCTGTATAGCCACCGACATAACTCTATGCCTTATGCAGAAGTGAATCCGGCACGTCCCCAACCCATGAGCGACGCCTAGCTCCGGAACCTTCGCAAGACTAGCCCCGACCAACTCTGGTAACCGACTAGACTTGCCAAAAAGGGTGGCGTCAAAGGAGGCTGATAGAAAACCCCGGCCATGGTCCGCCCATATGAACGACGCATGGTTGTGCTGGTGGTGTTTGGTGAGTGGCACTATGTGACTCAATCTAGTCAAGGGAGGTGATTATTTTCTTAGTCCTTTTGTTTGGTTACAGACATCAACATTAACAAAGTAACACACGGCAACCACATAATAATTTCAGCAGTAAATAAACATATCCACAGGCATGTACCAAAGTCCGAGCATAACACACTAGTAGGAAAAGGGTTATCAGTGGCGCACCAAATTGAGATTCTGTGGCGCACCCCCAGAATTGCTGGGTGCGCCACAGAATCGTCGCCACTAAAATTTGTTTTCTGTGGCGCACCATGTGCATGCGCCACAGAAACCCACTTTCTGTGGCGCACCCAGGCCGTGCGCCACAGAAATAGCTTGGTAGGCCACATAGCAAAGGAATTCTGTGGCACACCCACGCCTGGTGCGCCACAGAAAGTGGTGCGCCACAAAAAATAAAAGCGTGCGCCACAGAAATATGAAACAGTAATACATGTATTTTTTTCATTTTGCTGTATAAATACAGGTATATACAGGATTTATCCAGAAATACAGATATATTTGACAGGTATATAAACAGACACACATTAATCATTATTTCATCACACATATTACTTAGTGTGCCCGAGATACATACACATAGTCACAAAAGTGCCGAATGTTAATTTACACAATATATTAGTTATGATAGAAACAAAAGTTCATCATTTCACACTACACATTACAAATAAAGTGTTCACCGCCTAACTAGGATCAAATGTAGTACACATCGGCGATGATGGTGAGCAAGAGCGCGCGGGAGCATGCATGCATAATCATGGCTTCCTCTTCTTGAGCGGCGCCGGGAACGGTAGAATGCCCCCTTTCGTCCTCCACTCCCTGGTGTCATTCTGCGCCGCTAGTCGTTCTTCCATTTCCTTCTGAGACAACGCTGAAGATGGATTGAGATATATATTGGTTAGTGATATACATAGAGTATAATTTGTTCATCTAAGTATAGAGGCAAGACGATCAATCAATGTTGTCATGGTTGGAAATCATATGGCTATCCTATTTGGGTTTCATAGCATAGCATATATATAATATATAACCCTACACATGCACTTCTACAAAAAAGTACACACTAGCTTGTAATGCTTAGCAAGGCTATCTTTTATAATACATCCTACGTACCGAAGCGGAAGTGGAAGGACCCTGAGGCATGCATGACATCGTCGAGGATGATATTTGTTAACTGCAGCCGGATGCGATGGAAGTCTTGTCTATAATCAGCATCGGTGAGACCTTCCGCCATTTTGGTGTATTCTGCGAGATTAGATGCAATCTTCGTTTTCTCGCAATCCCGGACAATCGTTTTAAGGTGACGGAGGGCATAGTAGGCCTCCATCACACTGCCATCCAGTTGCTTGACGCAATGGAATCCGGTCCCATGCAAGAACTTGTGTGTGTTGTCGTCCTCCGTGAAAAATTCCGACTTCTTATGGAAGGGGCCGCCCTTTTTGGCATAGGCCTCGAGAGCGTCATCGAGAACACCCTTTATTCTGTTGTCTCTCACACATTGTCTCTCACACACACACATACAAATTAAATACACCAAAAAAGTCTCTTCTTCGTCTCGGTTCCGCGAGCTAGTTTCTCTTCTTTCCCTTCTTCGCGGTTGAAAACTTTAGGCCTGTGACCTTGAGATTTCTTCGCGTGAACGGACAACCTTTGGTAGGTAGGGAGGTCTTCCTTCTTTGTGTACTAGTAGTAGGCATGTCGAAGAACTTGTCGAAATCCTCCTCGATCTTTGGCTCGTTGTCCAAGTCTTGCTCGGTGGCGCCTCCTTCCATTCCGATGATGCTCCTCTTGCCCCTCCTCACGACAACACGGCTAGGCTTTGACGGGTCGGTAATGAAGAAGCATTGCTCAACTTGGCTAGCGAGTACCCATGGCTCATTTTTCGCGGAGGCGTTCTTCGATTTGGCATCGGGTATTACCATGGTGGTGAAATACCGGCCTTCTTTGACGACGTCCTTGGCCCATCTTACACGGAACATTGGCACCACCTCTCCACAGTAGTTGAGCTCCCATATGTCCTCAATCCTTCCGAAGTATCTTGCCTTGACAGTAGCCTCCTCATCGCCGTATGATAGCATAGTTACTCCTGAGTTTTGATATTCCGACATCTTGTCCTTTTCCTCGGTGTAGAATCTGTAGCCGTTGATGTCGTACGCCTGATAGGTCTTTACGTTATGCGAGGGACCCCGTGATAAGGAGAATATGAGTTTTTCATCTTCCGTAGATGGCGGTTTCCTCTTTGCTAGCTCCATTTGCTTTTGCTTGAACCAACGCGTGAAGCTGGCGTTGTGCTCTCTGGTTACGTCTCCCTTCTTCCTCGGCCGGCCCAGTTTGATGTAATGTTGCTCGAGTAAGCATTTGTGCTGTTCCACCCAAGTTTCGATCAACTGTAAGTGTTGTAGCGCGACCCGGTGAGCCCTGTCGTAGTCGTCCTTTCGACCCTGCATGCTGACAAAGATTGAGCTGGCGCCCTCTCGGTGACCATATCCATTGAGCCTGTCGAAGTGTTTCCTCGTGGGCAGACCTGCATCCTGGTTCTCGTTGCTTAGATAATTCTGGCAGAAGGAGATGCACTCGTAGGTTAGAAAGCCCTTGGTCATGCTTGCGTCTGGACGGGCCCTGTTGCGAACGTATCCTTTCATGACACCGTTCATCCTTTCGAACGGCATCATGTAGTGCATGAACGTTGGCCCTAGCTGCCTGATGTCATCAACGACATGGAGAAGGAGATGCACGCATATATCAAAGAATGCTGGCGGGAAGTAAATCTCGAGCTCGCATAGTACCAGCTCGATCTCTTCCTGTAGCCTGTCGAGCTGCTTCACCCCGATCGACTTCCTGTTGATGACGTCGACAAAGTTGCAAAGGGCAAGCAGCGTATCACGGACGTGCTCGTCCATTATCCCTCGAATCGCAACGGGAAGTATCTGCGTCAACAACACGTGACAGTCGTGAGACTTCATCCCGCTAAACCTCTTCTTCTTTCCGTCCAGATATCTGCTTATCTGTCCCGCGTAACCATTCGGAAATTTGACTCCTAGAAGACACCTGTAGAATTGCTCGAGCTCCTCCGGACTCATAGTGAAGCACGTAGCGGGAAGCACCACAGTGTTCTTCTTTACCCTTTTGCCGCGACCTTGAGTCCCTTCCGTCTGATCATCATCATCATCATCGTCATCGCTATCGGGGGCCTGAAGATCTTTCCTGACACCAAGCCATTTCAGATCGTATCTTGCTTTCGTCCCATCCTTGGTCTTTTCGGCATGTTGGAAAGAGTGCCAAGCAGACTCTCGGTGACATTCTTCGTAATGTGCATCATATCGAGGCTATGTGGCGTCTTGAGGAACTTCCAGTAGGGCAAGTTGTGGAAAACAGCCCTCGCTTTCCATACACCCAGCAGCGGATCTACCTTCGGTCGTTTCTTTCCCGGCGCAGGGCACTCCTCCCAATTATTCAACAGCTCGTCGATTTCTGTGCCGCTCCTCGGGATCGGGGGTCCTTCGGGCTCGTCCTTACCATTAAACAGGTCACCGCGTTTCCTCCACGGGTGATCCATGCGAAGCCACCTTCGAGCCCCTGGGTACACGGTTTTCGAAGACCCGGGATTCCTTGGTAGCTGGAGATGCGGGGTCTTATCCATGCACCTGACACATGCGCAGAATCCGTGGCCTACCTGGGCCGATACATATGAGCAACCAGGATAGTCCTGCACCGTCGTGAGCAGCGCGGCTCTCATTGGGAAATAATCTCCAGTGTAGGCATCCCACGTACGGGCTGGGGTCGCCCACAACGTGGCTAACTCCTCTTCCAACAGCGCGAGATACGTATGTATGTGGACACCTGCTTGTTTCGGCCCCTGAATGAGAAGACTCATGTGAATATACCTTTGCTTCGTGCACAACCACGGGGGAAGGTTGTAAGGCCATACAAACACGGGCCATGTGCTATGCGTGCTACTCTGGTTGCCGAACGGATTGAGTCCATCGGTGCTCATACCGAGCCTGACGTTCCTTGCGTCGCCTCCGAAATTTCCGACGGCGTCCAACTCTTGCCACTGGCCAGCGTCTGAAGGGTGTGTAAGGATCCTGCCCTTCTCCGGATCTTCTTCAGGCTTCTCCCTTTCCGCGTGCCATTGCATGAGCTTTGCTTCCTTAGGGTCCACGAAGTACCGCTGCAGACGGGGAGTGATAGGAAAGTACCATACCACTTTGTGAGGACCTTTCTTCCCATGGCTCTTGTATCGTCCTTGGCCGCACACCGGACATGTGGTTCTGTCCTCGTACTCGCCCCGATAAATTGCGCAATCATTGATGCAGGCGTGGTATTTAACGTGCGGTAGGTCAAGAGGGCACACGACTTTCTTGGCCTCCTCGATACTAGTTGGCAATGTGTTCCCCTCGGGAAGACGCTCGTGGAAGAATTTCATGTTCTTGTTGAAGCTCACGTCGGTCCATTTGTTTCCCGACTTCATCTCCAGAGCATCAAGCGTTACTTGCAAGCGCGTATCCTGTGGCCGGCACCCTGGATACAACGGAGTCTTCCCGTCTATCTCCATTTGCGCCAGCTTGGCTTTCTCTCTAACGGTCCTCGCCTCCTTGAGGAGCAGTTCTTGAACATGAGACTCCATCAAGGCCGACATTAGCGAGCTCTGCGGCGTGTTCGCGTCTTCTCCACCACCATCTACTCCTTCATCATGACCATGTCCGTCGGCATCTCCTTCGTCACGATCATCTTGCCCGCCCTCGTCTTCAGGCGCAACATTTGTTGTCGGCGCAACATTTGCTGTCGGCGCTTCATTGAAGCCTTCCATGAAACCGCGCCTGAGCAGGTGTTCCTCCAAGTGTCCGGAATCAGGGTCGATCCATCTCACAAATTTGCAACTTCTACACGGACATCGTATGTGGCGCTTGTTGCACCGAATCATTTCCGCCTTCGCTTCTTCCTTGTAGTTGTTGATTCGACTGGAGCTCATCTTCATGACCATGGTCGCCTACGCGGTATACATATAGAGTATGTGTTATTAAGTCGGAAATGTTCGACGAAAAAATTCGGCATGACTTCCCCTAGAAGTAGGACATATGTGGTGCAAAAATTTACCGAAATGGAAATGAATCAACATTTCGGCAAACATCCATGCACCACGCCGGCGCAACACAACAACAAAAGGCAACAACATGCACAACACACACAAGCTTCATGTACACACATATTCATCCAACAATACTCACCTAGTAGATCTAGATCCGTTGCCGAGACGTGACCGTGATCGATGAGAGAGAGTGTGTGGTGATGGAGAGAAAATAGTGGACAAAAAGAGAGGAGGAGAATATATATGGAGGCTCTCCCCAAGCCCTCACCAATTATATGTCAAACAAATTAGGTTTAACAACAAATAATGGATAATAGGATGGTCAAAATGCCATGGGAGAGAGGAGGAGCTCGAGCTAGATGCATGGGGGAGAATGAAGAAGGTCACATGGGGAAAGTGGGTGTTGCCACCTTTTTGTGGATCTGGCCGACATTCTGTGGCGCACCACCCACCGTGCGCCACAGAATGTTCACTTTCTGTGGCGCATGGTTTCTGGTGCGCCACAGAAAGATAACATTCTGCGGCGCATGGCTACGGGTGCGCCACAGAATGTTTGGTTTCTGTGGCGCACCAGCCAAGCTGCGCCACAGAAATTGCCCAGATGGACCTAGCTCCAATGATTGCACGTGGGACCCACAGGATATCTGTGGCGCATGGGTACACATGCGCCACAGAAGTCTGATTTTCTGTGGCGCATGGGTGTCAATGCGCCACAGAAAACAAACTTTCTGTGGCGCATGGCCACCACATGCGCCACAGAAAGGCCAAATATTTTGTGGCGCACCACCTCCAATGCGCCACAGAAATATTTCTGTGGCGCACCAATTAAGGGTGCGCCACAGAATGTCAACCTACCTATAACCCTTTTCCTACTAGTGACAAGATAAAACGTCAACCGTATGACTACGGCGGCAAACCCGCCGACCAGCGCCTTCTCGTTTGACAAAATAAAAGGAATGTCAACCGGATGACTGTGGCAGCGATTCCGCTGGCAAGCGCCTTCTCGTTCGACAGAAATAAAAGAAATGTCAACCGGATGACTGTGGCAGCGATTCCGCTGGCAAGCGCCTTCTCGTTTGACAGAAATAAAAGAAGTGTCAACCGGATGACTGTGGCAGCGATTCCGCTGGCAAGCGCCTTCTCGTTTGACGAAAATAAAAGAATGTCAATCGGATGACTGTGGCAGCGATTCCGCTGGCAAGCGCCTTCTCGTTTGACAGAAATAAAAGAAGTGTCAACCGGATGACTGTGGCAGCGATTCCGCTGGCAAGCGCCTTCTCGTTTGACAAAAATAAAAGAAATGTCAACCGGATGACTGTGGCAGCGATTCCGCTGGCAAGCGCCGTCTCGTTTGACGAAAATAAAAGTGTTGCGATGATCTACAGATATATAAGTGCGGCAATATTAAAATGCAACATGGCATATGAGATGCAACAGATATCAATTTAGATAGTCAAGCAAGTTTCCTAAAGTTCGACCGAGCTTGAGATCGGGTTAATGGCTTGCCTTCGGTTTCGGGATCAACTCCTACTCCGTCGGAGAGGTTTGAATCTATTAAATAAAGACGAACATGCATCAAAATCCCTCCTAGGTCATTCAAATAAATGCCAAAAAGATAAATTCCAAATAAATCTTTTCTGGTTCCATTGGAAAGAGAAAAATCAAACAAAGCCAACAAAATTGGTCTCATATTTTTCTGAGGATTTTTGAGTGAGATATTGTATTTCAAAGTTGGCTTCAAATTCTGCCTTTTTCAACAGAAAAATAAAACAGAAAACCAAACAGAAAATCGGTTCGGAAATGTTTAAAAACCTGACCTGTGGGACCCACTGGTCAGTGACAGAGAGGCCGAATCGTTTTCTTTTTTTAAACGCAGGAAACAGAGGAAAAACACGGCGATGCTCCGGCGACTCACCGGCGGCGTTCTGCGGCGGCTGGGGCAAGGGAGAGAGGAGGGAGAGGAAGCAGCGCGGATCAGGGGAGGTGGCGCAGCTCGTCGGCGCACTTGAGCTTGATGGGGAGCTCGGGCGGCACCAGTGCGTCTTCTCCGGCGGCGGAAGCTTGCGGTCGATGATGGACTCGACGTTCCCGGCCACCATTCACCTGGCGAGCACGGCATCGTCATCGCCATGATCTAGGGAGGCTACGGGTAGGTTTAATCGACGAACGGTGCCACTCTGGCGAAGATTTTGTCCACGGCCGTGACGGCTAGGGCAAGGTCGTCGCCGGAGTTGCGGTGCTCGTCGAGCTTCGATTGGAGCAGGGGAGGGTAGTGGAGGGGCTAGGAGGTGGATGCGGTGCTCTGGAGGTCGAGGGGTGGTGGTTTTATAAGGTTCCCGCACGACGACCTCCATCAATGCCACGGCGAGGTGTCAAGCACGGCGTGGAGCTGTGGTGGACGGCGCGTCGTGCGAGCGGTGGCACAGGAGAAGCACGAGGATAATTCCTCGACGCCTGGCTAAGCTCTTGCGGCGGAGGGTCGCTGACCAGAGGGCCCGGCGAGCACAGTGCTTGGACGGCGCGTCGGGACTCGTCAGTGGCGAGGGGTGGACGGCCTTCTCCGGCGACGCGTGGCCTCTGGACGGCGGAGAGGGGAGAGGGGGATCCGCTGGGCAAGGACCGGAGAGGGAAGGGGCAGAGCGGCGTCGACCCAGAACGGGCGGCGCCGCCTGGCACGTCCACGTCGGCGGTGATCACCGTTCTGTTCATGTCAGTAACAGCATCGGCAAGTTTCTCTCAACTCCGTGATCCAAATGAGATGAGGTTTGAACCACTGTGCGCCAAACTCAAAATCCAACAACTTTGCTGACTAAGGTTTGCTCAAATTCGAAAGTTGGTCCGACTAGATTTTGAGAAAAACAATACTGGTCAAAAAGGGTTTTAATGATTTGGAGTGGTAGATGGTGTTAGATGGATATGCCCTTTTGTCCTGAGGTAGGAGTGATCAAGGGGAGTCTATCCATGCCTTGGATTCATGCAGGAAAAAATATTTTGATAGACCTAAAAATGTTTTGAGAAAACAGGCAGAATGGAAAAAGAATTGTGGAGGGAAATTTTCCTAAGTCATGGTACCATATTTTTTTTATAAATGAGGTCCACATCCATTAGGGAAGATCCCCTAATTTTTGCAGAATTTTTGGAGACATAAAAATAGGGGTTCCTTTGGAAGGCCAATTAAAAGTGTAATTTTTAAAAGAGGAAAAAGAATTTCCCAAATTAATATTTGTCCAAGGTAAATCCACAGATCCAAGTACCAAGTGGGAGGGAAATGGAAAGCACAAGATCCCACTTGATTTATCAGATTTGTAAAAGTTCAAGATTTAAAATGATTTTCCTGAGGTTTAATTCCAAATGTATTTGAAATAAATAGAAACAATGCAAGTTTGAAAAAATTTAAAAAGGCCAAAATTCAGGGTGTTACAGACCTTCCCCCCTTAAGATGAATCTCGTCCTCGAGATTCCTGTTGCTCGCTGAATAGATACGGATACTCTGTCCTTAGCAAATCCTCTCGTTCCCAAGTAGCTTCTTCCTCAGTGTGCTTGTCCCATTGTACCTTGTAGAACTTTGTGACCTTGCTGCGAGTGCGGCGTTCCGACTCATCCAAGATTCTGATGGGGTGTTCCTCGTAAGTCAGTTCGCAGCTCAATTCCAGTTCCTTGAAGTCAGCCTGCTTGGTTGGGGGTGAAATGCACTTCCTTAGCTGGGATACGTGGAAGACGTCGTGCACTCCAGTCAATTCTTCTGGTAGTTCTAGCTGATAGGCTACTGACCCTTTCCTTGCCAAGATCTTGAAGGGTCCAATAAATCTCGGGGCCAGCTTTCCTTTCATTTGAAATCTTTTCAGGCCCTTGAGGGGTGTTACCCGAAGATAGACATAGTCGTTTTCTTCGAAGTGGATCTGACGGTGTCGCTGGTCGTAATAACTTTTCTGGCGGGACTGCGCTGCCTTGAGCCGGTCTCGAATCAGACGTACTTGCTTTTCTGCCTCCAACAAATCATCGGGCCTAAAGATCTTGCGGTCTCCAACTTCTGACCAGTTGAGTGGGGTTCGACATTTTCTACCATACAGTGCTTCAAAGGGTGACATTTTCAGGCTGCCTTGGTAGCTGTTGTTGTATGAGAACTCTGCATATGGTAAGCTATCTTCCCACCCTGCTCCGTAGGCGAGCACACACGAGCGGAGCATGTCTTCTAATATCTGATTGACTCGCTCGGTTTGACCGTCTGTCTGAGGGTGATAGGCGGTACTGAAGGATAACTTTGTCCCCATGGCACGATGCAGGCTCGTCCAAAATTTGGAGGTAAATTGGGTACCTCTATCCAACACAATGGTCTTCGGGACTCCATGGAGTTTGACAATTTTGTTTACATAAAGTTGTGCCAGCTGGTCCGCACGGTAGGTTGTCTTGACGGGGATAAAGTGAGATACCTTCATCAAACGGTCGACAATGACCCAAATAGAATCATTCCCTCGGCTGGACTTGGGAAGTCCGACAATGAAATCCATACTTATGTTGTCCCATTTCCACTCGGGTATCTTAAGGGGTTGGAGGTATCCGGCGGGTTTTTGATGCTCGGCTTTTACCAGGTTGCAGATGTTGCAGCATGCGACATAGTAGGCGATATCCTTCTTCATACCGGACCACCAGAATGTTTGTTTCAAGTCTTGGTACATCTTGGTGCTTCCCGGGTGAATAGAATGTGCTGACTCGTGGGCTTCCCTGATGATCTGCTGCTTTAGCGCGGCCTTGTCGGGTACACAAAGGCGGTTACCAAAGCGGAGTACTCCTTGGCTGTCCAGGGAAAATTCCTTGGCCTGGCCCAGCGGTATCTTGGCCTTGACTCTTTTTATGCCGGGATCGTTGGCCTGCTCGGTCCTTATCTCTTCCTCCAGGTCTGGTTTCACTTCCAAGGTGCTCAAATAGGCCCTACTTCCCACGCACAAATTCAGCTTTGCGAACTCCTTCTCTAAGCTTGGTCGTACCCTTAGGGGCTTCCTGCTTAGGGCATCAGCAACCACGTTGGCCTTTCCTGGATGATAATGAATTATGAGGTCGTAGTCCTTGATCACCTCTAGCCATCTCCTTTGCCTTAGGTTGAGGTCGGGCTGGGTGAAGATGTACTTTAAGCTTTTGTGATCAGTGTAGATCTCGCATCTTCGACCTATAAGGTGATGTCGCCAAGTCTTCAGGGCGAGTATGACGGCGGCCAATTCCATGTCGTGTGTGGGATAGTTGAGCTCGTGGGTCTTGAGTTGCCTCTACACATACGCAATGACCTTTCCTTCTTGCATGATTACGGCCCCTAGTCCATTTCTGCTTGCATCACAGTATACGGTGAAATCCTTGGCATCATCAGGCAACACCAGAATTGGGGCTGTGGTTAGCTGGGTCTTCAATTCGATGAAGCTTTCTTCACACTCGTCTGTCCAGATATACTTGTGATTCTTCTTTAACAACTCAGTCATAGGCTTGGCTATCCTGGAGAAGTTCTCAATGAATCTGCGGTAGTAACCAGCCAATCCTAGAAAGCTCCTGATTTCTGACACATTGGTGGGTGTCTTCCAGTTTAGCACATCAGCGATTTTGTTGGGGTTCACGGCCACACCGGCTCCAGACAATACATGTCCTAGGAATTCCACTTCCTTTAACCAGAACTGGCACTTGTTGTACTTGGCATAAAGTTGTTGCTCCGTAGTCTTCCGAGAACCAACCTGAGGTGCTCGGCGTGCTCCTCTTCATTCTTGGAGTAGATGAGGATGTCGTCGATGAACACCACCACAAACTTGTCGAGGTACTCCATGAATACCTTGTTCATCATGCCCATGAAGTAGGCAGGGGCATTTGTTAGGCCGAAGGACATAACAGTGCACTCATACAGTCCATATCTGGTGGTAAAGGCTGTCTTGGGAATATCACTTTCTCGAATCTTCAGCTGGTAGTAACCCGTACGGAGATCAATCTTGGAGAATACTCGGGCACCACGGAGTTGGTCAAATAGATCGTTGATCCTTGGGAGTGGGTACTTGTTCTTGATGGTGACATCATTGAGTGCACGATAGTCGATGCATAATCGGAGTGTACCATCGCTCTTGTTGGCGAATAAAACTGGTGATCCCCAAGGCGAAATGCTCGGGCGAATGAACTTCTTTCGGATTAGCTCGTCAAGCTGTTTCTTTAATTCCACTAGCTCGGGACTTGTCATACGGTAATGTTTCTTGAATATTGGGTTTGTTCCTGGTACAACTTCAATGGCAAACTCGATGTCACGGTCAGGGGCATTCCGGTAGTTCATCTGGGAACACATCTGGATATTCACTGACCACATACACTTCCCCTATCTCCGGGGCTTGAGCAAGAAACATCTTTGCATTTATCTGGTGGGGTTTATTTGGCAGGTAGGTGGTTCGTATGCCTTCTAGGTTGGTGAGAGTAACTGCTCTAGTTGCACAGTCAATCTGAGCTGCATGCTGGACCAACCAATCCATACCTAGGATGGCGTCGAGACCGGGCACATTGAGAGTGTTGAGATGAGCTGGGAATTTCACTTGGTTGATGCTGATTGTCAGATCTTGGCACATGGTGTTTGTTTTCATCTCAGAGGCAGGGGTTTGTATCACCAAAAGATGGCCCAAAGGGGAAACGGAAAAACGGTGTTTGGCAACAAAATCCTTCGAGATGAAAGAGTGGGAAGCTCCAGAATGGAATAAAATCAGCGCGGGTTTAGTTTTGATAGTACACGTACCAAGCACTATATCTGAGGCTTCATATGCTTCCTCTGCAGACATGTGGTGGACACGGGCGACTTGAGGCGGCTGGACCGCACCAGCAGGGTGATTGTTGTTGGAGTTGTTGTTGTTGCCGTTGTGAAGGGGCAATCCTTGATGTAGTGTCCTGTCTTGCCACACTTGAAGCAGGAGTTCTCCCTCTTGCAATCATCTACTAGGGGGCGCTTGTGGTAGAACCCTTCACGGGGATATCCCTCCTTCCTGGGTTGATTCCAAGTATTCTGTGGCGTTGAGGAATGATACGTCTCCAACGTATCTATAATTTCTGATGTTCCATGCTTATATTATACCAATTGCTACATGTTTTATATACACTTCATATCACTTTTATGCATTTTCTGGGACTAACCTATTAACAAGATGCCACAGTGCCAGTTCCCTGTTTTCTGCTGTTTTTTGTTCCAGAAAAGTACTTCTGCGAATATTCTCGGAATTGCACGAAACAAAAGGCCACGTCCCTATTTTTCCACACGTACACGAAGTCCGAAGGAGAGACGAAGAGGAGCCAGGAGGCGGCCAAACCACATGGCGGCGCGGCCCCCTTCCTGCCGCGCCAGCCTATGGTTTGGGCCCCTCGGGCTCCACCGACGTCGCCCCTTCGCCTATATATTGCCCCAGACGCGAAAACCCTAAAAAACAGTCAATTTCCACGAAGAGTTCCGCAGCGCCGCCGCCATCGACGACAAGTTTCGGGGGACAGAATCTCTGTTCCGGCACGCCGCCGGGACGGGGAATTGCCCCCGGAGTCATCTCCATCGACACCACCGCCATCTTCATCGCCGCTGCTGACTCCCATGATGAGGAGGGAGTAGTTCTCCCCCGAGGCTGAGGGCTCTACCGGTAGCTATGTGGTTCATCTCTCTCTCCCATGGTGTGATCTTTATGTGATCATGTGTATTGCTAGTATCGCTGAATACATTAATAATGTTTATGCTACTCAAGTGATTTTGTCTAGTTTCTGGAGTCATTGTGACAACACGGTATCAAGGTGACAGTGTGGGTACTTGTGTGACTCTATGAATAATTTAGACATTTATCATGGCTTATTCTTGGGAATTGTGGTGTTTGTTTACTCAGACTTTGAGGTGTGCTTTTGCAGCCCTACGCATAGTACTCTTGCTTCATCAAGAAGGAGAATAATCCCGAGTAGTATTTACTTGTGTTCAGTTGTGCTAATCTAGTTGAATATGTAGATGTTACTCTTTATCTATTATGCACTCTATAGGTTACTTTAATATGAACTCCGGTACTCTCCACGGTGTAAAGGTGACAGTGTGTGCACCGTGTGTGATTCCTTTATGACGTTGTGGCGCTTGTTTACTCCGGCTTGAGGTGTGCTTTTGTAGCCCTACACAATGAATGGTGTTTGTTATCCAACAAGAGAGTGTTTAAGAGTAGCTTTTACTTATTCAGTTATGAGATCATTGTTGAGAGTGTCCACTAGTGAAAGTATGATCCCTAGGCCTTGTTTCTAAGCATTGAAACACCGTTTACAACAAGTTCTGCTACATGTTTGCTTGCTGCCATTTTATTTCAGATTGCAGTTACTACTTATAATCATCCATATTACTTGTATTTCACTATCTCTTCGCCGAACTAGTGCACCTATACATCTGACAAGTGTATTGGGTGTGTTGGGGACACAAGAGACTTCTTGTATCTTAATTGCAGGGTTGCTTGAGAGGGATATCTTTGACCTCTACCTCCCTGAGTTCGATAAACCTTGGGTGATTCACTTAAGGGAAACTTGCTGCTGTTCTACAAACCTCTGCTCTTGGAGGCCCAACACTGTCTACAAGAATAGAAGCACACGTAGACATCAAGCTATTTTCTGGCGCCGTTGCCGGGGAGGTAAGGTAAAAGGTATTCACATCCTCTGGCTACTAAGCTATTTTCTAGTATGTTGCTAGTGTGTGAGTGCTCGAAGTTATTTCCTTTAGATTCTGCAATTATATCTTTTTGTTTCTTGTTTTTATTTTCACTAGTTAGGCTTAATGGAAAACAACAAAAAAATTAGAGATCTTTATGAACTTTATATTGAATTAGGACATGATGCTTTTGAAGAGAAAATTAAAAAACCTATGGAGGCTTGTTTGCATGATGGTAGCAATGTATTACTATAAATTCTTTGAACACCATTATTGCTAATGCTATGGAAAGTCTAAGCTTGGGGAAGCTGGTTTTGATGAATATGATATTTTTAGTCCCCCAAGTTTTGAGGAGAAAATTTTCTTTGATGATACTTTGCCTCCAATTTATGATGATTATAATGATAGTTATTTTGGTGCCACCTACTATGGAGGATAAAGTTTATTATGATTATACTATGCCTGCAATTTATGATGATTACAATGATGGATGTGATACTTTTACTCTCACTATTACTAATGATTATGCTTATGTGGAGAGTAATGATACTTTTATGCATGTGGATCATGATAAGAATGCTTTATGTGATAGCTATATTGTTGAGTTTATTCATGATGCCGCTGAAAATTATTTTGAGAGAGGAAAGTATGGTTATAGAAATCTTCATGTTACTAAACTCTCTTTATGATGAAGTTTTGAGCTTTCTCTTGATTTGCTTTTATTTGCTGGGTACTTTAAGACCTACTGGTCCTTATGAGAGAGGGAGACACGATTCATATATCACAATAATATTAAGTCTCTCTCTTTATGTTGAAATTTTTGAAGTTGCACTTGTTTTGCTTTCTATGCTAGTCACTTTGCTTCATTGATTTGTTTTCTTACAAGACTCCTTTGCATAGGAAGTGGGTTAGACTTAAATGTGTTTGGTATTTGCTTTTGATGCTCTCTTATATTCAACTCTTATACATATGAGAGCATTATCAAAATCACTATGCCTAGCTAAAAGGCTTTAAAGAAAAGCGCTTATGGGAGACAACCCATTGTTTTTTTTTCTGTTATTTTTTTTTTTTTCTTTGAGTCAAGGTTTTGTTACTTCTGTAGCAACTCCTTTGTATCTTTATTTTATTGCATTGTTGTGCCAAGTAAAGTTCTTATTGAAAGTTGATGCAAGATTTGGATTTCTGCGCAGTAACAGATTTTTAGCTGTCACGATTTGAGCTTTCTCCCTGTAGAAAATTCAAAAATTCTGAAAAAATCACGCATCTTCCTCAGATATGTACGCAACTTTCATTATTTGGCCAGTCCATCTGAGCAACTTAAGTGCCTCGAAAAAATTCGTCTTCACAGACTGTTCTGTTTTTGACAGATTCTGCCTTTTGTTTTGCATTCGCTCTTTTACGATGTTTGTGTGGATTTCTTTGCTCCACAAAGCATTGGTGGCTGTAGCTAATGTCCAGAAGCTTTGGGAATGATTGTATCATTACAGAATATGAGAATTTTTGATTATGCACTAACCCTCTAATGAGAACTGTCTTGAGTTTGGTGTGAAGGAAGTTTTCAAGGATCAAGCGAGAAGGGTGATATTATGTGATCAAGAAGAGTGAAAAGCCTAAGCTTGGGGATGCCCCCGTGGTTCATCCCAACCATATTCAGAGAGACTCAAGCGTCTAAGCTTGGGGATGCCCAAGGCATCCCCTTCTTCATCAACAACTTATCAGGTCATCTCTAGTGAAACTATATTTTAATTCTTTCACATCTTATGCGCTTTACTTGGAGCGTCTGTGTGCTTTTATTTTTGTTTTTGTTTGAATAAATTCGGATCCTAGCAATCCTTGTGTGGGAGAGAGACACGCTCCGCTTTTTCATGTGAATACTCATGTTCTTCACTTATATTTGTTGAGTATTCTTAACTAGCTACTGCAGTGCTTTTAGCTCCTGTTTTTCATGCATCTCTTCGAGCTGTTAGCACTTGTTTATAAATACTCTCTTGCTGCATTATATTATCATTTGGAGAGTTTATGTTTAAATAAATTGATTGGTGTTTGTTTGGAAGAAAGAAAATGCTACATGTAGTAGTTGGTATTGGAAAAGACATATGCATTCTTGTAGATCATTGTCTTGTTTTGATTTGAACTTTGCAATTGTTTTGAGCTCTCAAGTAGATCATGTTTAAGCTCTTGCATCATGTAGTTAAAGCCTAGTAGTGGAGAACTACCGTAGAGCTTGTTGAGACTTGGGATGCATATTTGTTCTCTCTAAGGTCTAGATATTTTCTGGTAAAATGTTTGAGCAACAAGGAAGACAGTGTAGAGTCTTATAATACTTGCAATATGTTTTTATGTGATTCTTGCTGTACCGGTTTATACTTGTGTTTGCTTCAAACAACCTTGCTAGCCTAAACTCTGTACTGAGAGGGAATGCTTCTCGTGCATCCAAACTTGAGCCAAAACCCATGCCATTTGTGTCCACCATACCTACCTACTATGTGGTATTTCCTGCCATTCCAAGTAAATATTTCATGTGCTACCTTTAAACTATTCAAAACTTTATTACTCCTTATTTGTGTCAATGTTTTATAGCTCATGAGGAAGTATGTGGTGTTTTATCTTTCAATCTTGTCATTTACTGACAGACTTTCACCAATGGACTAGTGGCATATACATCCGCTTATCCAATAATTTGCAAAAAGAGCTGGCAACGGGGTGCCCAGCCCCAATTAATTACAACTTTCATTAATAATTCTCTTCACATGTTTTGCCCTGATTTATCAGTAAGCAACTTAATTTGCAAATAGACACTCCTCCATGGTATGTGAATGTTGGAAGGCACCCGAGGATTCGGTTAGCCATGGCTTGTGTAAGCAAAAGGTTGGGAGGAGTGTCATCTATAAAGAAACTAAAATACATGTGTAAACAAAAGAGAAGAGGGATGATCTACCTTGCTGGTAGAGATAACGTCCTTCATGGGAGCCGCTCTTGAAAGTCTGGTTGACAAGGGGGTTAGAGTGCCCACTACCATTCGTTGACAACAACAAACACCTCTCAAATACTTATTTTGTGCTCTCTATATGCTTTCGAAAACTTAAAAAGCTCTAGCACATGATTTAATCCCTGCTTCCCTCTGCGAAGGGCCTATCTTTTACTTTATGTTGAGTCAGTTTACCTACTCCTTTCTATCTTAGAAGCAAACACTTGTGTCAACTTTGTGTGCATTGATTCTTACATGTTTACTTATTGCACTTGTTATATTGCTTTATGTTGACAACTATCCATGAGATATACATGTTACAAGTTGAAAGCAATGCTGAAACTTAATCATCCTTTGTGTTGCTTCAATGCCTTTTACTTTGAATCTATTGCTTTATGAGTTACCTCTTATGCAAAACTTTTTGATGCTTGTCTTGAAAGTACTATTCATGAAAAGTTTTTGCTTATATGATTCATTGTTTACTCTTTATCTATGTTAGCAAACTATAGACCATTGCTTTGAGTCACTTCATTCATGACATGAGCCTTGCAATATATTGATCAAGATTGTGTGAAAGCATGTCTCCTCAGAAATTATTTGTTGTTATCGTTTTACCTACTCGAGGACGAGTAGAACTAAGCTTGGGGATGCTTGATACGTCTCCAACGTATCCATAATTTCTGATGTTCCATGCTTATATTATACCATTGCTACATGTTTTATATACACTTCATATCACTTTTATGCATTTTCTGGGACTAACCTATTAACAAGATGCCACAGTGCCAGTTCCCTGTTTTCTGCTGTTTTTGGTTTCAGAAAAGTACTTCTGCGAATATTCTCGGAATTGCACGAAACAAAAGGCCACGTCCCTATTTTTCCAACACGTACACGGAGTCCGAAGGAGAGACGAAGAGGAGCCAGGAGGTGGCCAAACCACATGGCGGCGCGGCCCCCCCGCGCCAGCCTATGGTTGGGCCCCTCGGGCTCCACCGACGTCGCCCCTTCGCCTATATTGCCCCAGACGCGAAAACCCTAAAAAACAAGTCAATTTCCAGAAGAGTTCCGCAGCGCCGCCGCCATCGACGACAAGTTTCGGGGGACAGAATCTCTGTTCCGGCACGCCGCCGGGACGGGGAATTGCCCCCGGAGTCATCTCCATCGACACCACCGCCATCTTCATCGCCGCTGCTGACTCCCATGATGAGGAGGGAGTAGTTCTCCCCCGAGGCTGAGGGCTCTACCGGTAGCTATGTGGTTCATCTCTCTCTCCCATGGTGTGATCTTTATGTGATCATGTGTATTGCTAGTATCGCTGAATACATTAATAATGTTTATGCTACTCAAGTGATTTTGTCTAGTTTCTGGAGTCATTGTGACAACACGGTATCAAGGTGACAGTGTGGGTACTTGTGTGACTCTATGAATAATTTAGACATTTATCATGGCTTATTCTTGGGAATTGTGGTGTTTGTTTACTCAGACTTTGAGGTGTGCTTTTGCAGCCCTACGCATAGTACTCTTGCTTCATCAAGAAGGAGAATAATCCCGAGTAGTATTTACTTGTGTTCAGTTGTGCTAATCTAGTTGAATATGTAGATGTTACTCTTTATCTATTATGCACTCTATAGGTTACTTTAATATGAACTCCGGTACTCTCCACGGTGTAAAGGTGACAGTGTGTGCACCGTGTGTGATTCCTTTATGACGTTGTGGCGCTTGTTTACTCCGGCTTGAGGTGTGCTTTTGTAGCCCTACACAATGAATGGTGTTTGTTATCCAACAAGAGAGTGTTTAAGAGTAGCTTTTACTTATTCAGTTATGAGATCATTGTTGAGAGTGTCCACTAGTGAAAGTATGATCCCTAGGCCTTGTTTCTAAGCATTGAAACACCGTTTACAACAAGTTCTGCTACATGTTTGCTTGCTGCCATTTTATTCAGATTGCAGTTACTACTTATAATCATCCATATTACTTGTATTTCACTATCTCTTCGCCGAACTAGTGCACCTATACATCTGACAAGTGTATTGGGTGTGTTGGGGACACAAGAGACTTCTTGTATCTTAATTGCAGGGTTGCTTGAGAGGGATATCTTTGACCTCTACCTCCCTGAGTTCGATAAACCTTGGGTGATTCACTTAAGGGAAACTTGCTGCTGTTCTACAAACCTCTGCTCTTGGAGGCCCAACACTGTCTACAAGAATAGAAGCACACGTAGACATCAAGGAACGGTTGTTGGGCTGCCATGGGCGTGGCTTGGAAGTGGCTCCTTCATGCTGGTTCTTACGTGGCTCGAACTTCCGCTTGTGAGATTCATAGATCGTGCGGTGCTCTTTTTCTGAGATTAGTGTCGTGTTGATCATGGCCTGAAAATCTGGAAATTGTAACACGCTGAGCTGAGTCTTTATGGCCTGATGCATCCCATGAAGGAATCTGTCTTTCTTCTTTTCCTCTGTGTTGGTGTCCTCAGGTGCATAGCGAGCAAGGTTGTTGAACTTGTCAGGTATTCGCTGATGGATTTGCTGCACTGTGTGAGTGCCAGAAATTCCTGTTGCTTCATCTTGATGAGACTTGAGGGAATGTAAGCTCTGCGGTAGGCTTCCTGAAACTCTGTCCAAGTGATAGCGGGTCCATCGCCCCTAGCGTCCTTCTGATTGTCCCACCAAACGCTGGCGGGGCCCTCAAGGTAGTGGGTGGCGAAGGGCACCTTGTCCTGCTCGTCCACGCGAGCGAGCTCCAGTTTCTTTCCCATAGTACGGAGCCAATCATCAGCCTCAAGTGGGTCGTCGGCATACGAGAACTTGGGAGGCTGAGTACGCTGGAAGTCTTGCAGCTTTGAACGGCCAGCGTCCGGGGCACCTTGGGCTTGCATGTACGTGCCAAACTCTCTCATGACCTGCGTCAGATGCTGGTTGTGACGTTCATCCATCATCATCATGAACTGACTTAGGCTTGGTTCCTGAGCTGGTCGGGGAGGAGGTGGTTGCGGCGGCACGGGATCCTCGCCCGCTTGTCGTGCGGAACGACGAACCGGGGTTTCTTGGCTGCCACTCGCACCGTTATTGGGCCTCATCCTGAATAGTTGAACGTGCTGGCGCGTATCATGAGCATCCATATGGGGGAAAAAGTGTAACATCCAAGAAAAACCAAATGGTAACACGGTTTGCAAAAACAACAACAAGCATGATGTTATACAATGGATGGTGGAGTTACAAGATACAAGCACTCACTATTTTACAAAGATGCAAGGTAAAGATACAAGCTACTCGTACACGATACAAGATACAAGCGCAAGATACAAGATACAAGGCATCCGGTACAAGTTGCAGGATACAACTCTAGTACTACATTATTCAATCACGCGATACATCGGGCGGTATGATACACTAAACGATGTCGCCTCCGGGCGTCTAGAACTCCATCTCGAGGGGTGTCGCCGTGGGATGAGGTCGATGCTCTCCTCCGTGGGGCTGTAGTCGGGTGAAGCGCGGCCGTCACGGGAGTCTCCGAGTAGGAGGGTGGGTCGGCTCGAACACGGCGACGCTGAGACCGGACGGGGGTGGAGCGCGGGTAGTAGGGAGCGGCGCTGCGACGGGTACGGGGAGGTGCCGACGGAACGTGGGGTGCGGAGAAACGGGCGATTCCCCTCCTGATCTGCTCGAGGGAGCTGTGGGTAAAGGTGGGGAGACGAGGCGGGAGGCGAGAAGTACCAGCTCCAGAGGTTCGCGTCATATCGGCTAATGCGACGTTGGCGCGAAGTGAGGCAAGCTGGAGAAGAGTGACGTGGAGGTACTGGTGGAGGAGGGTGGTGTACTGAAGGAGGGCGGAAAGGGGTGAGCTGGGGTCACCGGGGTTGGGAAAGAGAATGTCCCCGCTGTCTAAGTCTAACCTCGAAAAGTAGGCGTAGCGGGTGCACCGCTTCATGACGGGATCGAAGGTGCGAAGGAAGAGGATGGCATCTCCTGCAGCCTCCTGTATGGCTCGAGTCGCCTGAGTAGAGACACCGGAAGTGAGGGCGTGGGAAATCCCAGCGGCTGCTGGCTCCGGGCGCAAATGAACGGTGGCGGTGAACTCCGAGGTGGACCTGTCGAGGCGGTTGTAGAGCACGCGGTAGGTCGGGGGAGGTGCACCTGGGTAGAGGTGGTCCCAGATCTCACGGAGAAACTGCGGGAAGCCGGGAATGTGCACGGCGGTAGTCTCGGCGAACAACTCTGCCATCTGTGACAGAGACAGAATTCAAATAAAGTAAGCGTTAAGTTCCAAAAGCACAAACAGACAGAGAAACAGTGAAAAGTTGGCAATACAACAGGTTCTATCCTACGTCGTCCAAGAACTAGGGTATCCTACAGGCAGTTAGGCTCTGATACCAAGCTCTGTGGCACCCCGATCCAGGTGATCGAGCTACCCCATATACCAGTCCCAGGAACACGGGATATATGACAACTTGGTAAACAAAGACATAACCAAATATATACATATGGCTTCGAGTTCGGACAGATACAATTATTACAACACGGGTGAGGCTCCAGCTCTTGCGCAACAGGCGCACACAACAGTATGTACATTATTTTTCTAACATCAAGCCTCTAGCGGAAGTCGTAGCGGAAACGTAGATGGTAGCGTGGCGACAGCGGGCCTTATTCCACAGGGTCCTGCCTAGGATACGGGTTCCTAGTTCCCATATAGCGGGTACTCGGCGACGGGTGCGTCGGTGTCTGGCCACATGAAAAGCCAGGTGAGTACATTGAATGTACTCGCAAGACATTAGCCTAAAATCAAACAAGGCCTATCTATATGGCATGGCATAAGTTCAGAATGTAGCATGACATTTGTTCGGTATTAAGTGCGAGTCCAAGCTTAACGGTTGGACTTAACTTACCTACTTACCTTAGTAGGGATGTTTCGTGTTATCAAGTGAGATCACGTTTCTCACTCAACAACTCATAACCAAAACTAGGCTACCAAGCCTCTAGCCAACTCTGGCTTAATTCACAACTCTCAAGTCCTTAGCCAACTCTGGTCAGACTCTCAGATTTTCCGTGTTCGTAGGTCTCATCTTAATTATTTCTCCAAGTTCGACCGGACTGACACAAAGTGTGACTTGACCCAAACATCGTCCCATAACCTAGGGACAAGGCTAGAATCTAGATTTTACACTCTCGAGAGGTTGCACGTTTATCCACACGCTGAGGTCTAGGCTTGTACCGCCGGTACCGAAGTACTAGAACCAGCCATGGCGGACAGTACAAACCCATACTTCCACGGTCGTTTACTCTACCAAGACACTCCCTGTATAGCCACCGACATAACTCTATGCCTTATGCAGAAGTGAATCCGGCACGTCCCCAACCCATGAGCGACGCCTAGCTCCGGAACCTTCGCAAGACTAGCCCCGACCAACTCTGGTAACCGACTAGACTTGCCAAAAAGGGTGGCGTCAAAGGAGGCTGATAGAATACCCGGCCATGGTCCGCCCATATGAACGACGCATGGTTGTGCTGGTGGTGTTTGGTGAGTGGCACTATGTGACTCAATCTAGTCGAGGGAGGTGATTATTTTCTTAGTCCTTTTGTTTGGTTACAGACATCAACATTAACAAAGTAACACACAACAACCACATAATAATTTCAGCAGTAAATAAACATATCCACAGGCATGTACCAAAGTCCGAGCATAACAAGATAAAACGTCAACCGGATGACTACGGCGGCAAACCCGCCGACCAGTGCCTTCTCGTTCGACAAAATAAAAGGAATGTCAACCGGATGACATGGCAGCGATTCTGCTGGCAAGCGCCTTCTCGTTCGACAGAAATAAAAGAAATGTCAACCGGATGACTGTGGCAGCGATTCCGCTGGCAAGCGCCTTCTCGTTTGACAGAAATAAAAGAAGTGTCAACCGGATGACTGTGGCAGCGATTCCGCTGGCAAGCGCCTTCTCGTTTGACGAAAATAAAAGAAATGTCAACCGGATGACTGTGGCAGCGATTCCGCTGGCAAGCGCCTTCTCGTTTGACAGAAATAAAAGAAGTGTCAAACGGATGACTGTGGCAGCGATTCCGCTGGCAAGCGCCTTCTCGTTTGATGAAAATAAAATAAATGTCAACCGGATGACTGTAGCAGCGATTCCGCTGGCAAGCGCCGTCTCGTTTGACGAAAATAAAAGTGTTGCGATGATCCACAGATATATAAGTGCGGCAATATTAAAATGCAACATGGCATATGAGATGCAACAGATATCAATTTAGATAGTCAAGCAAGTTTCCTAAAGTTTGACCGAGCTTGAGATCGGGTTAATGGCTTGCCTTCGGTTTCGGGATCAACTCCTACTCCGTCGGAGAGGTTTGAATCTATTAAAACAAGACGAACATGCATCAAAATCCCTCCTAGGTCATTCAAATAAATGCCAAAAATATAAATTCCAAATAAATCTTTTCTGGTTCCATTGGAAAGAGAAAAATCAAACAAAGCCAACAAAATTGGTCTCATATTTTTCTGAGGATTTTTGAGTGAGATATTGTATTTCAAAGTTGGCTTCAAATTCTGCCTTTTTCAACAGAAAAATAAAACAGAAAACCAAACAGAAAATCGGTTCGGAAATGTTTAAAAACCTGAACAGTGGGACCCACTGGTCAGTGACAGAGAGGCCGAATCGTTTTCTTTTTTTAAACGCGGAAACAGAGGAAAAACACGGCGATGCTCCGGCGACTCACCGGCGGCGTTCTGCGGCGGCTGGGGCAAGGGAGGGGATGGAGAGGAAGCAGCGCGGATCAGGGGGAGGTGGCGCAGCTCGTCGGCGCACTTGAGCTTGATGGGGAGCTCGGGCGGCACCAGTGCGTCTTCTCCGGCGGCGGAAGCTTGCGGTCGATGATGGACTCGACGTTCCCGGCCACCATTCACCCTGGCGAGCACGGCATCGTCATCGCCATGATCTAGGGAGGCTACGGGTAGGTTTAATCGACGAACGGTGCCCCTCTGGCGAAGATTTTGTCCACGGCCGTGACGGCTAGGGCAAGGTCGTCGCCGGAGTTGCGGTGCTCGTCGAGCTTCGATTGGAGCAGGGGAGGGTAGTGGAGGGGCTAGGAGGTGGATGCGGTGCTCTGGAGGTCGAGGGGTGGTGGTTTTATAAGGTTCCCGCACGGCGGCCTCCATCAATGCCACGGCGAGGTGTCAAGCACGGCGTGGAGCTGTGGTGGACGGCGCGTCGCGCGAGCGGTGGCACAGGAGAAGCACGAGGATAATTCCTCGACGCCTGGCTAAGCTCTTTCGGCGGAGGGTCGCTTGGCCAGAGGGCCCGGCGAGCACAGTGTTTGGACGGCGCGTCGGGACTCGTCGGTGGCGAGGGGTGGACGGCCTTCTCCGGCGACGCGTGGCCTCTGGACGGCGGAGAGGGGAGAGGGGGATCCGCTGGGCAAGGACCGGAGAGGGAAGGGGCAGAACGGCGTCGACCCAGAACGGGCGGCGCCGCCTGGCACGTCCACGTCGGCGGTGATCACCGTTCTGTTCATGTCAGTAACGGCATCGGCAAGTTTCTCTCAACTCCGTGATCCAAATGAGATGAGGTTTGAACCACTATGCGCCAAACTCAAAATCCAACAACTTTGCTGACTAAGGTTTGCTCAAATTCGAAAGTTGGTCCGACTAGATTTTGAGAAAAACAATACTGGTCAAAAAGGGTTTTAATGATTTGGAGTGGTAGATGGTGTTAGATGGATATGCCCTTTTGTCCTGAGGTAGGAGTGATCAAGGGGAGTCTATCCATGCCTTGGATTCATCCAGGAAAAAATATTTTGATAGACCTAAAAATGTTTTGAGAAAACAGGCAGAATGGACAAAGAATTGTTGAGGGAAATTTTGTAAGTCATGGTACCATATTTTTTTATAAATGAGGTCCACATCCATTAGGGAAGATCCCCTAATTTTTGCAGAATTTTTGTAGACATAAAAATAGGGGTTCCTTTGGAAGGCCAATTAAAAGGGTAATTTTTAAAAGAGGAAAAAGAATTTCCCAAATTAATATTTGTCCAAGGTAAATCCACAGATCCAAGTACCAAGTGGGAGGGAAATGGAAAGCACAAGATCCCACTTGATTTATCAGATTTGTAAAAGTTCAAGATTTAAAATGATTTTCCTGAGGTTTAATTCCAAATGTATTTGAAATAAATAGAAACAATGCAAGTTTGAAAAAATTTAAAAAGGCCAAAATTCAGGGTGTTACACATATTATGTACCCCGTTCTTATTTACTTATCATGATCAAGCATGTTTATGAGAGCGCGTGAGGGGGAACGTGTGCATTAGTTGGAGTAACGGGGGGTGGCTAGTGCAGTGAACGTGAGAGAAAGTTCTGCGATCCACTTGGGTATCTCTACCTTACTTTGTTGCCTCACTAGGGATAAAAAGAAATACCATGCTATCGGAGATGTGGGTATGACCATTGCCACTACTCCATGACTAGATCTAGCATGTTCTTATTTTAACTTCATGTCATGATACTTATTGCTATACTCTGAGTTATCTTAATTACTGAGGTGTTATGATTTAGTTCGCATCTTGGTGGAGTATAAGTGAGACTAATAATAAACTAAAAGGTCTCTATGTTAGGACGTGATGCCCATATAATTATAACTTGTCATTAAACTATTGTGTTGCAATCTCATATGTCAACTCTAGTGTTCCATTGTCTACCACTTTATTAAAGAGAGAGTGCATTTGTGAAACCATGAACCCGGTCCATTTTTAATCATAAGAAACACCTTTCCAACCACTTTTACCACTTTTCCATTTTCTGCCATTTAAAAATCCGAAAATACAAAAACACTTTTATATCTTGCATTCATCATATAAAACCCAAAAATATCATTTATCATTGTTACCACCATCCTTGCATATTTATTTACCACCATTGCATATTTATTTCTTGTTTGCATTGCATATTATCTTGATATCATTCTCACACCTTGTGCTTGACAACCACTAGGTGAGGTTGAGTACCAAAACATTTACTTTGTTTTGTAGGTAACCAAAAGAAGGATAGGAAAGATAAATCTTCACTACTGATTCCCCAAGAGTTCGATATTAAACCCTCGAGTCACCCCTCGTGGGGAAAACACGTCTTCCACTTACTACACACTCTGCACTTGGAGTCTCAACCTAACCCATATTCTTTTGACGCAGGTAACTACGTCATCGGGTATCAAGACGGTTTTCTGGCGCCGTTGCCGGGGAGCGAAGAAGCAACACCGCATCAAGATTCCCTCGTCAACTACGCGCCCGTCATAGTAGCATCATTGGGTATCAGCAAGCAATGACATAGTTCATGACGAACAACAACAACAACAATCCACCTCCACAGGTGGATATGCTCACCAGATTTCTGAGGTTGAGGCCAGCTAAGTTCTCTAGTGCGCCAGATCCCATGATTGCACTTGACTGTCTGCGTTCTGTCAACAAGGATCTAGTGACCGTAGGCTGCACAGACGCTTTTACTGCTCACTTACTCGAAGGACAAGCTGCGTCATGGTGCGATAACTTTCAGATAACCCACCCAGTTGATACTGTGACCTGAGAATTGTTCGAGGATGGTTTTCGCAATGCTTATGTCTCGGATGGAGTTATGGGTCTGAAGAGGAGGGAGTTCCACAATCTGCGACAGAACAATCGCACTGTCACAGAGTACATTACTGATTTTGGTGATCTTGCTCGCTATTCACCAGAGGATGTGGATACTGATGCCAAGAGGCGTGAGAAGTTTCTTGATGGTTTGAATGATGAGCTTGCTGTGCAACTGTCAGTAGTTCATATCACAGATTTTCAAGCATTGATGGACAAGGCTATAATTCTGGAGGGAAAGCACAAACAAGCTGAGAGACGCAAGAGGAAGTATAGTAATGGCAACCACAATTCTGGAGCACATCAAAGGATCCGTACACATCATGATGGTAATGAAAGTTCTGGACAACATAAGAATGGAGGCAATGGACACAATCATAGTGAAGGCAACGGACATCAGCACAATGGAGGCAATGGCAATAACAATGGAGTCAATGGCCATAACAACAGAGGTAATGGGCAGAACCGCAACCACAACCACGCATTCAAGAAGGATTTCAGTCAAGTGCAGTGCTTCAAGTGCAAGAAGATGAGACACTATGCTGATAACTGCACTGAGAAGGTAGTTGAAGGAACCAAGCCAAACCCGTTCAAGAAGGCAACTGCAAATCATGTGCATGTGGAGGAAGTATATGATGAACCAGACCGTGTGACTGGTAAGTTCTTGGTACATTAGTGCATCGCGCTCATACTTATTGATGCATCACATTCATTCATATCAAGGGTCTTCGTGCATAAGAATAAGTTAGCCATCGATGTTACATAAAAGACCAGATATAATTCTACTTATGTCTTTGAAGATACCAAGTAAGATTCTCTTAAGGGTGTTAGCCTAGATTTGACCATAGAGAAAACTACCCACACCTTGCTAGCCATTCCGAATCTCGATGACGAGATTCATCTTAAGGGGGTTAGTCTGTAACATTCCAATTTTTAGAATTGGATGTTTTGCATTTAGAGCATGTGCATTTCATCATGGCATAAATTCAAAACTTGCATTTGTTTGTTTTGCATTCGATTTTAAAAAGATTATTTCCAAAATCCTATTTTAAAGTTTTTTTAAACCATTTATAAAGCATTATATGTGCTTAGGGATAATTCGTATTTTATTTTGGATAAAACTAGTCCTAATAGTCAATTAAGACAGAGGATGATTTACAAATCTTTCAAAATTGGTTTGACTCAATTCCGAGTTCAAAATCAAAAGTTATAAATAAAACAGTAAAAAGAATAAAAGAAAAGGTAAACAAAAAAAAACGTTTCGGCTGAGCAAGTTGGGCCGCAGCCCAACTGCCCACCTGCACGCGCAGAGCCAGCGGAGCAGGCCGCAATTCGGCCCAGCCGCACAGCCTGCTTCTTTTGTTTTTTTCCCTTTTCCTTTCGTTTCTGTTTTTTTTCTGACCGCTGTGGCCCACCTGTCAGTCGTCTTCTAGAACGAGCAGGGAACATCGCTCGTACGAGTTCGTTCTGGACTCGGTTCAAACTGGAAAAACTCTCGATTTCGTTGCCGATTCTTTTCCCTCCACCACGAAACTCTGCCAATAAATACCCCACTCCCGTGCCGTTTCGTCCCCGCAAAACTCACAAACCCTAGCCTCGAAACGAGCTCGATTTCGAGCTCGGAAATCCAGCCGCCGCCGCCACCATTGACGCCACCTCGGAAGCTCGACGCCGCCGCGATTCGGAGCAAGGAGAGGAGGAGCTAAGGACTCGAAGAGGACCGAGCGAGGAGCCGCACCCGGGGAAGTCGTCGCCAAGGCCAGAGGAAAACCGGAGCTCCGCCGCCGTCCGCATCCGAGCTCGCCAGCAACGACCTTCCTCTGTTTCTCCCAGCACCTTTTCCCGTCATCCGTTAGATCTCGATCTAACGATCCATATCGGATCACTTACTAAAGAGGTATCGACAATAGGGTCGCGCCACGTGTGTTTTTTCTTTTTTTTTCGTTTTAAGATTTCAGAAAACATATAGATCTTGTATAATTCGTAGTTAATCAACCGTATGTCCAAATCTTGCAAACTTATATCATTGGAAAGATAAAATTCAGATCTATCCAGATCTGAAATAAAATATGAAGTTTACCGAAGTATTATTTTATGAATTTTAAAACCAAGGTTCGGACTGTTAATCATATTTTAAAATCTATAACTTATTTTAAATAGAATGTTTTTTCTACGGGCTTTAAATTGAGTTCCCTGTCCAGAAATTTTAGATCTATTATGTATGAACTTATTTTCGAATTAAACCTGCAGAAACTTAACTAATCTTTCTAAGTAATATAAAATTGCTTAATAAGTTCTTGTTGCATATGAAATATTTTTTACATGCATCATATATTATTAGAATAACCAGAGAACTAATAATATATATCATTGCATGATTTAATGTTGACATGCCAGCATGATTGTTGCATATTGTTGGTGTATGGTTGTTTATGTATGTGTTGTATTGCAACGTGTAGATTGTGACGAGAGAGTTTGTTGTTGGCGCGACGAATATTTGAACACCAACAACTACCAAGGCAAGTGATGCTCATGTCCTACTATTTTATATGCATTATTAGTATATTTTCGTAGTAATGCATGTGTTGGAGTTGTGTGATAAGCTATGCTAGATTATTTCACTAACACCCAAGTGGAGTAATCATATATTCCCTTAGACAGTGACAATCATATGCTAGGTGCCACCGTATGGTTAGTTTTGCTTAGCTATGCTATGTAGATATTCGTGGTTGGGATTATCATGTTATGTATGAAACTTGTTATTTTAATTTTTATGTAAAACAACAAGATAATTTATCAACCACTAGGCGGATTGCTAGAGTGTCATCTGAGTGTGATTTCATGGTGGGGACCGCCACCCAGTATTCCGAGAATGTGCTTGGTTTCTTGTTTGGTAGCTTTTCTGTGCAACCATGTGTCAATGTAGTATGGGCTACGACAGAATTGGTAGGTTGTGGTGACCTGAACCCATCGTAGCCAGAGATGTAGAATAGTGATAGGTGGTACGTGCGTGGGGTCTGGGAAGCTACTTCTTATTAGTTCTGGTTCGATCTCTCTTCCTCTCTATGTGGTGATTCACGGATTGTGTAGAGTGGACCGGGCAACATGGGTAAAGTGTACTAACCTCGCGAGGGTTTAAACTAAGATCTTAGCCGTGTCCTTCGGTTATGGGCAAACTAGCAACTAGATGGGATTCTATGACATGGTTTTCGTTCTTAATTAAAATTTGATGGGTTAACAAAAGTTGGTGGGAGTGGTCTGATGTCTATCAGTGGTCTCATAGCCAGCTGGGTAGGAGCACCGGTTGGATAAACCGAGTGTCCAAGTTAATGAGTGAAAAACTAATTTAATAAACTGATAGGGTAAACTATGCTTTTGCGCAAATCAGCCTTGAGACATCCACCTAGCCAAATAAGCATGTAGTAGCTAGGCGCCATTTATATCCACCATAAAGCACACTTGCCAATACAATTCAGTTGTATTGACCCAATGTTTGTGGGCTGTATTTCACCAATGCAGGTTATTCGAATTCTGAGTGATCGACGTAGGTTTCGAGACACACTCGACCTTTGTTCGCCTGTGGCGTAAACTAGAAGATTGGAGGTCTTTTATTTGCATTATGTTTGGGACATCAAATAAATTTATGCTAGCTTCGCTATGCAAGTTGTAATAATTTTATACTCTGGATTCGCTAGATTGATATATATTGCTTTATTTGTTATCATTCTGGCTGTGTGTACTGGTGAACGGTCCAGGGGCCAGTACTACACGCAAAGTGTAACTCGTGTTGAGTCATATCCGCTACATACACTTACATGAAGTAACAATTAGCGAAGGAAGGAATTAAACTGCTGTGTCCAGGATAGTGGAATGGTGTAGGAAGTTAAGCTTGTAAGATATAAATCGAAAGGGGGAAGCCAGCTAGCTAGCTTGATTGCAGATTTTGATGTTTTCTGAAAGACAAAGAATATAAGATTCGAGGAATCTTTCCGTTCCAATAACAAATTAGCACGAGGAGACCAGCACCAGTGCAAGGCACAATCTATATATATGTACGGGTGCGTGGTTGCATTGACATCGAGATCAAGCTATGCATGATTAGCGAGACCTGCCACACCTGCTACGTGAAAGTAGTAGTTAGTACTTTTGTGTACAAGGATCACATGATACAGGTTGAATTGAAGGGGGATTGGAGAGGGAAATTCAGACTAGGGAACAGACGGAAGCATTCGGGGATTAGAGATAGGATTCTCTTACAAGTAAAATCATCAACCATACCTCCACCGAGGACTTTCCTGTGCTATATCACCAACTAGGCACACGCAGGTGCCACACACACCAACTGCCTACAGCCCACAGCTTGGCCCATGGCCCAAGAGATACGGCCCAATGATCAAGATCGTTACATTACCCTCCCCTTCTGAAGACTGCTTGACCCCAAGCAGGTGCAGTTGGGTAGCGACGGCAGAGAGCATCCCTGTCTTCCCAGGTGACGAGTGGGGGCAATAAACCAGACCACTTGACTTGCACACGCACGGCAGTGTTTGCAGGAGCATCAGGTGGTTCAGCTGCAAGGAACTAGAGCGGAAACACATGAGCTGTTTCATCGTAACCATGCATCAGAGTATGTACCTGGGTTTTGTCGGGAACATGACGTTTCAGTTGCGACACATGAACCACCGGGTGCACTTGACTAGAAGACGGCAACTTCAGTTTATAAGCGACCTCACCAATGCGTTTCAGTACTTTGTATGGTCCAAAATACCTGAAGGACAATTTTTGATTCCCTCGAGTTGCGACAGACTGCTGGATGTATGGCTGAAGTTTGAGGAACACCATGTCACCGACCTGGAATGATCTCTCGGATCGATTTTTATCAGCTTGATGTTTCATGCGTTGTTGAGTACGCAGAAGATGTTGTTGCATCAAGTCTGTCATAGCAGCCCGCTCAGTGAGCCAACTTTCCAGATCCTTTGATGAACATGCATCCACCTCAATGCCAAAGTTGCGTGGCTTGTGACCATAAAGTACTTCAAACGGTGTTTTCCCCAGGGCAGAGTGGTACGTGGTATTGTACCAGTACTCAGCAAGAGGCAGCCAACTGTACCACTTCTTTGGACATGCATGCACAAAACAGCGAAGATAGCCTTCCAAGCACTGGTTCAGGCGTTCAGTTTGGCCGTCCGTTTGTGGATGGTACGCAGAACTCATGTGGAGAGTGGTATCTGACAACTTAAAAAGTTTCTGCCACAGGCGACTGGTGAAGATCTTATCACGATCAGAAATAATGGTGTTAGGCAACCCATGGAGCTTATAAACTGAGTTCATGAATGCCGTTGCAACTGTGGATGCAGTGAAAGGATGACGCAAGGGGATGAAATGTGCATACTTGGTGAACTTATCAATTACCACCAGTATCACATTGTGGTTGTGCGACATGGGCAAACCTTCCATGAAGTCCATGCAAATCACTTTCCATGATCCAGTGGGTACCGGCAAGGGTTGAAGTAGGCCTGGTAGCTTCACATGCTCGGGCTTTGCCTGTTGGCAGATTTGGCAACTGGCCACAAATTCTTGCACTGTCTTCTTCATTTGTGGCCAAGCAAAATATTGTTTAACTCTCTGGTATGTTGCCTGCACACCCGAATGACCACCAACACCACTGCAATGCAGAGCTTGTAAAATGTGGTTTTGAGCTAACCCATTACTGCCCACCCATATCTTGTCCTTGCGGCGAAGAATGCCGTCACGCAGAGAAAATCCATGGTCATTCTCTCCAGTGACACTGAGTTCTTGAATCAACTGCTTAGCGTGTGCATCATCATCATAACCTGCTTGCAGTCTGTCCAGCCAGGCAGGATGTGCTGAAGATGTTGAAATAACAGAGCACTCCTGAAATTTTCTGGACAGGGCGTCAGCGGCAGCATTGGAAATCCCCTTTTTATACTGAAGTTTAAACTGCAACCCCATCAACTTAACAAAGGCTTTATGCTGGAGTGATGTATGCAGACGTTGATCAGACAGATGGAGTAAGCTTTTGTGGTCAGTGCGTATTGTGAATTCCCGATGTTGCAGATAGGCACGCCACTTTTCAATTGCTAGCAGAATCGCCAGACACTCTTTTTCATAAACGAGAGTGTTTGATTGCGCGGCCCCAATGCCTTGCTGAGAAATGCGATGGGGTGGTCTTGTTGCATAAGAACTGCACCAACTCCATTGTGGGATGCATCCGTTTCCAGCACGAAGGGAACGGTGAAATCAGGAAGGGCTAGGACTGGTGCTGTAATTAGCGCTTGTTTAAGTGTACCAAAAGCAGCTTGTTGCTCCGGTCCCCAGACAAACAAAACACCCTTCTTCAACAGTTGAGTCAGAGGAGAGGCAATCATGCCGTAGTGCTTGATAAACTTTCTGTAATAGCCAGTAAACCCAAGAATTCGGCGCAATTCCTTTAAATTCATAGGTGCAGGCCAATCCTGAACAGCAGTGATCTTTGCAGGGTCAGTGGATACACCTTTCTCACTGATCACATGTCCTAGGTACTCCAACTCCGACTGCGCAAATGAACATTTGCTTTGCTTGATGAGCAACTGATGTTTCTCGAGCAATTGAAATACTTGCTTTAGTTGACACAGATGGTCCTCCAGTGATTTGCTGTACACGAGTATATCATCGACAAAGACCAGGACACATTTTCGCAGAAGAGGGGCAAACACTTGGTTCATAATTCCTTGGAAGGTTGCAGGCGCATTGGTCAGCCCAAATGGCATGACCATGAACTCATATAGCCCCTGGTGTGTCTGAAAGGCAGTTTTAAATTGTTCACCATCTGCCAGACGAATTTGATGGTACCCTGAGCGTAAATCGAGCTTGGTAAAGTATCGAGCCCCTGCTAACTCGTCAAGAAGTTCATCAATGACTGGTAGCGGATGCTTGTTCTTCACAGTCAGTGCATTAAGATGACGATAATCCACGCAAAAACGCCACTGGCCGTCCTTCTTTTTCACCAATAACACCGGAGAAGCAAATGGGCTAGAGCTGGGACGGATAAGTCCTTGGCAGAGCATATCATACACTTGTCTCTCAATCTCGTCTTTCTGTTGAGGATTGTAACGATATGGTCGAACCTTGAACGTGTGCGCCAGCAACCAATGGTATAGTATGGTCCTGTGGCCGTTCAGGTGGTAGAGCTGTAGGTGCTTGAAAAAGGTGCTGGAACTCCTGCAGCAGAGTTTGCACTGCCGGGCTAGTTGCATTTTCAGTTGCAGTTTCAGACTCCTGCGACACATGTTCAGAGAGACTGGAAATTGTATCTGTCTCGATGGGCTGTAGAAGCACAATTTGATCAACCTTTTTATGTTTCAACAGGCCTTTAAGCTTCTGAGCAGTAACCTTTTGGCACTTAAGCTGCTTGCTTTGCACACCTCTGATCACAATTCTTTTCTTGTTATGTGTAAACTTCATTATCTTCTTGCGCCAATGGACCCACATGGGACTGTGAATGTCCAACCAGTCTGCACCCAAAATCATGTCATAACAGCCGATGTTCAAAACATGTACAGAGTGAGCAAAAGTATGGCCTTGTACGTTCCACTCAAAATCAGGCACAAATTGTGTACATTGTACAGGGCGTCCATCAGCAACCGTGAACTGTCTGGTTGCCATGTCTTGAGTGGTGCACTGCAACTTATCAGCCAAATCAGTGCTGATGAAGGAGGCTACACTGCCTGAATCAATCAAGATCACCATCTCATGTTTGCCCACTGTCCCTTTCAATCTGATGGTGTGCTTCTTCTGTGCTGGTTGAGTGGAGGTTGTAGCTGCCAGTAAACACAAATCGTCATCAGACTCACCATCGCTGCATTCATTATCAATATCAGCAGAAATTGGGAGGATCTCCATGAGTTCTTCAATAACGTGCAGAGGAATCTTGTCAGGGCACTTGTGTGTTTTACTATATTTGTCACCACAAGTGAAACATAGTCCCTTGGACCTGCGATAATTTTTCAGCATGTCCAACCGTTCTTCCCATTTGGTGGAATCTTGTTTCTTGTGCTCATCAGTTCGGCCAGAATGCCTATCCTTGCCCGGACTTTTATCAGCTGGAGAGTAAGCACGGCCAGTGAACCTTTGATGCTGCTTCATGTCAGACTTGGAATGAGAGGAGTTATTTGGATGCTCCAATTCTTCTTCCTGCAATAGAGCCAATAGACTAGCAGTATCCAAGTCTTGAGGGCAGTGTAAATGAATTGCAGAACGTATTTCTGGTCGCAAACCGTACAAAAACTCATCCACAAAGAATGCCTCATCTAATGAAGGATTATAAAGGAGCAGTTGGTTACGCAGAACCTCAAACTTGTCACAATATTCAGTGACAGTTGATGTCTGTTTTAAGGCACGCAACTGACGCCTATACTGCATGTATTTGTTCTTACCAAATTTCTCATGAACAAGACGACACATCTCACCCCACTCATCTAGACGACGAAGGGCTTGCACATTGCGAAGCCACAAAGCGGCAGTGCCCCTGAAATTCAGTGCGGCATATCTAGTACGCAAACTGTCTGACACATGGTAAATCTCAAAGTAGGTTTCACAGTCCTGTTGCCACACCTTTGGATTTTCACCATCAAATCTAGGAAAATCCATTTTGGGGGTGGCAGTGCGACCTATAGGTGAATTACCCCACTCTCTCATACCGCTAGACTCAGGAATATCAACATGCACTAGAGCCTTGCCATAGGGCGAATTGGTACCTGTGACCGGGGTTGATCGCTGGTTCCGAAGAATACCAGGCGCATCACCCCGGAAAAGCATGGCGTCGCGGTGGTCAACTGACCCGGAGCCCGGAGTCGGCGCAGATGGGCACGCCGCTGTGGCTCCTGGCAGTGGAGGCCGCGTGGATCCGTTAGGAAGAAGATCCGCGCCTCCGCCGCCGTTCGCCGCAGCCTCCGCTGCGGTCGCGGCCGTGGGCATCGAGGGTGGTGGTGCCCGTGGGTTGAGCTCGAGCGCGGTGAGTCGATTCACCAGCGAATCGGTCGTGGATGAAGACGAGGTGAGCTGACCTTGCAAGTCGTCTATCTTCGTCTGCATCCCATTCAGCGAATCAAGGACCTGCTTCATCAGGGACTCCATGGCGGTGTTCTGAGCCGAAAGCTCGCCCATGGAATTCTTCAATTCCGTCTCAACCTGATGTAGCGCTCGGTTGGGAGCCAGCGTGCCGACCGGATCTCAACCTTAATCGAAACCAAACTGTGCGAGGGCGTCTCTAAGAGAACTTTGTGCCGAAATTCCGACGGAATCCAGCACCCTGCGTACAGAAATCCGAGGATTTAGTGGCTCAATCGAGGGATTTTACGAGTTCGGTGGATCGCAAAGTGGAATCTGATACCATATGTTGTGTACAAGGATCACAGGATACAGGTTGAAGGGGGATTGGAGAGGGAAATTGAGACTAGGGAACAGACGGAAGCATTCGGGGATTAGAGATAGGATTCTCTTACAAGTAAAATCATCAACCATACCTCCACCGAGGACTTTCCTGTGCTATATCACCAACTAGGCACACGCAGGTGCCACACACACCAACTGCCTACAGCCCACAGCTTGGCCCATGGCCCAAGAGATACGGCCCAATGAGTCAAGATCGTTACAGTACTTAGTACTGATAATATGTGTGCTGCTATCAAAACTAAGTTGCGGCACACATAATGTCAAGAAAAAGTTGGGTGCACGTATTTTTAGTTTTTTAGAATCAATTTCTGCAGAGTAGTAAATACTACTAAGAAATTAAGTAGTAGGGCCCCTGGTGTGACTTCTTAAAAGATTTTGCGTTCAAGCAGCGAAGGGAAATTGCTCCGTATCACTAGGGCAACTACTCCCTCCGTATCACATGAATCTTGCACTAAAACATGTCTAGATACATATGTGTGGTAAGTAGGTAGAGTGACTTATATTTTGATACGGATGGAGTAGATAATACCCCACACGTTGCTGCGGAACTTATGGCAAAAAAATGAGGATACCAAAGTTTAGGAAAAACAACTTAAACTTAGTAACAATGTGTATTTACACAGCTATGTAGCACAAAATACATGAGTTCACAGATTCAATAATCTACAAATGTTAAAAGTACATAACGATTTGCGTACATACACAACCACTTAATATGAGACTCAGCTGTTACAAAATCTAGCTATGCTTCTGCAATTGAAGATCATGCTCATGCTTTGTCTATTCATCCATGGGGTGGTGCTAACTGCTCACCGGCAAGGCACATATATACACCTCAACTGGTTTAGATACTCCATTGAAAGAAATCCATGAGAAAATGAACAGGGCCAGGCTGGAATAGATGTGCTAGAGCAATAAACCTCTTGTCACGAACCATGAAAAATAGTTAACTGCATGCACATATTTGGGTGAGTTTGCAAAAAAGAAGAACAACGGGGCATGTAGGTAGATGCTCACGGGGTGTATCATCTGCTCATAGACATTGTCGATCATCTTAAATTTTCTCGAACATCGAATGAGACTATTTACAGATGGATAGAATCATCCAAACCTCACTTCTTGAACACGTGTGAAACCATGACAATGGAGACGAGGATGAGGCTTGTTATTTGTAACACAAGGAAGAGGAGAGGTCGTGAATACGTGAAATTTTCAGATGGAATATTGAAAATTAATGGAAGGGAAGGTGAATGGTGTGGCGCAGATCATTTGGGTAGAGGAATAGAGTGTGCCATACAAATATTAATGCAGAAGGGGAATCGCGTGCATATATACTTGTTCCCTTGTTCGATGGGTATGCTTCACGTTTCAGTGAATGGAGATAAAATTAGCAATCGGGCTGTTGATTAGCCTCACCAAATTTAAATGGGATGCATGCAGGCTATTGTAACGAACTGCATGTTGCCTTGTTTTTCAAATTTTTCTACACAAATAAATGGACAAATAAACTGAGACAAACTGAGCGGCAATAAACACATGGAGATGGGTAGTTTCCGTTCCGGTTTTTGTTTGCTGAGATGGTAGATTCGCTGACGTGGACCATTAGATGGTTGTTGAGGTGTATAACCTGCATGTTTAGAGAAATATGTTAGTGGGGCTGATCTACTTAGTTATATAGGATTTCTACCGGAATCGCCCGCACCGAGAGCTGCACTTCCGGACGGGCCAAAGCCAAAGTAATATTTCGAAATTAGAAAAATATTTAAAAAATTCAGATTTGAAAATTGTTCAGGTCTTCCAAATTTGTTTAGTTAAAAAATGTTCAGATCCTTAAAAAAATTCAGATTTAGAAAAACGAAAAACGAAAAAACAATAACACTACCTTTTTATTGGGCTGCTTTTGACCGGCCCATGAAGTATGTTGTTCAGGCGGCGTGAGGCTGAAGCGGTGCTGCGGGCCGATACATACGAGCGTCCGTTAACTTTCGTGAAAGCTTGGAGATGCAGAATCTAGAGACGAATCTAGAGAGCACAGTCCAACATGTTTTTTCCAGGTAAGCCCAGTCCAACGTGTAGAGAAAAGGATATACTTCCGGATTCGAAGTCGGTAAACCTGAGCGTAAAATAATCACATCGGTCGTTCTAGAGAGAAAAACGAATCGAAACCATGATCGATCCGAAGCCGCCGCTGCCGCTCCAGCCCTACGACCCCACGAGGGGGCTGATCTCGTGCTTCACCGCGCAGGGCCTCGCCGATGACATCTCAACCGCCACGGCTGCGGCTCTCCGTGACCTCATCATCGACCTCTATGAGGAGGCGTTCCGGCGGCTTCCCGTCGACGACGTGCCGGACGGCATCGATCTGGCCCAGCTCGTCGACTACGGCGGCCTCTGCCTCGGACTCCTCGACCCCGTCACCAACATCGTCCTTAACACACTCTCCCTCCTCCCGCAAGGTTTCGACACGAACCCTAGCCCGGCTCCTTCCGGTCACAGGCGCCGCGAAGAGAGGAGCAGGAATTCATGGCTCGCCATCGCTTGGACGTCCAGCCGGTGCCTCCTCGAATTCATGTGCGCGTACTTCGGGCTTCTCACAAAAGAGCAGGCCGGGCGGTACCTCGTCTGGGCGCGCGCCGACCTCGTCGTGGCCGTCCTGCTCGTCGAGTACGACCTCTACGCAGCCCAGCCAGCGGCCCCCGACCCTCGCTCCGGAGGACGCGGAACTCCCTACGGCTCGCTGCCACGCACGTCAACCACCCATGGCCGGACCACCTCGTCTCGCTCGCTACGACGTGGCTACCACGGGAGCGCCTCGAGATGCTCGCTCCGTTCTGCGACATGACGGCGCGGGAATAGACTTACCTTCCACGACGTCAAGACCATCCTCAACGTGCTCCGCCACCAAGACGACATCTCCGCCATGAAGACCATGCCTCCTTCGCCGACGCTTGAAGAATCTGTCGGGCCTGTAGTTGAGCGCACCACGAGCTGCACCGACCTTGGATATGGTCGGGTCTCCTACACCACCGTCACCATAGTCCAACGAGCCGGCGACCACATCACATACCTGCGCAGTCCTCAAGACATGGACTCCACGCTATCCTCCTACACCACGCACGCCGCACCGCCGGTGCCGGGCATGACGAAGTGGCCGCCGCAAGACACCCCGTGCGTGTCTGTCCGATCTTCCGACGACGATGCCGACGCGTGCCCGTATGTCCGGTCACTGCAGATGGCCCTCTGCGGTGCTATCCACGGTTTCTACCTCAGGGCACTAGCCATGCTGCCTAGCCACGTTGCCCGCCATCACGTCCGCGGCGTCCTCCTCGCTGGCCACTGCTACGGGCCCTTGGACCCTGTCTCCAACATCGTTCTCAGTGCCGTCTGGTATGACGCCAACTTCCCTCTCCCGGACGCCGACCGCCACACCCAGGCGCACGACATCCTCGACACGCTCACCCTGCTCCGAGCCGTGTCCCGCTCCCTACACGGCCTTGTCGCCCTCCTCCACGCCTCCTCCGGCCAGAAGCTGCCACTGCACGAGATCCTCAAGTACCTATGCTACGCACAGTGCGACCTCTCCGACATGCTACGGCCACATATACACCACGATGGGAGCTCTCCCAACCCCTTTGCGGCTGCCGCCACTGCCGCTCGACACCCGCAAGCATCTGCCATTGCAGCACTTTTTGCGTCCCTATCACCAACGAAGCTGGACCGGCTCAGGTCGCTGACCATGAGTGCCACTGCCAACAACGCTCCGCTGTCTCACAAATCCTTGACCGAGATATACCGCATCCTCAGTGAAGAAACCTCGGGGAGGACGATCCCACAGCGACCACGTCCTCCAGCACTATGCTGGACCGCATTGGGCATTCTCAGGGGGAAGAGGGAAGCCTATAATAAGCTGCAGAGCTTCATCCGCAGCACGATCGAACAGCTCCTGCAGGAATACGTTCGCGGTCATCCTTCTGAACCGAAATATTATCTGGATTTCATATGCGGAGTGGCACTAACTCAGTGGCGGAACTGCTCACAGTCTGTGATGTCGCTTGACATCACAGGTTTTCCAAATGTCCATTTAATTATTCAAAATTTATTCATCAGCCTCTAGAAATATAAAGCATCATAGTGCACTGACATCGCTGGTCCTGGAGTCCAGCTCCGCCACTGCACTAACTGGTTCATCTCACTACAGTGGATGCTGCCACGTCAATTTCATGGCCGCTACGAAACCGACCATGAGCAGGAACACCCTCTTCTTTGCTGAGTTCTGGGGGCAATATCAGAAACCATCCACCTGTTGCCCTCTATCCCAACCTTATGATATGGGTGAGCTAGTCCACACGCGTTACATAATTTATCCTTAATAACATGTAGAATATGCTTTATGCTGATTTGGTTCCTCTAACAGGTCGTTGCTATTATGGCCGGAGGTCGGCACGTAAGATCGCGTATCCGGATGATTCCATCGACTACTTCTCGAGTGACATTACTCACGGCGGACTAGATGACACGGAAGTCACACTAGAGACCGACGTTTTGTACTTTGACTGCGAGAGGGACGTGGAGCTCGCGAAGGACTTGCAAAAGATGGTAAAGCAGCACAATTTCATGCAAAGACAGTCTACTGGGATGGTTGCTCGATGGTCCATTGCTCCTGAATGCTAATTGTGCCAACCACTTGAGTACGTTACTTGGTACGTCTGGCCTCATTTTGGTCTTTTAGCCTCATCAAAATGGTGGTCCTAGATTTGTAACAACAAGATACGACAAACCTATTTGGTGGAGGTTGAAAGATCAAGAGGCCCAAAGTGAGATAAAAATTGCTCATCCATGCGTGTGTACAAGAATGAACATGGTCAATAGTTCCAAGAGCAACAGAGAGCATCCGTGAACATCTACCTCATCAATATTTTTTTTTGTAACATGCGTACCGTTGGCGGACAAGTATGTGCGCCAGCGGTAAGCCTTACAGCTAGCGGGATAGTGCTGGCAAAACGCGTATTCACCAGCGGTAGCCCAAAAAGGACTGCCAGCGTTAAGATTTTCCCTACTAGTGTGATGGGGTGTTCTTAGCCCCAATGTTTACCGGTGTATGGCAAGTAATTTTAGCTGTCTAGAGTACCTGCCTCTTACGCAAGATGGGAGGTGAAGTAAGCCTACGAGCTCGACATACTAGAGCACCACAACGGGGTCAAGAGGAAAAAGTAAGCTAAATTCAATCACGGATATCAAATAATTTTTCAGAGACATTGATCTCGTGGATCCACCAGTTCCAAATGACCAAGGTGTACTATCGATTAGAGTCAAGTTCACACGTGCAATCGAAACAAGGAAGCACAACTTAATTTTTACAGGAATAACTTTTGTAGAACGAGCAAAAACCGTGGTAGGTGGCCCCAACCATCGCCTACTAGACATTAACCACTCATATAACACAAAGACCACATGAAATTCATTGTACATTCTTGGGTCGCCGAAGCCATCACACATGTCTACCACAAAGCAAAAAATTTCCCAAAAACTTGTATTAGATGGTGCCAATATACAACGGACGGGGAAAACATGGTAAACGGCAATTTTTCGTGTAGTGATGGCCAAGAAAACAAGAGCATTCATAATTTATGAACCGCACAAGGCCTGACCAGGAATCTAGGTTTGGTGTTTATGAAACTACACATTTAATTAGGATTCCTTTGAATATTCCCATTCAAAACATATTATAGTTATAGCACAAAATTATCATAAAAAATAATCATTAACATTAAGAAAATAGAATAATAACAGTCTTATAATTGCCTAACTCCTTTGTCGCTGCTGCCACTACAGCTCGACACCTGTAAGCCTCTGCCATGGCAACACTTTCTTAACCTTAGCAACGACGAAGATGGGTCGGCTCACCGGCTGCTGATTATGAGTGCCACTGCTAATAACAATGCACTCTCTTACAATTACTTCCCCCTTCATATATAGCATCCTCGTAGAAGAAACTTCAGTGATGATGAATCAATGGTCACTTCCTCCATGACTTTGCAAAACGTCGTAGATCATTCTCGGAGGAAGAGGGAAGCCTGTGATCACCAATGGAATTTCATATGTGGCAGGATCAGACAAATTCTGCAGCAATATGCCAGCATGATCCTACAGATCCAAAATATATGATCTAGATTTTATATGTGGCCTGGCCTTAACTTGATATTCTCACTAAGTTCTACACCACGACAATATGTGGCGTGGCGGCTACAAAATTGACCTTCAAGAACACACTCTTATTTGCCAAATTATGGGGTCGTATCACGATGAGTCGAATACATGCACTTGTTGCCCTCTCTGGCCCCAACCATATGATATGGGTAAGCTACTAAAAAAGCGTTACACAATTCATTATTAAAATATGTATGACTGGATTAGAATTAATTATTAAGAGAATAGTAGTACGCAAGATACAACAGTGATGTGTAGTCTTGTTATGATAATTGTTCAGCTCGTAAGAGTATGATCGCTGGTTCTTTTGTTAACAACTGAAACAAAGTGCTCAACTATCTGCCATCTAGCTCCACAGTGATGGTTACATCATTATCACTACATGGAACAACAGCACTATCCCATTCATGTCTCTTAGGTACCCTTAGGTTGAATAATGCTGGATGATTAGGCTTCGGAAGAACAACATTATCGCTGTTTAACATTGCGACGACGTCTGACATGGTGGGTCGATCATCTGCACTCTCTTGTACGCACACTAGTGCTATGTTAATGTACCTCCTAAACTCGGTTGTATTGATCTCTTCGGCGATTGATGGTTCTAGAAGCTCAATCCATATGTCTTTTTCCCAGAGATACCATGTCTGCAAAAAGGCAAATGAATCTTTGGAAAAAATATTTAAATCTACAAAAAAAATTGTTTGATAGAATTCAAAAAATGCTCACATATCCAAGGAGGTTAAGAAACTCTCCATATTGGTGGAAACTAGAATTCCTTTTTCCGCTAAGGATCTCAAGAAGTAACACACCAAAGCTGAACACGTCAGATTTTATTGAGTAAATGCCTTCAGATGCATACTCCGGAGACATGTAACCACTGAAATTAGTTAGAAGAACCAGTAAAATATTATATTAAAACTAAAAGTTTTATTATTCAACTAATAAATGGTATTCTATGCACTAGCCATTTTGCAATTTGTTAATTAGAAATATATGCTTACTATGTTCCCACTACCCTCTTTGTGCTTCCTTGAGTATCATTGGAGCTGAAAATTTTTGCTAGGCCAAAATCCGAAATTTTTGGATTCATGTCTTGGTCCAGGAGAATATTGCTGGCCTTAAGGTCTCGATGTATGATGCGCAACCGAGAGTGCTTGTGCAGATACAAAAGACCTTGGGCTATACCTTCGATTATCACACGTCGTTTATTCCAATCAACCAAAGTTGTTCTTTTCCCATCTGCACATTAGAGTGATTTTGTAGTACAGGTTAAACACAATCCAAAATATTGTTAAACTAATTGTGCTTACCAAAGATAAAGAAGTCCAAGCTCTTATTTGCCAAATATTCGTAGACCAAAAGTTTTTCCTCTCCCTGAATGCAGCATCCCAGAAGCTTGACTAGATTATTGTGTTGTAGTTTTGCAATAAGTTCAATTTCATTTTTGAATTCTGTGAAACCTTGTCCTGAATGCGAGGCAAGCCTTTTGACTGCAATATCCATTCCCCTGGTAGTTGGCCCTGGAAGTATGTACAAAACAAACTAGATGCCTTATTGTGTAGTACTGACTAGTGTCTAGAACGAAAAAATGCTACATGCTATCTATAGAAAAAAAAACTGTAGTGAAGTCGAACATCACATATCCAAGATGTTGCCTTGATATTCCACTTCACTGCATGACATTATTTCCATCTCATTTTTTCTCTGTTGTCCAATAGGACAAAATAAACAACTTTATGAAGAGTTTACTGATTTTCTTTTTTCTAGTTTAAGAATCCCCATGACATTACTTATGCTGACATGTAATTGTGTTTTAAGCATGCCCACGCGAATGTATTGGTTACTACAAGCTAAAGCACATATTTATTTAAGCTAATCACGATTTAATATAGTTTTGTAATTAACATATGAATTTATTTCTGACAACTCATCTATGTATCGTTTGCGTGAGTAGCATTTTACCTTGTAGACAGGGCCAAAACCACCTCTGCCAAGTTCGTTTTCTTTGCAGAAGTTGCATGTAGCTTGCAATATCTCGGAGAAGTCAAAGAGACTGAACTCGGAACTATTCTCTTCCAATCGCCACATTAGTGTGTCTTCTGGCCTTTTCGCCGCAGCTTGATGCTCTCTATCTACCTTTCCTAATTGAGAGGACAACAAAATATAGTGTCCATTTGGGCTCGAACCTACAGTGAGACTACATAAATAAGATAAAATACCTTTTTTTTGTCTTCTCAACCACACAATGGAACAGATAACACACAGAAGTATTGATAGTAATGGAGCGGCCACAGTAATAATCAACACCGCCCTCTTGCTTGTGTTGCCTCCTAATAAAAAACAAATCCATATATAGTCCTCATAATATTGAAATATAAACGATTTTGTTTGGTGGCAAAAACAACGACAGATCAGTTCTTGTTGGTGGACCATCTCTGTCGACCACACTTCACCTATTGAACATGTATTAATTGCCCTATTTGACAAGGAAACTTCACCTATTTCCTAGAACTTTGAACCTTCAGTAAAAAAAAAAACTTTGAACCGTCTTATATTTCTTATCAAAACCTCATCTTGTCTACGAACATTCTTTTCTTTTTGATTGACTTAATTGGTTCTTATACTTATCTACCTTTTCATCTAGTCATGGAGCTCAGGTCGACTAGTATCGAAATATCCTACGTACGAGTTAAGCTTAGCGCTAATTACCGTATTGATTAGACAATATCTACCTGTTGATTCTCCTAGTAAGGGGAAGATTACCTATTTTTGTAGGATCATCCATGAAAAATAATTATATGAAGTGAGTGCCGCGAATGATGAGAACTTTACATACCATGCTGCTTGACAGTCGTTTGTACCACCGGGTCTGGAGGTGGCGCCGCAGCTCGTGGCACCGACAGAGAGCCGTACATGGCAACTGGCGTAGACCCTAACGTAGTGTTGTTGATCGCCGGGACTTCAGGGGCCAAGTTGATGATACGCCGCATAGGTTCCCCTTGGAAGAATGGATAAATCTCATACCTCATGCTACACCGTGTCCCGAGGACTCGGCCACCTCGCGGTCCGTCTAGGTACTGGAACGTCAGCTGTAGCACGCCCCGGAAACAGGCCGTGCAGTCATCGGCGGTCAGGTCGGGCGTGCACTCCATAAGGCAGTACAACGTTGGGAAGGAGCGGACGTCCAAGCGCGAGGTCATAAACCTCCTTGAGCTGTTCGCGGCGAACTGTGCCGTGCTGTTGATAAGCGTGAACAAGAAGAGCCTAAAGGAGTAGGCGCTTGTTGGGAAGTTCTGAGAATTGCTGAGCATGGCCCAATTCTGGTCGCCCATAGGGGTGGCGAGAAAATTTTGGCTGGAGTACCTGAGCATGCATTCATCGTAGTACAAGGTGGCGTCCTTGTAGTACGCGCAGAGCTGCTGCCCGTCCTGGAAGGCGGTAGCCACGCAGCCCTCGCAGACGTCGGCGGTGGTGTCCCCATGGCAGAGCGTGAGGGCGAAGACGGTGTCCGGAGCATGACCTACGGCGTCGGTGGCGAAGAGCTGGGTGGCGTCGGATGCGGCCTTCTGGGGGAGGGTGGATGAGAGGAGCCTGAGGTTGGCTTGGTAGGCGCTGTTTGATGTATAGTTGCTGCCATGGCCACACACTGGCCATTGTGCAGCAACGAAGGGTAGAAGAAGCACGAGGAGGAGGAGGAAGATAACCATGGCCATCGACTCACGTTGAAACTCGGAAAGAAGATCCTAGGGGACGTTTATGGGGAACAAATGCAAAACTGAGTTACTCCTATCAACATCACAAAATGTGGTGAGAGAGAGGTAGTACATGTGCAGTTAGCGAGCCGCCGATCGAGATTCGAGACTGAACAGTTTATGCTTGACGTAATAGTACCTATAGGTAGGAAAAGAATAATGAGAAGGAGCGATCAGGGAGTTATGGTTTTCTCAGGACAGAAAACTTCGACAGCTGCATTTTACAACTTGTTCTCCGATCGCAGGACCAGATGAATAGCAGCAATTAATATTGGTTTGGCGGCTAACTGAGTAATATGGCAGTATATATACCGCGGGATGCGCAATACAAAGGACAATATAATATGGCATTATGAAGAATTGGTGCTTGGACGCTGGATATGTGATCACTGCCCGACACTCAGAATCAATGGATCACATTGCGTGTACGTTACACTGAGAATGCAAAGCTTTATGGTTTTGCTTGTTGTTGTCTAGACAAGAAACACACCCACACAGACGGACGTTGTTGGATTTCAGCGGAAGAGAGAGTGAGAGACTAAATTGCGTTGTGCTGCTCTGATCGTAGATTCGTAGCAGCCTGGGCTTCTCAATTTTATTAAGATGCAAAGGAAAATTCAAGGAAACTAGTTGCTAGTTGCTACTACTCTTACATGCTACGAAAATGCAAAGGCATGACCAAGAGCAAGTCATGGTACCTAGCCCTGGTTATGTACCATCCTACGCGTCCATGTCTTGCCGTGTACTACAATATAGGAGACTTAAGTCAAGTCAAGCGGAAAGTCATTTAGGCTCCAGAGATCTAGTGAACTCGTATATTTAAAATAAAACATGTTTTCAAGTTTTTTTAAAATATGAACAAATCATTCATGTTCTCAATAATATATCCTACGAACATGAAAAATCTCAATGCAAAATGGAATAATTTTTGAGCTAGAAAAAAAAGACAAAAGTTAGAAATTTGAAACTACGTATTGTTCACTATACTCAGATCTGTATATTTGTCATTCTTGTGAAACTCAAACCGTAAAGTATTTAGCATTGAGATTTTCCATGCTTGTATAATATATCATTTAAAACATGCTTGACGTTTTACAGATTTTTTTGAATCTTTTGAATATTTTTTTTTTATATTTTTTGAAAAAGACGAGATCACTGGAACGGAGTACCAAACCTCCACTCTCAAGTCAATTCAACTTTCTGGTTAGGACGAATTAATGGCCACCGGGTTTATTTAGGCTAGCATGCATTATTAATTCACCCCCTCAAACCTGTTGCCAAGTCCATAACTGCAGCGACGAAAATCCGATTAAAGATTTATTTTAGATTTTTATTGATTAAATAAATTAAAATATGTATAAATAACAGAAATCTCATCGCATCCTTTATCATCACCCACGACGCGCCTCCATCTCGAGGGTTCAACAGGCTAGCAGGCGATGAGGCAGGTACATGTGGAGGAGACGGGCTGCATGCCAAGTCCCGACCCGTTGGTGGTCAAAGGCGGGCGGTTCTACTTGGCTACATTCCCAAAGGCGTACGTACACTCGTCAGTTAATTGCATTTTGCAAACTTACTAGACAATCTTGTGAAATCTCAGGAAATAAACATTTTTTTGACGAAAAGGCAGCTTAGCCTGCTTTTCTTATTGCTTTAGATGGGGAGAACACGTACAAGAAGTACAAAGCCGTGAGGCGAAAGAACGAAAGCGAAAAAAGACCGAAGAGGAAACAAAAAAGAGAGGCCTGGAGTTTTTCTCCAGCGCCACAAACAGAGAACAGAGATGAACTAGTCCGGCTCTCTCGGACGCAACAGGAGGTTCCCAGCGCTGGGACGCCCAGCCTCCTTCCAAGTCCTTGCTTCCTCAATGATCTTGCCATGGATGTGCCTAAGGGAGGAGGCATCATTTCTGAAAACCCTGGCGTTCCTCTCCTTCCAGAGCATCCACCAGGTGAGATGAATCAGAGCTGTCCATTGTTTCTGCTGTTGTTGTCCACCAGCGAGTAGATCTCGCGAAGACAGCACCCACTTCTCAAGGGACAGGGTAGTTGTGGTGGGCAGCAGCGTCTGAGGCAGCCGCGCAGTGGTGATGATCATCTCCCAAAGTCTGATGGCCACTGGGCAAGTGGCGAGCAAGTGCAAAGCCGTCTCCGGCTCGCTGAGGCAAAGCACGCAAGCAGCATTATGCGGCCACCCTTTCTTGCTCAAGCAGTCCGCAGTGTGACATTTTCCCAACACCGCTAACCAAGCAAACACACGACACTTTAGCGGGACATCGCTCTGCCAGATGATGGTACGGAAGCAGAAGCGAATCCCGCCTTCAAATTGCACTGCATATGCGGACGCACAGGTGTATATGCCATCAGTTGTAAGCCTCCAGGTGACAGTGTCCTGCGTGCCCGGCGTGAGCTCAACCTGTTCCACCAGTTCCCAAATGCTAAGGTACTCCGTTAGGGCCTCCACCGTCATGTTCGCCTTGAAGTGTCTGGTCCATTTGCGATCATTCAAGGCCTGGCTAACAGTGATGTTCCTCTTCGTGCAAAGCTTGAAGAGGTTTGGCGCCGCGTCAGCAAGGCTTTGTCCATTTAGCCAGGGGTCGTACCAAAAACTGATACGGTCACCGTCTCCTAGCTCGAACCTGACAGCAGCATTGAACAGCGCACGAGCTTTGTTGTCAGTCATCATCGGCAGGTGACTCCATGGCTTATTGGTGTCTTTCCAACTTTGCCAGATCCAGCGCACACGCATGGCCGTGCCTTTGGCTTGAATGTCAGTGATCCCAAGCCCACCATATTCCAGCGGTCTGCATATCGAGCCCCATTTCACAAGGCAGTGTCCACCCTTGGCAATCTCGTCGTCACTCCAAAGGAAGCCGCGTCGCAATTTATCAATGGCCTTGCTGAGCCAAATTGGAGGATCGATCACCATTAACTGGAAGACAGACATCGCCGAGAGGACGTGTTTGACCAGCAGCAGCCTTGCGTCGAAGGAGAAAGAACCCTTGTTCCAGCCTTTTACTCTGGTGGCAAGTTTGTCGATTGCAGGCTGCAGGTCACCTTTGCGGAGTCTGCTGTCAGATAATGGCATCCCAAGATAAGTGCATGGAAAGTTCTGGATTGGGCATTCTAGCTCTGCAGCCAGGATGGTCAGGTCCAGATGCTGGCATTGGATTGGTATGATGGAGCTTTTACTGAAGTTGGTGAACAACCCTGAAGCCTGACCGAAGCTTTGAAGGAGGAGCTTGATGGATCACAGCTCACCGACATCAGGGTTAGCAAAAATCACTACATCATCAGCATACATGGAGATCCTTCTCTGCGGGTTCAATGCCTGCGTCTGCTTTAGGGCTCCCAAACTGTCAGCTAGGGTAAACATGGCAGCTAGCACATCAGTGGCGATTGTGAATAGGAGAGGGGATAGTGGGTCGCCCTGCCTCAGACCACGCCTATGGAAAATGGGGTCAATAAGTTCTCCATTGACGAGGATCTGCGTGGATGCCGTCAGCAGTAAACAGGAGATCCAATCACGCCACCTCTGTCCAAAGCCCTTCGCCTGCATTACTTCCAGTAAGAACTCCCATGAAATCGAATCAAATGCCTTTTGGAGATCCAGTTTTAACAGCAAAGCTGGAGTCTTGGTCTGCTTGAGGAGTCTAGCTTGTGCCCGAACAAAAACGAAGTTATCGTGGATTGCTCTTTTCTTGATGAAGGCACTCTGACAAGAGTTCACTAGTTCATTCATTCTAGGCCTTAGCCGAGTTGCAAGGATCTTTGTGAATAATTTGGCGAAGAAATGAATCAAGCTGATGGGCCGAAACTGCTTGGGGTGAGCTGCCTCAGGCGATTTTGGTAAAAGAATCATGGTGGCAGTGTTGAGCAGGTCAAGGTGCCGCGAGGTCGTGTTCTCTAGTGCCTTGATCGCAAGCATGATGTCCATGGTGAAATTGGACAGAGTGCTCTTTAACGGTGAATGGGACTCTGCATTCCCTGACTGCCTTCTTCAAGCCCTCTCGTCAGAAATGTCTGACCATTGCCCCATCCTCCTAACCAATGATGCTGGTTTCAAACCCAACAGAAGATTCAGATTCGAGAACTGTTGGACTCACAGAGAGGATTTCCTGGATGTGGTGTCTGATGCTTGGGGTCGGTGCACTCGGATCATGGACCCTTTTGTGAATCTCCAAGCCAAGTTATCCAGCACTGCTAAGGCCCTAAAAGCTTGGAGTTCTCGGTTCACCAATGACCTGGCCCTACGGGCTGCAATTTCTAGCGAACTGATTCGCATGTTGGACGATGCCATGGACTCCAGAAGCCTTACTGCTGCTGAGATTCAGTTCAGAGGAATGCTAAAGGTAAATTGCCTTGGTATTGCAGCAGTCCAGCGTTCAATGTGGAGACAGAGGTCCAGGGTGCAGTGGCTGCGGGAGGGAGACGCGAGCACCCGTTTTTTCCACTCAAAAGCTTCAGCTCGCCGCAGAAAGAGTTATATTCCTCGCATTGAAACTGAAGCTGGAGTGGTGACTGACCAAGAAAGAAACGAGGAGGCGATTTGGGAATTTTTCAATGACCTAATTGGCAAGGTTCGAACTAGACCGCATAAACTGAATATGCACACGCTTGGCATTACTGCAGTTGACCTGACCGAGCTAGAGCTGCCTATCTCTGAGGCTGAGGTGAGGGCTGCAATCATGGATCTCCCTTCTGACAAGGCCCCTGGCCCAGGAAATAAACATCCTCCTGTGATACGACGTTACGGTATTTAACCCCCTGAATGCGCGTTAGTACGTTTGTAAAAATGACAATGCAATATTGAAAGATGCAGTGGATCGTGGTGTTGAGGTATAACTACTCAATGTTATGGTCCGTGACGTAAATTTCGAAAACGCTAAGTTTTTTCAAATGCTAATGTGTAGCCAAGTACAACACCGTGGAAAATGGCGTTGAGCAAAATTTAGACTTAGATAAAATTTAGGACATGGGTTTATTGGATGAACATTCTTGGAAAAGTCAATTTGGACGCTTCTCACGAAAAGAGAACAAGAGGATTAGCTCGACCACTTGTCGACCAAAAAAAAAATCATGTCCACAAGCATGCATCCATGCATCGTAGGCAGGGCCCAACCTTTGATTCCCTGTACTGTCTACTGCATGGGCAACGAGACCAACCCCTGATGCATGGGCCACGGGACCAACGGCATATCCCAGAGAGTGGACGATGTCTAGTCTTCAACGGCTTTGTTCGCCAGATGAGTGTGACACTCGATGAGGAGACAAGGTGAGGTTGCATACAAAAATCACTTTGGCTTTCGAACTCTAGTGATATTTTTTATTTTACAAAATCAAAAAATATTTTACAGGTTCTTAAGAAAATCTGATTTTTCTTGGATGTATTCAATGATGCATCTTACAAACATGTGAAATCATAACACACAATTATTTGTATTATGAGCTACATGGAAAATTTAAAAACTTTTTTTAAGTAGCTCTACGTATAGAGTATTTCAAATTGATATTTACACGTTTATGGGACTACATCGTTGACAGTATTGTAGAATTTTTTTCCAGATTTTTAAATTCTTGTAAACATGGTTTTTGATTTTTTTTTTTTAAGTGCAGAGATCACAGAAACTCAGGAGTCAAAGATCTCTTGCATACTTCTCAAGGAAAAACAAGTGATGTTGCTTTGTGCGCGTATCATTTGGGTGTCGTTGTCTACGTCACACACACGCATATAGCTGAATCGATTTTCTTTGTAAATATATATAAAAGACAAAAACTTTGAACATGAATTGTGATTGAAAACAAAACTTTGAATATACATTGTTGGTAACTCGATCCGATGGCTTAGAGGTGCCAAATATGACCGTTGTTGGTCGCTGGATTCCTATTCAGTATATCACATTCTTCCATATGTACCTTTTACAAGTGTCCATGATTAATACTACAAGAGTATGTGGCATATTGCAGATCTTAGGTAGAACGACGCATCATAAAAGTGTCGGAAATTTTCTGCTCGACAAATTGACTTTTTGCTGCGTGTGGCAAGAACAGCCCATAGAGATACGCCATGGTAGAGTGTTATGCGTGTGAATTTTCACCCTTATGGAGCAGCAACTTCTATTTTTTCCTCTCAAGCAACGTCTACAAAGAAAGGGAAATTTGTTTTGTGTCCCCAACTCAACCACATGAGTGTCAGGACACGGCTATTAGACCGAGATTGAAAAAAAGTAATCTAAATGCCAAAGAATATTTTCATTTTCTATTAATTAACAACTTTTTTTTCGATAAAGATTAATTAACAACTGAAAAAAAAAGTGAAAGTGCAGGAAAGTAAGCGGTGTTTCTTATACTCCCTCCGTTTCAGTTCACAAGTCCTACGTGTATCCTTAGATAGTTAGTTTGATCGGCGTAATATAAAATTTATATTATGAAAACAATATCATTAAAAACTTCAAATGTTATATTTCCTAATGGTATATTTTTATCATATATAATTTGTATTACTTTGGTCAATCTCAGGTCTAGAGATACGCGCATGACTTGTAAAACGAAATGGAGTGAGTAGTAAAATATGGGTCATGATTCATGGGTTCATTTAACCTCTTTCTCATAAGCATGCTGGCACAAATATAGCACATGAATAAAAGGAAATGTTGATGCCATTATTTATGTAAAGGAGCTCTTTTACAGTGATTGGGACGGAACTCATGGTTCCGTCGGAACCGTCGGTTATGATTTATCTTAGCCATTGATTAATCCCGATTTATGTTAGCCGTTGATTAAAAATTGATGTATTTGGCTGGCCGGCTGGCCGTTCTTTTAGGTTCCGTCAGTCTGGTTCCGACTATTTTAAAACCGCTAGATCGTGGTGGATGGACGGTTATTAAAAATGCCAACCACCTTAAAACTTGTAGTAAAGATATGATAGCATATTATTTGGGCTCAAGTGGGTTGTTCACATGCTCTTGAGTGTACCATTTGGTGAAATTCGTCCTTCCCTTGTGTCAATTGAAACATTGCCAACCCTCCCTATAAGAACAAATCCCTATAAGGAGTGCCTCCACATGTTTCCGTTTGGCATATGTAATCTCCGATAATGTATCGGAATATCAAAATACATAATAGTCAACTACCCTTACTCACATCAAAAAATATTCAAAACCTACTAAGAAGCCGTGTCTTAGGATTCTCAGAAACAGAATAGTCTACTCTTATAGAAATTAATGTGAAGACCCGATAATTGCTCGAACACTGACAACAATATTAATTTCAAGTTATTAGTCTTTTCAAGGTCGTGATACATAAAACATATGGTGTGTCATCTATATATTGTAGCATTGATAGACAGGCATCCACTAGATGTGGAACAACCCCGTACTTACGGACATTAACCTTTGGGCGTTCAATCATGACAGTCAACATATCAACCACTATGTTAAATAATATGGGTGATGTTTTAAAAAAAGGGTGATAATGGATTGTCTTGCCTTCGTATTTTTTTGTTTGAACGTAATGACCAACAAAGGCCGCGAAGGTCGCGTTGGAGCAGACCTAGGCACTCCACGTCCACTGCCATGACGGCTAAGTGCCACACACTCATCCATGATCAGGATGCCATCGGCCAGTATCAGTATACAACCACGCGCCTACCACATCCTCGAATGAAGATGTGTCACCGATGGCAAGGAAGCTAACAGCACATGGAGAAAGATCGAGGGATCATGTGAAAATATATGAAAATGTTTCATATCAGGGTGAGACTAGCCTTTAGAAAGCATGTGGACTACTAGAGCTAGCCTAACCGAACTACATGCATGTCTTAATTAGATGGAACACATGTGATTTGTTTTTCATTTTAACGTTTAATGCGGCGTTTTTTCACGCGGATGAGTATACTGTAAGTCTAATGCTTTCCTTTTAGTGAGTGAAAGTCTTGTTCATCTTGTTCACTAACTAACCAAGCGTCCATGTCTGTAAGGATTTTAAAAAATCTGAAAGTAAAAAAGATATAATTTAAATATTCAAATTTAGAAATTAAATTAAATTTTCAATATTCTGTCTTGAATTTTGAAATTCTTAATGTGCGGGGTTTTCTTCACGCGGATGAATATAATATAAGTCTAATGCTTTCCTTTTTGTGAGTGAAAGTCTTGTTCATCTTGTTCACTAACTAACCAAGCGATTCGTGTCTTTTTGGATTTTAAAATTCTGAAAGTGAATTTATTTATTTTAATTATATAATTTTAAGTTTTCTGAAATTTTCAATATTCTTTCTCAAATTTTAAAATTCTTAATGTGGGGGTGTTTAGTTGGGTACGACTAGCAAAAGGGTTCCCTTTACAAATGGAAAAATCAGAGCGTTGAGAGCGCGCCACGTGTGGCCACCCGCGTGAGGCAGTCCCGCATGCGTCGTCGTTCCGAAGCCCCCACGCTGCTCCCGCGCGCGTTGTACATCAGGCCACGCGTGCGTATGATGGACGGGAGGGCAGACTGCGGGAAAGTCCGCTCGTGCGCGCGCGGAACGAAGCCTTTTTTACTAACTAACCAAACGTTCATGTCTTTTGGGATTTCAAAAAATCAGAAAGTGAAAAAGATTTATTTTAGTTATTTAAATTGAAAAATGAGCTTTAAGTTTTCTGAAAGATTCAACATGCTTTCTCAAATTTAAAACACACACTTTTTTGAGCTATCTTTGAAATACTTAATGTGGGGGGTTTAATTAAAGTATGGAGATGCATAATCCAGATAGCCCGGCCCAGTTCAACATGTTTTTTTTCTAGGTAAGGCCAGTCCAGCGTGTAGAAAACAGGATATATACTGGCCCATCGATTGTCCCAGTAACCGAACGAGAAAAGGACATGCTTCCAGATTCGAAGTCGGTAAACTTTTTTTTTTGAAGGTAAGAAGTCGGTAAACTTGATCGTAAAATAAATCACATCCGTCGTTCTCGAGAGAAAAACGAAACCAAAACATGATCGATCCGAAGCCGCCGCTGCCGCTGCCGCTCCAGCCCTACGACCCTACGAGGGGCTGATCTCGTGCTTCACCGCGCAGGGCCTCGCCGATGACAACATCTCAACCGCCACGGCCGCGGCTCTCCGCGACCTCATCATCGACCTCTATGTGGAGGCGTTCCGGCGGCTTCCCGTCGACGACGTGCCGGACGGCATCGACCTGGCCCAGCTCGTCGACCACGGCGGCCTCTGCCTCGGACTCCTCGACCCCGTCACCAACATCGTCCTTAACACACTCAACCTCCTCCCGCAAGGTTTCGACTCGAACCCTAGCCCGGCTCCTTCCGATCAGAGGCGCCGCGAAGAGAGGAGCAGTAATTCATGGCTCGCCATCTCTTGGACGTCCAGCCGGTGCCTCCTCGAATTCATGTGCGCTTACTTCGGGCTTCTCACAAAAGAGCAGGCCGGGCGGTACCTCGTCTGGGCGCGCGCCGACCTCGTCGCGGCCGTCCTGCTCGTCGAGCACGACCTCTACGCAGCCCGGCCAGCGGCCCCCGACCCTCGCTCCGGGAGGACGCAGAACTCCCTACGGCTCGCTGCCACGCACGTCAACCACCCATGGCCGGACCACCTCGTCTCGCTCGCTACGACGTGGTTACCACGGGAGCGCCTCGAGATGCTCGCTTCCGTTCTGCGACATGAAGGCGGCGGGAATAGACTTACCTTCCACGACGTCAAGACCATCCTCAACGTGCTCCGCCACCAAGACGACATCTCCGTCAAGACCATGCCGCCCTCGCCGACGCTTGAAGAATCTGTCGGGCCTGTAGTCGAGCGCACCACGAGCTGCGCCGACCTCGGAGATGGTCGGGTTGCCTACACCACTGTCACAATCGTCCAACGAGCCGGCGACCACATCGTGTCCTTGCGCCGTCCTCAAGACATGGACTCCACACTATCGTCCTACTACACGCACGCTGCACCGCCGGTGCCGGGCACGACGAAGTGGCCACCGCAAGATTCCCCGTGCGCGTCCGTGGGGTCTTCGGACGCCGACACGTGCCCGTATGTCCGGTCACTTGAGATGTCTCTTTACGGCATCATCCACGGTTTCTACCTCAGGGCGCTTGCCATGCTGCCTAACCACGCGGCACGCCACCACGTTCGCGGCGTCCTCCTCGCCGGCCACTGCTATGGGCCCTTGGACCCCGTCTCCAACATTGTTCTCAGCGCCGTCTGGTACGACGCCAACTTCCCGCTACCGGCCGGCGACGCCAGCAACCAGGCGCACGACATCCTCGACACGCTCACCCTGCTTCGAGCCGTGTCCCGCTCCCTACACGGCCTAGTCGCCCTCCTCCATGCCACCTCCGGCCAGAAACTACCACTGCACGAGATCCTCAAGTACCTTTGCTATGCGCAGTGCGATCTCTCTGCCATGCTAGGGCCACATTTAAACCCGGATGGGAGCTCTCCCAACCCCTTTGCTGCTGCCGCCACAGCAGCTCGACACCCGCAAGCATCTGCCATGGCAGCACTTTTTGCATCCCTTGCATCGACGAAGCTGGACCAGCTCCGCTCGCTGACCATGAGTGCCACTGCCAACAACGCTCCGCTGTCTCTCGAGTCCTTAACCGAGATATACAACATTCTCAGAGAAGAAACCTTGGGGAGGACGATCCCACAGTCACCACGTCGTCCAGCACTATGCAGGACCGCATTGGGCATTCTCGCGGGGAAGAGGGAGGCGTATAATCAGCTGCAGAGCTTCATCGCCGTCAAGATCGAACAGCTGCTGCAGGAATACGCCCGCGGCCATCCTTCGGAACCGAAATATTATCTGGATTTCATATGCGGCGTGGCCCTAACTGGTTACTCTCACTACGATGGATGCTGCCACGTCAATTTCATGGCCGCTACCAAACCGACCATGAGCAGGAACCAGGGACTTGGCAGGAACACGCTCTTCTTTGCCGAATTCTGGGGGCAATATCAGAAGCCATCCACCTGTTGCCCTCTATCCCAACCTTATGATATGGGTAAGCTACTACATTTGTTGTTACATACCTTATTCTTATTAAAATTTGGATTTTGCTTTATGCTAATGTGGTTTCCCAACAGGTCGTTGCTATTATGGCCGGAGGTCGGCACGTAAGATCGTGTATCCGGATGATTCCATGGACTACTTCTCGAGTGACATTACTCACGGCGGACTAGATGACACGGAAGTCACACTAGACACCGACTTTTTGTTCTTCGACAGCGAGAGGGATGTGGAGCTTGCCAAGGAGTTGCAAAGGATGGCAAAACAGCACGAGTTCACGCAAAGACCATCTACTGCTCGGTGGTCCATTGCTCCTCCATGCTAATTGTGTCAACCACTTGAGTGGGTGCGTCTCAACTTAGTACGTCTGGCCTCATTTTGGCTATTTTTAAGTTGAAGTAATGTTTGATACAGTAGCTAAAGCACGTACAGCTGCCCTGTTTCGATTATTGTACAACTCCTAGGAGTCTGAATGCTAGTTATCCGTCAGAATGTTAAACATCCCGACAGGTGGGATCTAGAATCAAATAGTATATGGGCGAACTAAAACTGTGTGAACACGAAAAACATTTGAGCTCGGCGTCTATACAATAATATCAATTCCCACATTGTCTATACCTGGATCCACATAACGCAAAATGTTAGCGGAACAAAAGCATATTCAGTCCTAGCCTCCTGATCTAAAAAAATGACGTCAAAGGGCAAGACGCCCTTGATCTTTTTAATTAAGAGAGGGGTGCGTACACGTCGAGTACGAGCACGGAAGCTCGAACTCGGGCGGGCTAAGATTTATCAGCACATCCCAACCACCGGGCTAAGCCACGATCCACCAGTCCTAGGATCTAGTCAGGGGCTACCAGGACAGTGGACGAAAACAAAATGTGCCCAGCACCTGTAAGCCGGATCAGGGACATGGGGGTTGTTGACTGATGCGAGAGAGCAGATGGGAGTGGAATTACTATCTTTAAATATAAAATGTGCTAGGTACTGATGGCGTATCATTTCGAAGCAGGACGGTTAAACCAGGCAGGTAATTGAGATAATGAGTTTTGTTGACAAACATGCCAGGCAACTTTAGACACACAAAAATACTCTAAATTTGAAGGTTACTAAGACGTACCAAGTGCTCAGATCTTTGGCATACATGTGCATTTAACACATAATACATGTTCAGGTCTATGTTATAGTCAGCGGATAAAAGGCCAGTGGACATATGAAAATGCCTAAGAGAACGCGGCGATGCACCCACCCCATCTCTCACCGTTGTCTTCACACCTAACCAACGCACCAGATGAGTATCCGCGCGTATGCACACCGTATAATACGCTCTGGCCGGCTGGACAACACATGGTGACGTCACCGATCAGTAAATGACATCCAATAGCTAACCCACGTGAGCAATAAATGACATGCATGCAGCCTCACATTAAGGTAATCAAGAGATTAAATATATGTTATTCTATTCACCCACCTAGTCTTATTGCCAACATTGTATCGCTTATATCTTTTGAACCGAATGTCAGATTTTTTATATTTTTTATATTCGAGAACTTGTTGAGCAGATCTTCAAAATAAGATCAATATTTGGACATTTTTCGTGCATGTTTTCAAAAGTTCAAAAATCGATTGTTGAAAAACCACAAATATTTCATGAATATTTTCATTATGACTGTTTGTGACATCATAAATAGTTCATAAAAGTTTCGCACATGTAAAACATTTTCATGTGAAATTTAATTTTTTAAAAAAAAATCAGCGAAATTTCATGAAAATAAATAAATGTTTCATAAATTTAAAAGTTTTAGTTCTGATAATAAATAAATGTTTCGAAAAATTGAAAACAAATCAAGAGTTCGTAATTTGAAATTTTTCCAAATTTGAGAATATAAATAATTTTAATAAATATTAAAATTTTAATTTATAGAAATTTCAGATATTTATAAAATATATAATTTTACAATATGTCATTAATTTTTTCCAATATTTTTTCCAACTAAATATTTTGAATGTTTTCTCGATACTGGGTAAATATTCATATTTAAAAATGTTTAAATATAAATAAATATTAACAATTTAAATTTTCAGATATTTAGACAATATTTTAATTTTTCCAATATATAATAAAAATTCAAATATTTTCCAATTATTTTTTTCTAAATACTAGTTAAATATTAATATTTAAAATATTTAAATTTAAATAAATATAAATATTTAGTTTTTTCAGATATTTCGCATATTCAGAAAATATTTAATTTTGCATTATGTCATAATTTTTCAAATATTTTCCAACTAAATATTTTAAATGTTTCCTAAATACTAGTTAAATATTCATATTATATATTTAGTTTTTTTTTTTCCAAAATTTCAGATATTTAGAAGATATTTAATTTTACGATATGTCATAAATATTTTAAAATATTTTCCAATTTAATATTTTAAATGTTTTCTACATACTAGTTACATATGCATATTAAATATTTTATTTTTTTAATAAATTACAGGTATTTATAAAAAAATGTTCATATTCATTTTCCAATAGTTGAATAAAAAATAGATTTTTTAATATTTAACAATTTTTGCCCAACTGAAAGTTTGGATTTTTTTTGAACTTTTTTGAATTATTGAATTATTTTTTAATCTAATCATCAATTTAATCACAATTAAATTAATGTCATGATATTTATGTTGGCTAATCAATTTCACCACAATTAACTTAATGCCACCATACTTAAGTTGACTAATTAACGTCCACCAGACTTTTAATGCACATGGATGTTAAAACCACCTATTAAATGCACCGTACTATGCTAGATGCCTTTCTATGTTGTCCCTATGACGTCAGCGCACCGTATTTATACGATCGGTCACCCGGAAACGCTAGTGCGTTTACTAATCGCGAAGCTAGCAGGATCCGTTGCATTCCTTCCTCGCGTGTCTCCATGTGCCAAAAGTCCGCGTCCAGTGGACATTCCACAAACATGTCCAGCGCTGAAAAATGTTGACATACATGTATGATAAACAAGTATCTAATGCCCATTATCTAGCAGCTTCCATACACAATACTCTTATTACACATGTATGAACACATAAATATCGGGAGAAAAAAAATCATTTTACAATCTAGTACAGCGGGTTTTTTAATGCCCTTGTCAGAACTGATAATGACCCAAATAAGAGTGTCCTTTTGTAGATTAATTAATTCGATAGTACCTTTGTGATAAGCAAGAAGAATGCAAGATGTGAATATGGGAAAAGTTCTAAGTAGAACGCGATGTACCTGGACATTCTCTAAAAAAAGACAAATCCGTCCTGTGACTAAAAATAAAGATTTAGAGCGAACCAACCTCTTCTTGTAGGGGCGATGAGACGACGAGGTGTAGCGGATCGCTTGCTAATAGGTGATTCAGGGTTGATAGCTGGATGTAATCCGGATTCTGACATATATAGTTTATCGCCTCTTTCTGAATGCAGAGGGTCGTTGCTGTATACTGGGCTACTGTGTGCTTCCTCGTCATCTCCTCGACGACAGCTTGTATAAGAGCTGGGTGTGGAGTTATGCGTGTGCTCTCGTCTTTGTCTTGTGAGGGAATGCGGCACTTGGGATTGGGGAATCCCAGCTCGAATCTTGTATTGGGGGCTTCCATGCTGCAGCCCAAAACAGACTGAATCGGAATCGGAATAAGAACAATAATAGGAGCCATTTTGAGAGGTGATGGAGCTAGGGAGATTACTTAGGAGCAAATCAATAAGGGCGTGTTTGGTTTCTGCATGCACTTGGATCATAATAACACGCATGCAATCTAAAATTTTGAACGAGGCCTCGTATTTTCAGGGTCAAGCCCTGCGGAGCCACCGAACCCATTGGCCGAAATCCACGTCCCAAATCGATCTGGGCATCCCTCCATCCACACTGTCAGACACAAATCTTGGAAAGAGAAGCGAGACGGCTTGGGGAAGGAGAAGTAGGAGCAAAGAGTTCAAATTCAAAACGGGGATGGGAGCTGCACAAGTGCACATGACCAGGATGGGCTACGTATGCAGCTGAAGGAAACTGTATTTTGTTAGGATTTAATTAAGCTGTAATTAGGGATAATCCTCTCTTGTAATAACCGCACGTGTGGATGCCTTCCCAGGCAACCGTCGCGGTGGTTTTCCCTCGCTCCGATCGGACGCGTCCCTCTCTCGCGTCCCTTCCCCTTGTATAAATAGTTCGATCATCAATGGAAAGTCTGAGTTCGATTCATTTGTTTCTCGTTCTATGAATTGACTCGCAACACGTTATCAGCACTTCGACTCTGCCGAGAGAGCGAATTGGCGCCGGCAAACTAGCCGGAAAAGAAGCAACGAAGGAAGAACAGAGAAAGGTAAGAAACAATGCCCAGAGAATTTCTGGGGACTTCCTTCGTCTAATTCGAGAAGATGGTCGACGTCGCCGCCAGATTACACGCCCACGACGCGGCGTTGGCGGAAGGTCGACGGCGTGCGCATCGAGCCCGCGCTCGCGGCCCCTCCTCCACCGCCACCATGCCCAGTACACGGTTGGGTGTGCCCGGCAAAGCCGAACAATGATGTAGAGGAGGAAGCCGTACCTGAGGCGCCCGTGCTTCCAACCGCGCCTGACGACGGCCGAGGGACTGGTGCCCGGCGAGGCTTTGCCTCACGAACGGGCACTCCGATGGGGTAGCGCCCGGAACGCTGCTCTCCAGCGGCTCCTCTTCAGACGAGGAGGACGGAGACCCGGTATCCTCTGAATCTCGCCGTAGAAGCCGCCGGCGGCGGCGGAGTGTGGTGGTGGTACTGGTTTTGGCCACCGCTGCAAAAAGGGGATCGGGGGGGGGGGGGGGGGGGGGGGGGGGGGGAGCGGTTGCTGTCGAGAACGGAGACGACCGTCCGGGTGCGCCTGTGTGTCGACCCGTGCGACGATAAGCACGGGTCGCACACCCCCGCCGCGCCGCACCGCGAGCACCTCTCTTCTTCCTCCCCGTCCCCGCGAGCCGCCCGCCGTCGCACTGCCCCCCTTCTGCCTCTCTTCTTCCTCCCCGATGCCGTCGAGCCGCCCGCCGCCGCCGGCCGTGCCGCCTGCTGCCGCCACCCGTGGCCGGCGTCGCTACCGCGCCGCCTCGCCGCCCCGCCCCGCCCTGCCCCAGCCGCCTCCTCCGCCGGTCTGCCGCCGCCCGGCCAGCCATCCCTCGAAACCCCCCACCCCGCACCAAAACCGAACTCCGGCCACCGGCGAGCACCCGCACAGATAATAGTTTGCTTCCTCACCTTCGCCGGCGACGCCGCGGCCAGCCGCGTCGTCCCCGTCTACAGTGAGGTCCATCCCTCGCCTGGCCGGCGACGTCGCGGCCAGCCGCGCCGTCCCCGTCGGCGGCGAGGTCCTCGGGCTCGTGCAGCTCCGCACGCTCTTCTTCCTCCGCTCCGTTGGGCCGGCCCACTCACGCCTCTCCTCTCCAGCATGGGGTGTGTGACGCTGTGTTAACGTCGACCAGGTTGACAAATAGGAAACGCCGACCGTCCCCTCCCCTTATCCGATCAGGAGGACGGCGCTGGGCTGGGCCTCGACCTGTCCAAAAGGCCGGACAGGATGCAGCAAATGCTCTGTACGAGCAGAAGAAAAAAAAGAGAACGAAAAACAAAACTGGTGGCGTGAGCCACTGTAGTGGGCCTAGTGGCTGCCTAGTTTTGGCATATCGCCATTTATTTTTCGTAACTTTTCTGATTAGCCCCCAGCTTTTTCAGTTTTTTGTACATTGTTAGTTGTTTCTAACATTTGGCTATGTAATGCCTGAAATTTATGTCAACATTTGTATGAGTTTGCAATGTTAATTGTTGTATGTTGACGATGCTTGAAAATAATATGACTTATTTCAATTCTTGCATAACTTTGTTCACAACTAAAGGTCTACACTATAATGTGGTGATTACCTAGAATGTGTTTTAATCAACACAAGGTTGTGCAGAGTAACATGAGGGAAGGTCTACACTACCAAGTAGTGATTACCTCCATGTGTTCAGAGCAAAAAGTGAAAACACACGGGTTATGGCATGAAGATAGCCATACGAGTGAGGTGTACGCCTTTTATGGCAATTACCTCGACCGTGTTCTACAAAACAAAGACCTTCGCCGTGTTATGATGATATCTTTTTGTGGAAAGTCATATTTAGGGTCGTTTAGGCTTCTCCTAGACCCTTGTATTTGAATCAAGCATGTTGTTACACACATAATTAATTTACTTGATAGTAAATTAATGGGCATGATTTCATTCATGCAGGATATGAGTGACATATCCAAGAAATATATATTGTGTGTTGTAATATTATGATGTCATGAGACATATGATATTGTAATAATTATATCAAGAAAAAAATGAAGGCACATAATGTACGACATAGTGTCATAGGAACGGAATAATTTTCGTTTGGATCTATGATGTCTACACTATTGGTGACTACCTTCATGATGTTTTTCCATGTACTTGGAAATGTCATAGCATTTGTCATTGGTTGTGACTATTGGGTCACATACTCAGGGGTGGAATTCAAGACATTGGTGGCGAGTATATCGCACATTATGCTATGTAGACAATTATGCAAATAGTTGCACAATTTGGTGATTACCTTCCATGCGTACACAACTTATGAGACACAATCATAGGAGTGAATTAAATTTCGTGCACAACTGAGAGGTTAATGACACTTTGAGGTGTTTACCTTTATATGTTATAAATAACATAAGGTTGTGGAGACTATGATTAGTGGAAACCCTTCCTAAGTATGAGGCACCACTAGGTGGTTGAGTACCTCTATGTGTTTTAGACCAATTAAAGGTTTATCCTTTTTGGAGTGACAACCTTTAGATCTGAAGATCCACACCACATTGTGGTAATTATCTTTCGTGGAAGGTTGCCCTACGGGTCACTTAGAATCACCATGATCATGATTATGCTTAGCCATAACATTTTCATCGTACTTAGTTTAGTGAAGGTAAATGAATGCATGAATATTTCATGCACCATATGGCTGTCCTTTTTCGAAAGGAAATGCGATGTGATGACAAAAGGTGGGAGTAATTTTTGAACATGGGTCATGGACATTAATAATTTTGTCAACTCGTGGCCTTGTCGCCACATAAACTCCACCTACAAAGAATGTCATGACTATTTATGAAAATTTGCATTTATGTGGCATCACAATGAATCGGTTCTTAAACTAAGTACTTAATGGATTATGAAAATCCATTTTTCCCTTTGAGACTCCATCAAAAGAGATATGTTGTCATAAGCATCATACGAATGGCTATTCATTCGTATTCGGAATTTTAAACCCGTTGAGGCTTATAATTCGGTTGTCTACAAATCAACACCATGTTGATAGTGTGTGATAAGGTAGTCTCAGATCTTGATCTGATTGTATGAACTTACTGCACTTTATGTTCTCATGTGATGATAGGAGAAATATCATCTTCATTTCAGTGTGAAAATGTGATGAACTTCTTATGAAGAATCATTGGGTACACCCAACAGGCGGTATATCAATATCTGAAATCCATGCAAGTGCTTAAACTACTAAGCAATTTAGTGGTTAAAGAACCATGAGGATTTGAACGTAAAGTGAATGCGATATGACATACAGAAATGGAGTGTACATCTCAAAAGGGAATGGATCATTTAAGATCATCTTGTCCATGGGACAACATCTTGTCCATGGGACATGATAGTTGAGAAAAAAATTGAGTGTATGAATGAATTCATAATCAATATTGTTGCGTACACAATAATATTTCCTCCTTTACCAATCGGGTATAGGACGATTCGAAAAATTATTGTTGATTCTGTTGGCCAGAATATTCCCGACAATCACTAGATTTTATGTACACTACACGTGGCATAGGGGAATTAATTTTAAGGCACTCTCACCTTAAAATTTGAAATTAACCGCTCATTATTCTTGAACGCGTTGAATAATGCGGAAATTTCAACCATTGTGTGTGTTATGTTGGTACTTCATGGTATTAATAGACACATCTAGAAGAGTTAATGACACCCGCGGTCACACAACTCGACGCTAATGTGCACTTAAGTCACACTTCTCCAGAATGTGATTATTTGGTCACACAACTCGACAAGTGCGTGCACGCAGGTCACTGGCCCCACTTGTCAGTCCGTTTTGGACGGTAAATTTTCAGAAAACCCCTGGAGTAATATTAATTTTACAAAATGATCCCCCTGGAGGACCATTTGTAAAATTAGAAGGACCATTTTGTAAAATTAGGAGGACCATTTTGTAAAATTAGAAGGACCATTTTGTAAAATTAATATTACTCCAGGAGGTTTTCTGAAAATTTACCGTCCAAAACGGACTGACAAGTGGGGCCAGTGACCTGCGTGCACGCACTTGTCGAGTTGTGTGACCAAATAATCACATTCTGGAGAAGTGTGACTTAAGTGCACATCGACGACGAGTTGTGTGACCGCTGGTGCTACTAACTCCATCTAGAAGATGGTCTTAGGTGTGGATCCTCCGCACAAAACCATGTGTTTACTGAATTAATTGCTTAAATTGACGAATTTGGAGCAAATTATTCTAAATATGGGATAGTTCCATTGTAATGGAAATGTCCTTGAAATTTATTCACGAACATTCAATGGTCATATTCAGTATATTGTTGTACATTCCCAAAATGGTGTGGCTAGATCTCTTATCAAAGATAGTCAAATTGAATCGCCATCGTTACAGAATTGTGATTAGCCAACATTCGTTGGTGGTAACATGCGGTCTCACACGCCGCATGTTTGGTCTAAACTAGATGATACCCTGCGCGTTGCTGCAGAAATTTGAATATAATGATTAGTAAAAACATTAGTAGTAAGATATTAGTAAAAGGTAAAGTTAGAACATGTTAAAACACTGGGATCTGATATAGAAATATATTAAGAAAAAAGGTTCTTCAAATTAAGCATGTGAAGGTAACACGCAGAAAGTTTATATTAAACACATTCTTTATAGAACTTCTTCAAAAACTGGTTCTATAATGTATCATATTTAAACAATATTGCACTCGTAAAATTTTCACTCGGAACTGGTTGAAGATTTCCGAGCGAGCTCTATAAACGTGTTTGGTTCGCAGTTTTAGAATCCTTACTCGCTCGTGTCCTGATACATTTGGCCTGAATTTGGGATGCACCTTCTCTGTAGACATGGCCATAAACTGTCACGCGTGAGTCGCTTCCAAGCGGGACCTTAGCAATTCAGTTGCAAGCATTATGCAATTTCAGAACAAACTCCGTGTGCTTATGCTACTCGGAATCGAAAGATCCCTTATCACATAACGATCATCAGCGTGGATGAGTACATAGCTTGTCTTTGCACGCGAAATCAACTGACGCCTGAATAATATTTCAGTTCTTTTCATTAATTTTGTTCATCAAATTGTCCTTTGAAACCCAACAATAAATAATTATTGATAGAACTGGGCTCCGAAACAGTAATGTCAGAATGCGCTTACAATGCAACTGTTTAGTCATGTGATTCGGACGTTCCCACAAATTTCATCTTGGATTGAAACCGGATTCCTCTTCCTCTGATCACTTAACCATGTAGAAAGAAAATAATTTGCACATGTTTTAGTCATCCATATTTGAACTTATCAAGTAAAGCATCGCGTGTGAAACGTGAAGAAGAGAGTTTTCTCTTAAGAACACACCTTTATATAAGTTGGCACAGTGGAGAAATGTCAGCTGGAACATGGTCTTATATATAATCAGTCTTGCAGGATAGGAAAGCAACTGAGCAAATAAGTAAAGGGCTAATGTACCATGACGCACGGCCACAAACCTTTTTATTGGACGCTAATTAGACAGATCTTCCACGTTCTTCCGTTGATCTTTGGTGCTGCTCATCTCATTCCCTACAGAAGCAAAGCAATGGGTCAGTCGGAGAATCAACTGAATGTTAAGAATCAGAAAACCTTGGGACGCATATGAAACCTGCAGCGATCCAAATCCTAGCGTAAGAAACGAATACCTTCCAAAAGAAATAATGGATTCAGGGAAGGAAATTCAGAGACTTTGGACGTCTATCAAAGAGACATTCAAGTCGTGAAGGAGATAATAATCTGATCGGCTCCTTGGGAACGGACTCCACCGCCAGCTGCACATACACACATCCCCAACACCAACACCAACCGTAGAGCATCAGAGAGTCAAGTCGGGGTGGCAGATACTCACATCTCTACATACAGACTATCAATCTATCATCCTCTTCGTTGGCAGCCTGGTTCAAAGCCGATAGCACAGCGAGAACAAATCACGTGGACATCGTCCTTGACCGGAAGAAGGTGAGTGAAGAAGAAGGTGATCGTGAGAAGAGGCCTATGATATAAAGTGGGATGAGGAATTAATGGAGGGGAGCAGTGGCGGAGCTCAAAAATAATTTCTGGGCGGGCCAGACTATAAGAAAGCGCAAAAAATTGCTCTAAACCAACACCATTTTGTTCATAAACACATGCATACATCATATATATATATATATAGAATTACTACTAAACAAAAGAAGCTATACCAAAAGAAGCTACACAACAATATTCAGTCAAGAGATGTGTACGCAGGGAGATACACTTACTCAGATACATACTACAAATCAGCACTTCGATTCTTGGTCTTTCTAAAATATTCAATGACATCATCATAGCTGTAGTTCTCAGAATTCCACCCTCTATGTTAATTAACATCTGGTTTGTAAGATTTTCATCTTCCATCTTATTGCGCAACCTTGTTTTAATAATCTTCATACTAGAGAATGCGCGTTCAGCAGTCGCCGTAGAAACCGGAAGGGTAATAAGCAAGCGGAGTAGCCTGTCAATCAAATTGTAAATAGTATGTCTTCCTGTCTCCACAAGGCATCGACAAAGATCAATCAATGTTGATATATTCTTCAACTCTTCATCTTTGGAAGCATCCGCAACAAAATGTTTTAGTTGTTGTTGCAGTCCATAAATATCTTGGGCAAAATCAGCTGGATAGTACTTTTTCACCACCTCACATATATCACTAGCTTTGAATCCTTTGAATTTGTATTTAGGAATCAAAGTGGCACAAGTAGATAAAAGATCCATTACCTTCTCATTGAACCTTCGATTTAATTCAAATAGTTGAGTGTCCAATGTTGCACGGAAAATTTCCACTCGAAAGTAATGCTCCTTTGTGAGCTTATCAGGCTGATGACGTGCACGACCACGCAGAATGTATGTTTGGTCAAAGTCAGGAATTTCAATGGAGTGGTTTACACAAAATTCAATAACGTGCCATAAATTGCTGGTACCCATCATCTGATCTTAGCTCTTGAAGACACTTTTTTGTTGAGGAAACTAGGCGGACAGCATTTACAATATCTTGTGACTTCTTCTGAACAGCTTGGCCAAGTATCTCAGTTATCTCAAATGCTTCCTTCATCAAACATAAGATAAATATGAACTCAAAGGATGATAAGTAGCCAAAGGAAGTGTCTGCATCAGCACGTATTGATCCAAGTGTTGATCCATCGGCAGCAATATCTTGGATATGAGAATAAACACACCAAATAAGTTCATAAGGCTGTGAACTGCAGCAAAATGCGAGCCCCATCTCGTGTCTCCTGGCCGCTTAAGTGCGAGGATCTGATTTGCCCCTTGGCCTGTCTCGATGCTACCATTAGAGATTCCATTTTCTAGTTCAACTACTTGGGCAAGATGAAGCTCATCGTGGCGCTTTGAAGAAGAGTCAGCCGTGTTTATGACAAAGATCAATTTTTGAAAGAACTGTGAAATAGGAACCACTTCTTTGGATGCATCAACTAGAGCAAGTTGCAAGCGATGTGCATAGCAATGGACATAATAAGCATATGGACATTCTCTCAGAAAAGAGCTTGGAGTCCATTCAACTCACCTCTCATGTTACTAGCACCATCATAACCCTGTCCTCGAAGGTTCTGAATGTCGAAACCATGAGTTGATAAAACAGCGGTCAGCTCATCTTTAAGTGTCAAAGACCTTGTGTTCGCCACATGTATCAAATCAAAGAATCTCTCTTGTAAAATACCATTTTTATCAACAAATCTCAGAATCAACGCCATTTGCTCTCTCTTTGCCACATCACATGTTTCATCTACTAAAATAGAGAATTTAGAATCCCCAATTTCCTCACGGATATGCTTCCGGATTTTGAATGCATATATACTCAAGATCTCTTTTTGAATCTCAGGAGATGTGTACTTTGAATGGTATGGAGCATTCCCCCTCACAACTTTAGCAATCTCGGGGTTGAATTCTGCAAGAAGATCCACCATTTCAAGGAAGTTGCCTTTATTCTTTGACTGATCACTTTCATCATGCCCTCTAAAAGCACAAGCTTGAGATGCAAGCCACTTGACACTAGCAACTGAGACTCTTAGCCGCAAGCGGTTTCTTTCTACTTTCTCCTTGTCCTTCACAGCTATTACATTTTCTATGTGGCATGGTTGATGCATTAAAGCATGACAACTACTTGCTGCATTGTTGTGTGGGGAGCATGGTCCAGAACCAATGTGAGTCAAGAATGCACAATTTCTCCCACTTATCCTCTTCCAACTATTAAATCCATCTACTGTGAAGACATGCGAACCACCTCGTGTATTCTCCTTGTTGTTGGACAGAAAGCAAAATAGACAATATGCACAATCTTTGTCCTCCGAGTACTCAAGCCATGATGGAAAAAGACCAAACCAGTTAAACTGAAAGCGGCGTCGATGCTCTTCTTCACCCGAAAGTTTATAATTTTGTAATCGGGGCTGCATAGGGCCTAACAACAAATATGCTCTTCTCACACTATCTCTTTGATCTGGTGGATATTGCCAAATCTGAGGGCGCAATCCTGGGTCTCGCTGCAGGAACTCGACACCTCGAAAAATAACCGGCTCATTTGTGTGAAGACCATCGACATGGTTCTGTTGCTGTTGTTCCAATTCAAGCAAAGGCAAAGGATCATCTGCTGCTGCTAATGGATCTTCTCCAACTTCACTAAAGTCATCTCGTTTTCTTTTCAAAACAAATCAATTCTTCTCTGAGTTGCCTTTCCCATTGCTGTGTAAAATTGAACAACAAAATCGTAAGCAACCACCCGTGTACAATGTACTGCCACCGTGCCATCAAATTGCATACCAAAAATTTGGGGAAAGAAAGGAAAGTACCTCATAAGAGAAATTGAAGAAGAACGAGGCTCAATTCAGTCCAGCAGGTTCGATTGTCAGCTGCTAGAACTCCGGCCGGTGCGCCGTGGCCGTGCGGCCGTGCCCGGGCCGTGAGGCGACGCCTAGTGGCCGGTCCCTAGCTCCGGGAGGCGCGGCGGCGCTGCTGCTGCCTGCCCTCCACCGATTCCCCCCCCCCCCCCCCCCCCCCCCCCCCCCCTATTCTCTTTCTTTTCTTGTCTAATTCGTGCCCAAATCACTAGACCGAGCCAGCTCCCTCCATGGCCGTGAGCACTGAGCAGGAGAGGAAAACTGGGAGAGGAGAGGTCGTGAGGTGAGAAAACTGGGAGAGGAGATGTGAGGAAACTGGGAGACAGGGAGAGGTCGTGCTCCTTTGCGCTGATGTGAGCAAATCAGCTGGGCCGTATGTGCTGCATAGTGCATACTACTAGTACTAGGTAATTTTTTTCTTGCAAAATATCTGGGCGGGCCGTGGCCCAGGTTGGCCATAGCTGAGCTCCGCCAGTGAGGGGAGAGGAGGCGAAGGGATTGGACGTGAAGATGCAGGGTCGGGTTATGAAGGATCACACTATGGCTGGAAGGAAAGTGGAGCTACAGTTCACTTCAGTTACACATTGGAGCTAGGTTGACGTGGCTTCACAGAATTATTTGCTGATGTGGCGAGTGCTGACGTGGATAGGCTGCATGTTGAGAGAAATAGTTAGTGGGGATGACCTATTTAGTTATATAGGATGAGATCAAATGCATTTAATACTGCATCCCTTGCAGTTTGTACGTGGAAATCAGTGAAGTATTTCCCATCTGCGGTAATTCAGTTGCATACCGATATCACCACCCCGGCGTACATAAGGCCCTACACATATATTTGGGATCTATGTGAGGAATGACTGTGGTATGAATGTTAATCCGTCAAATACCTTAACCTTAGCAAGGGAGTCATTTGCAGCCTGTGCGTTGATTTCATTTGCAATAGGGACATTTTCTGACATTAGGGGGAGAAATGTGCCACATAGAATGCCAGGAAATTAATAAGAAATGTAGTAAATATTTTGTCCACGTACTTAAGAATCTGAACCACAGATTCAGGTTATGATAAATTTGCAATGTTTTGCAAATGATCTGCCATATATATTTACTGATGACAAATGTGTCATTGAAATAAATTACCAGAACGAGTGGAGGTACCTAATAAACCACTTGTGTCCCCAAATGAGAGCATGAGGGGGAGAATTCTGGACGCATGAGATTAAGTTCTCATAGGAGTAAATGTTCTCCTCAATCAGTATATGTAGTTCAACCTCGGGTTGAAGGACACATGACGGATGTGCGTCATCCAGAGCCCATCACAGATGTGCATACAATTTAAGTGTTGGGACATCGAAACACCTTGACTCTATTGTTGTGGGAATTAACAAGGAGTTAAGAGGCGTAATGAGAATTCCACAAATGATACTGATTCATGAGAATCATATTTGAAAAGTCTACATATGTCGACATAAGTTTCTTCTTGAGATTGCTAAGATCCTTTTGGGCCCTGAACCAAAATCCATGGAGAGTGTTGTTTTGCACTTATGTTGGTTCAATTGAAAGGAAGCAATTAAGGAAGAGTAGCACTCACTCATCAAAAGAGAGGTGTTTACAATAGTAAAACCTGCTCCTCATAAGTATCTTCGGTAGGGAAGAGAAGTGAATTTTTTCGTTCAGAAACGAAAATAGATGAGGTGGTGAAAAAGTGAGGCTTGTAGCACAAGGGTTTCCGCAGAGACCCAACATCGAATACGATGTAGCATACCTTTTCGGTATGAGTGGAATTATGTTTCGATACTTAATTGGCAGTACGGATCCATGTGGTTGATGTATGTAGTGGCTATATACTCACATGGATCACTCAGTTCAGATATAGAAGTCATTGAAAGGGCTTAATATTGTGAATCCAATGATAAATCGCAACATGCGTGTGTGAAGCTTCATAAGTCATTCTATGACTTTGAAGATGTCGGAGAGTTGTGTGGTACAACCGACTAAGTGAGTTACTCCTTGATAAGGATTATTCTAATATTGATGATTGTTGATGTGTATTCATGAAGATATCCTGAATTGGATTTGCACCATCTTAGTGATGTAGATGATCTTATCATCAATGTCTATGCAAGACATATAAGATACACACAATCATTGTAAGACGGATATTTTGGTCAAACCAAATTATGCTAAGTTTATAACTTAAGCGTATTCCCTTAAGCGTATTCCCTTGGGAATATATGTATATCAGTCTTCATATATCCAGAAATATTGGAGAAGTTCAATGTGGATATATCTTATCAAACATCTATGGTCATATTATACCCGACATGGGATACAAGCCCATGGGGAGATGAAGTGATAGTGGACATGAAGTTCCATATCTGAATATCATCGGTACACTCATATATCTTGCAAAATACGTTAGGCCTGGCATTATATCTATTGGCATTTATTGAGAGTGCAATCCCCAACGAAAGGTATAAGATTTGTGTAAGGAATTAATATTCTTAGATATGTCCAAGGGACACAAGGTTTTGATTAGTTCCATCTGGAAAATCAAGATGGGGCCATGGTGTGATATAGCGATAGTGGTTAATTTTCTGATCCCAATAGTGCCATATCAAAGACTGAATCTACTGAAAAAATATTCTAAGGAGAGCCTTCAGAATAGACTCTAAATGGGTCCTTCAAGTGACCATTCTGCAGTAATGAAGCACCACAAGATGTGTATGGCTTCGCGGAATGATTTGCCACATATGAGATCATGTGGAGATTCGACAGAATCATCAAGATAATGTCACTTGTATTGTTTACGGGTTATATCCTCGTGAATTACAGAAGTGTAAGAGGATAATTTGCAAACAAACTATTGTGATATTCACAATGTCTCTACCAGCATTTATATTCCAGAATTAGGTTCGTGAGGTTTGCAAAGTTTAGGGGGAGTAAAATCCCTAAAAACCCTAGTGGCTACGCCCACTAATCATTGTGAGATAATTGCTTGTACGAAGCATCACGGGAATGTGTATGGCTTCAAAGGATGATGAACTTTGTCCAAAGTTCAAGTGGGATCGGTTCATTGGAATCTCCCACCATTATCTATGAGATAATGCTGCTTGTATTGTACAAATGCAGACATGTTATATTAAGAGTAATATTACAAAACATATTGCTCCTAAGCTATTTTATCCGTGAACTACAGAAGAATGGGGAAATAAGTATTTTGCAAACGAAGTCATGTGATAACCTCGCTGATTTGTTTCCAAGTCCTTACCAAGTTCTTTGTTCAATAAATATGTGAAGGGAATTGGTACGAGGAGACTTCATGACTTGCAAAATTCAGGGGGAGAAATCTCATAGGTTATAACTTGTTGAAAATCATGAGATTTTCAGTATTGCACTCTTTTCCTTTGTGAGTTTTCATGTAGGTTTCTCATGTAAGGTTTTTAATGAGGCAATATTAGTACAAGCATGGACGATATATGTCGATTTCTCCTTATTTTCCCACAGGGTTTTTAGAAGGATTTTTTCAGCGCATATTGTGTATTTCCTCTATTTTTCCCACAGGGTTTTTGGAGGAGATGATTCCAAAGGATGATCAGTCGCAAGGACAAGCAAGGATTAGGGGGAGTGTTAGAATTTAATTAAGCTGTAATTAGGGATAATCCTCTCTTGTAATAACCGCACGTGTGGATGCCTTCCCAGGCAACCGTCGCGACGGTTTTCCCTCGCTCCCGATCGGACGCGTCCCTCTCCCACGTCCCTTCCCCTTGTATAAATAGTTCGATCATCAATGAAAGTCTGAGTTCGGTTCATTTGTTTCTCGTTCTATGAATTGACTCGCAACATATTTGACGGAAAAGGCAGTCAACGGGGACACGAGGTGTGGCCACTCGCCGGAGCGGTAATCTACATGGCGCTGCGGACGGTTGTGATATAGTCTTGGGCGCCATATGAGTTGTAGTAGAGTCTTCATATTCGATATGGGAAGTGGGAACCCATCGGGCCATCCCTGAGTCATCCTGATTCATAGTCGGTAAAAAATAAATTAAATCGGTCGTTCTCAGAAAATTTGGAAAAGAAACCGTAATCGATCTGATGCCGCCGCCGCTCCAGCCCTACGATCCCACGAGGGGGCTGATCTCGTGCTTCACGGCGTACGGCCTCGGGTCCGATAACGATACCTCAGCCGCCACGGCCGTGGCTCTCCGCGACATCCTCCTCGACCTCTACGAGGACGCGTTCCGGCGGCTGCCCGTCGAGGACATGCCGGACGGCGTGGACATGGCCCAGCTCGTCGACCGCGGCGGCCTCTGCCTCGGCCTCCTCGACCCCGTCACCAACATCGTCCTCAACACCGTCTCCCTCCTCCCGCACGGCTTCGACACGAATCCTAGCCGACCCTCCGCAGCCGTCTGTCCGCGCAGCTTCGGGTTCAGGGTGCCGCCCTCGCGCCGCCGCGGAGAGACAAACAGAGATTCATGGCGCGACGTCGTGTGGAGGTCCAGCAGGTGTCTCCTCACCGAGGAGCAGGCCGCGAGGTACCTCGTCTGGGCGCGCGCCGACCTAGCCCTTGCCGTCCTGCTCGTTGAGCACGACCTCTACGCCGCGCGGCCAGCGGCTCCCGACCCTCGCTCCGGGAGGACGCGGAACTGCCTCCGGCTTGCTGCCTCGCACGTTAGCCACCTTGGCCAGAGAACCTCGTCTCGCTTGCCACGGCGTGGCTACCCACGGAGCGCCTCGACATGCTCGCCCCCGTTCTACGACACGAAGGCGGCAGGAATAGGCTCACCGTGCACGACGTCAAGACCATCCTCGACGTGCTGCGCCAGCAAGATGACATCTCAGCGATGACGACCATTCCGTCGTCGCCGACGCCTGAAGAAGCCGTAGAACCTGTAGTCGAGCGCACTACGAGCTGCGCCGACCTCGGAGATGGCCGGATCGCCTACACCGCCGTCACCATCGTCCAACGAGCCGGCGACCACATCACGTCCCTCCGCCGTCCTCAAGACATGGACTCTACGCTATCTTCGTACTCCAGGCACGCCGCACCGACGGTACCGAGCATGACGATGTGGCCGCCGCAAGACTCCCCTTGCTCATCCGTCCAGTCTGTCGAAGCCGACTCCTGCCATACGTCCGGTCACTCGAGGTGTCTCTCTACGGTACCATCCACGGCTTCTACCTTAGAGCTCTCACCATGCTGCCTAGCCATACCCGGCGCCACCACGTCCGCGGCATCCTCCTCGGGGGCCACTGCTACGGGCCCTTGGACCCGCCTCGAACATCATTCTCAGCGCCATCTGGTACGACGTCAACTTCCCGCTCCTGGCCGCCGGCCACCGCACCCAGCCCTACGACATCCTCGACTCCCTAACCATGCTCCGCGCCGTGTCCCGCTCCCTTCATGGTCTTGTGGCGCTCCTCGATGCCACCTCCGGCCAGAAGGCAGAAGCTGCCGCTGCACGACATCCTCAAGTACCTCTGCTACGCGCAGTGCGACCTCTCCGTCGTGCTACAGCCACATTTACACCTCAATGGGAGCTCTCCAAACCCCTTTGTGGTTGCTGCCACTGCGGCTCGACACCCACAAGCACTTGCCATGGCAGCGCATTTTGTGTCCCTTGGACCGAATAAGCTGGACCGGCTCCGGTCGCTGACCATGAGTGCCACTGCCAACAATGCTGCGCTGTCTCACAAGTCCTTGAACCAGCTATACAACATCCTCAGAGAAGAAAGCTAGGCGAGGATGATCTCACACCGATCACGGCGTCCAGCACTCTGCAACACGGCGTTTAGCATTCTCGCGAGGAAGAGGGAAGGCTATGATCACCAGCAGAGCTACATCCGCGGCACGATTGAAGAACTGCTGCAGGAATATGCTCGTGTCCATCCTTCGGAACCGAAATATGATCTGGATTTTATATGCGGCGTGGCCTTAACTGGTAACTCTCACTACGATGTATGCTACCATGTCAATTTTATAGCGGCTACCAAATCGACCAGCAGGAACACGCTCTTCTTTGCCAAATTTTGGGGAGCGTATGTGTATCAGGATCAGTCGAAGACATCCATGTGTAGCCCTCTGTCCGAACCTTATAATATGGGTAAGCTAGTATATAAATTTTACATAATTTATTCTTACTAGCAAAGTGCCCGTGCGTTGCAACGGGTCAACGTTCTCGCAAAACATAAATATAATATTCGGCGGGGAGTAAGATTTTTCTGATCAGGGGAGCAACGTCGCCTCCGTATTAAATTTTTGAGACTTCGTGGTATGTCGTAGCATCGCAGTGGGGCTTTATTTTATCTCGCCCAATGACAATATTCCTACATCGACCAACCTATTCAATAGATATGGAGCACAATGTCAAAATACCTTTCACTGCCGCAGTAGACACGTAAGTGTTCGTGCGTTGCAATGGGTTAGACAAGATCATGTTTCATAGTTATCAGTGTGACCTAAATTTTGCCCCAAATTTGATCGTCAACTTTTTTTGTTGTTTTGGAAAAAAGGAAACCCAAAAATATTTTCTTAACCATACTATTTAATATTTGTATTTTATTTTTAATCCTAGCAAGAGTTTGGAATTTTTTTGCGTTGTTAAATGCCATTTTAAAATCCTCTAAAATTTCCTTTTCTTGTAAATAATCCAACGTAGACCTAATTGGGCCGGCCAGGCTAGCCCACAGCCAGCCGGCCACACCGATCGATCCTAGCCTACCGCACACACGCGAAGAGAGTAGAGACACGCACACAACACAACGTTGCCCTAGCTAGCTTCTCTGATCTTTTGCAATCCACCCCCCGCCGCCAGCACTCTCAAGTCTCAACACACAACACGCGACCCAAGCACAAGCTCACGCACGCAGCAGTGCAGCACACACTCTCTTCGGTCCTCTTTGGGTGGAGGTGACCTTGGATAAGAAAGAAACAGATGGAGTTGTCGTCTCGAGTTCGAAGCTGTCGTGCATGGATTGACATGCAGCGGGAAGGTCGCCGTCCACCAGGAGTCGCGCTGGATTGACGCCGACAACGTGCGGTCGAGGTCGACGGCTGGCGGCTCTCCGCGTTACCTGGGGGGAGCTCATCGCGCCGGCAAGGGACGGCTCAACAAGTGCTGGCGGTAGCTGAGGGGAACCCCATGGCGACGTGGCGGATCTTGCCGCTGGCCTCTCTTTCTTCTCTCCGTGCGGTACTGGGAAAATGACGAGGGGATTTTCTGTTTCGGGGTTGGGCTGGCGTGGATTTGGGACTGCGGGTTGATTTTTTGTTTCGTCAGGGATTAAACTGCAAAACAGCCCGACGTACCACCAACCATCACCTTTAGCTATATTATATAGTAGAGATAATATAGATTCTGTTCTATGCTAATTTGGTTTCTCCAATAGGTCGTTGCTATTACGGCCGGAGATCGGCACGTAAGATCACGTATCCGGATCATTCCACCAACTACTTGGGGAGCGACATTACTTATGGCGGACTCGATGACGCGGAAGGTACACTAGACACCGACTTTTTGTACTTCGACTCCGAGAGGGACATGGAGCTCGCGAAGGACTTACAGAGGATGGCAAAGCAGCAAGAGGTAATGCAAAGGTCATCTACTGGAATGATTGCTCAATGGCGTACTCATTCTGGATGCTAATTGCGTCAACCGCCTGAGTGGGTGCCTCTCAAGTAGTTTACTTGGTATGGCTGCCTCTGTTTGGCTTATTTGAGTTGAACTAAATGTAGAAATAGTATGTGTGATACATTAGTTAAAGCATGTAGAGTCCTGTTTCGAATATTGCAAAACTCTTAGGAGTCTGATTGCTATTTCTTTTTTCTCCTGATTGCTAGTTCTTTCATTAACAACTTAAATGAAATTATCAACTATCTGTCATCTGCATGAGGCAACAAAACTATCCGATTTATGCACCTTGGATACCCTTAGGTTGAAGTATGATGGTTCATTAGGCTCTTGAAGAATAACACTCACGATATATAACATTGCAACGATGTCTGCCATGGTCAGTCGATCATTTGCATTCTCATAGATACACAATAGTGTGATGTTAATGTACCTCCTTGCCTCATGTGTATTGATCTCTTTGGCAGTTGATGCTACTATAAGCTCAATCCATATTTATCCTTCCAGACCTGCCATGACTGTCCAGAATGCATCTTAGTTTTTTTTCGAAAAGGGGAGAAGTCCCAGCCTCTGCATCGAGTGATGCACACAGCTTTTTATTGCGGAGTTTATGTTTGTTTAAGTTTTACATCCCAAAAATCACAAATAAAATGAGACAAGCCTCAACCGACAGCAACACGAATAATAGTAACTATGAAATTCGACTAATATGTTGCCACGTATGCCGGGAGAAAAACTCCTGTGCCACCAACAGAAGTCTTGTGCATCCAGAAACCATAAGCTCCCGCTGGTCCGAAAGAAGCAGGAAAGCCCATAACTGGATCCAGTGTGCTGCCGAATGAATAACATGTAAGACATGCAAATTTTCTTTCCTGTTAAACACTAAATTGTTCCTACAATTTCAAATAGACCAACAAATAGCTGAAACGCCAATACGAATCCTAACCTTAGTCTTTTTATCAATCCCATTCAACCAATTCCCAAATATATTAGTAATATTGGTAGGGGGAGGGATATTGTAGGTACAGAAAACAACACGCCAAGCAAGTTTTGCAAAACGGCAAGAAAGAAACAAATGTTCTATAGTTTCATTGCATCCACAAAAAGAACAATGAGTGTTACCTGCCAATTCCTCTTTACAAGGTTATCTTTTGTAAACAAGACTTTTTTACTAAGGAACCACACGAATACTTTTATTTTCAGCGGTATTTTTAATTTCCATAAGTAAGTTCGAAGACATCTAGTATGGCCATTCATTAAATCCTCATACATAAAATTAACCGTAAAGCTACCATTTTGGGTAAGCGTCCACTGGAACGAATAAGGACCATCCGTCAAAGTAATATCCATCAATCTGGTACATAAATGAGACCACATATCCCATTTATTGCCCACAAGAGCCCTTCTAAAACTCATATTTATTGGGGGTGCATTGTGAAAAACAGCATGAACCGACACATCTTTTGTGTTGTACAATATTGTATAATGATGGATATTGGTTTTTTAATGGAGAGTTACCTAACCAAGTGTCTTCCCAAAACCTTGTGGTTTCTCCATTACCTATTTTGAAAAAGCCTCTGTCAAAGAACTCCTCTTTAACCCTCATAAGATCTTTCCAAAAAGAAGAGTCGGTAGGTTGTGCTTCCACCTGAGCTAACGTTTTGCTATGGAGGTATTTATTCTGCAGCAACTCCTGCCATACCCCTTGTTCATGTAAAAGTTTAAACAACCACTTACTGAGTAAACATTTATTTGTTTAGTTCAAACACTTCAACCCCCAAACCAGCCTGATCTTTTGGACTACAAATAATGTTCCATTTAGTTAATCTATATTTTCGTTTATTCTCATCACTCTGCCAGAAAAAATGTGATCTATAGAAGTCAAGTCTTTTTCTTACCCCCTTGGGTATTTCCAGAAATGACAACATGAACATCGGTAAACTTGTCAGTACCGCATTTACTAGGACAAGACGATCCTCATACGATAGCATCTTTCCTTTCCAGCATCCTAGTTTTCCATCAAAACGGCTCTCAACCGGGTACCATTCAGAGTTTCGTAATTTCCTATAGTGAATCGGAACACCTAAATATTTGAAAGGTAAAGAACCAGACTCGCATCCAAAGATTTGTTTGTATTGTTCTTCAACCTCTTTTGCTTTCCCAAAACAAAAAATCTCGCTCTTGTGGAAATTAATTTTAAGCCCGGATAATTGCTCAAAAATGCAGAGTATGAGTTTCATATTAACCACTTTAGTCAAGTCATGTTCCATGAATAAAATAGTGTCGTCAGCATATTGTAAAATAGAAAGTCCTCCCCCAACTAAATGAGGGGTGAGCGCTCCTATCTGGCCATCCTTCTTTGCCCTTGCGATAAGGATGGCTAACATATCCGCGACAATATTAAACAGCATCGGAGACAAAGGATCTCCTTGCCTTAGACCTTTCCTTGTTTGGAAATAATGATCAATATCATCATTTACCCGAACAAATTGCATAATCCAATCACACCATTTTTGTGCCAAACCTTTCATACGCAATGCTTGTTGGAAGAAGGGCCATTTAACCTTATCATATGCCTTCTCAAAATCTATTTTAAAAATCACCCCATCCATTTTCTTCTGATGAATTTCATGGATAGTCTCATGTAGGACGACAACACCTTCCAAGATGTGTCTCCCAGGCATAAATGGCGACTGAGTCGGCCTAATTATTTTTTGTGCGATTTCAGTAATACGATTAGTGCCTACTTTCATGAATATTTTAAAATTTACATTGAGAAGCCAGATTGGTCTATATTGCTGTATTTGAACCGCATTGTCTTTTTTAGGGAGCAAAGTAATGACCCCAAAATTCAGCTTAAACAATTGCAAGTTTCCTTGTTGAAGCTGAATGAACATAGCCATTAAATCGTCTCTAATAACCTCCCAAAAAGTCTTATAAAACTCAGAAGGGAAACCATCTGGTCCGGTGCTTTGTTCAATTCCATTTGAGAAATTGCATCATACACTTCTTTCACTAAGAAATCAACTGTAAGAATGTTATTCTTCTCCTCAGACAATTGCGGAATAATGACCTGCTCATCCATCGTAATTTGATTTGGTGTCGAATCCCCAACCAATACACTCGTATGCTTGAGTAAAGAAAATTCTGACATATCCAAGGAGGTTAAGGAAGTCTCTGTATTGATGGAAACAAGAAAATTCTCACATATCCAAGGAGGTTAAGGAAGTAGTCTCCATATTGATATAAACCAGAAATTCTCAAATATCGAAGGAGGTTAAAAGAAGCACTAGCTATGTTGTCATTTGTTAAGTAGAAAAATATGCTTAATATGTTTACACTACCCTGTTTATGCTTCCTTGAATATCACTAGAGCTGAAAAAAAATCAGATTTTTTTCTTTTCCGGTTCTTGTTTTTGTCCAAGAGTTTGGATATGACCTTAAGGTCTCTACGTATGATGCATAGCCAAGAGTGCTTATGCAGACACGGAAGACCTTGTTCTATCCCTTCCAGCTGATCATATGCCGTCCTATTCCACAAACTAGAGAGTGAATTTTACTGTCCGATAAAATGCAATCCAAAAGTAAGGTTAAACTACAGTGCGCATATCTAACATTTAGAAGTCCAAGCTTTTATTTTGCAAATATCCGTACAACAAAAAATTCTTCTCCCTAAATGCAGCATCTCGAGAGCCTGACCAGATTACTGTTATGTAGTTTTGCAATAAGTTCAACTTTTTTTAAGCGCAACAACGGCGTGCAAAAACCAGCCTTAACCAATTTTTTATGTTTTAGATTTTTTTTTGAGAAACTTTTATGTTTTAGATCAGTAGCAAGCATTGGCGGAACGTCGTTGGGGCGAAAGTGGGCTGCGACGGCGAAACCTTTACGCGCCGCTAACGGGGACCCTCTGGCGGGCCGGCCCAGTAGTGTAGCGTCGGCTTATTTCGTTTTTTTTCCTTTATCTTTTTCTGTCTTTGTTTTCCTTTTTTTCTTTTCTGTTTTATTTCGTTTCTTTTCTGTTTTGTTTTCATTTTTTGTTCTCGTTTCTTTTCCTTTTCCTTTTTCTTTTTCTCTTTTTTATTTTTGTTGTTTTTATAATTTTATAATTTTTTAAATGGTTCCAAATTTGATTTTTTTTTATATTTTTTAAACAGTTTCATTTTCAAAATGGTTCCAAATTTAAAAATGATTCGAAATTAAAATGGTTCCAAATTTGAAAAATTGTTTACTTTTTAAAATGGTTCCAACTATAAAAATTGTTCATTTTCGAAAATGGTTCCATTTTGAAAATGGTTCCAAATTTGAAAATGGTTCCAAATTTGAAGATTATTCATTTTTTAAATGGTTCCAAAATTTAAATTGGTTCCAAATTTGAAAATGGTTCTGAATTTAAAATGGTTCCAATTTTTAAAATTGTTCATTTTTGAAAATGGTTCCATTTTTTAAAAATGGTTCTGAATTTAAAATGGTTCCAATTTTTAAAATTGTTCATTTTTGAAAATGGTTCCAAATTAAAAAAATCTTCATTTCTTAAAATGGATCCAAATTTAAAATTGGTTCTGATTTAAAAATGGTTCCGAACCGAAAAAATGGTTCCGATTTTTTGAAAATGGTTCCGAACCGAAAAAATGGTTCCGATTTTTCGAAAATGGTTCCGAACTGAAAAAATTGTTCCGATTTTTCGAAAATGGTTCTTTTTGAAAATGGGTTCCGAACCAAAAAAAAATGGTTCCGATTTTTTGAGAATGGTTCCAAACCAAAAAAAATGGTTCCGATTTTTCGGGTTCTTTTTTGAAAATGGTTCCGAACCAAAAAAATGGTTCCGATTTTTTAAAATGGTTTCAAACCGAAAAAATGGTTCCGATTTTTCGAAAATGGTTCCTTTTTGAAAATGGTACCGAACCGAAAAAATGGTTCCTTTTTGAAAATGGTCCCGAACCGAAAAAATGGTTCCGAACCGAAAAATGGTTTCTTTTTTAAAATGGTTCTGAATTTTGAAAATGGTTCCGATTTTTCGAAAATGGTTCCGAACCGAAAAAATGGTTCCGATTTTTGAAAATGGTTCCCGAATGAAAAAAATGGTTCCAATTTCTCAAAAATGGTTCCTTTTTTAAAATGGTTCCGAACCAAAAAAATGGTTCCGATTTTTCGAAAATGGTACCTTTTTGAAAATGGTTCCGATTTTTCGAAAATGGTTCTTTTTGAAAATGGTTCCGAACTGAAAAAATTGTTTCGATTTTTCGAAAATGGTTCTTTTTGAAAATGGGTTCCGAACCAAAAAAAATGGTTCCGATTTTTTGAAAATGGTTCCAAACCAAAAAAATGGTTCCGATTTTTGTTCCGAATTTAAAAAATGGTTTTAATTTTTTAAAATGATTCCAAATTTGAAAATGACTCATTTTAAAAAATGGTTCAGATTTTTCCAATTTTATTGAATCACGTTTTCTGTACAGAACGTGAACATACCACGAACAGTAAGGAAAATACACGAACTGTAAGGAAAATAGGAAGCAGGCAAACGTTTTCTGCTGGCGTGAAGTTTTGGGCCTGCCCACCTTAGAAAGGTAGTAGGCGGCGCGACGCACAATCGCCGCTAATGAGCGGTGTAAAGGCGCTCCCGGCTGCGACCCCCTTCACAAATTGAAAAAATAATTACTAGGTAATACTCAGCCCAGTCCGTTAGCAAATCAGCTTTCTTTTCCCCTCCTTCCTAGTTCGACCACGGACGCACGGACCTGACGAACGAACAGAGCAGAGGCCGTGCCGTCACGCATACGCCTCCATCCATGGTCCTCCTCCTCCACTCCACCCTGTGTCCCTGTTCTTCTCCCTCGCCCCTCCTCCTCAATTGACCTGCTGATCCGCCCGGCGATCCCAGGCCCGCACGCCGTCGACCTGCAGCTCTGCCAGTGCCCGGCGATCCCAGGCCCGCACGCGGCACGCCGTCGACCTGCAGCTATGCCAGTGCCCGGCGATCCCAGGCCCGCACGCGGCACGCCGTCGACCTGGTGCAGTGCTGCTCCGCCCGGCGCGGTGGCACCCCACTCGGCCACTCCCAAAGGTCACCGACGGACCGGCCACCCCCTTCACGACAACACTGCCCTTCAGTGCCCAAATTAAGGTAAGATTATCCTGTTTCTGAATCTGTTTATTTCAGTCTGACAATGAATTGAGATGTACTGGTACTTTGCATGTCCACTGTGCATTTGTGCAAGGTAGCTAAAAGGAACAAAATTACACAACCTAACTAAAGCTAAATAGAGGCAGAGGCAGCTAAATTGCAAAAAGGAAGAAAATATACATGTTTCAGGCCATATATAGGCAGCTAAACGTTCATACTGTGGGGACGTCCCACCCGGTTCCGGGCCTGCATCGTCCGACATAAACAGGAGCCCATCACGCACGCACCGACACTCAACGGAGCACATGCCTCTACTTTACTGCAAAACTCGCAATACTGGGCTGATCTCTTTCATTAACAACTAAAACAGAGTGATCAACTATCTGCCACCCGGCTCTGCAGTGATGGTTACATCATTATTACTACATGGAACTACAACACTAGCTGATTCATCTGCCTTAGATACCCTTAGGTTGTAGTAGGCCGGATGATTAGGCTGTGGAAGAATAGCACTCTCGTTGTTTAACATCGCAACGACCTCTGACATGGTGGGTCGATCATCAGCACTCTCCTGTACGCACATCAGTGCAATGTTGATATACTTCCTAGCCTCTGTTGTATGCATCTCCTTAGCAATTGATTCTTCTATAATCTCAAACCATCTTCCTCCTTCCCAAAGTTGCCATGACTGCAAGAAGTTTTTGAACACAAGTATACATGACAAACTAGTTTCAGTCTAGAAAATAACATACTTGTGTGGTATAGTTAAAAAATACTCACATATCCAAGGAGGTTAAGAAAGTCTTCATATTGATGGAAACCGGAATTCCTTCTTCCGCTTAGGATTTCTAGAAGCAACACACCAAAGCTGAAGACATCGGATTTAACTGAGTAAATGCCTTCAGAGGCGTACTCCGGAGACATATAACCACTAAAAAAACAAAAGAAAATATTATATTATAATTTGCAATTTGAATTATGACTTGTAGATGGTATTGTAGGCACTAACTTTGTTATTTCTTAACTGAGAAAGGTATACTTACTATGTTCCCACTACCCTTTTTGTGCTTCCTTGAGTGTCATTGGAGCCGAAAATTTTTGCTAGACCAAAATCTGAAATTTTAGGATTCATCTCCTGATCTAAGAGAATGTTGCTGGCCTTAAGGTCTCTATGTATGATGCGAAGCCGAGAGTGCTTGTGTAGGTAAAGAAGACCTTGGGATATCCCTTCGATTATCACACGCCGTTTATTCGAGTCAACCAAAGTTGGTATGCTTACATCTACACATTACAGAATGAAGTTAATAGCTTTCTTACGTGCCAATGTTGTTGTGGTAAAAAAAAATAAACGTATGGACAAAAAAACATTTAAAGTATGGCTAATTGCCCATACCAAAGATAAAGAAGTCCAAGCTCTTATTTGGCAAATATTCATACACCAAAACCTTTTCCTCTCCCTCAATGCAGCATCCCAGAAGTTTGACCAGATTATTGTGTTGTAGTTTTGCAATAAGTTCAATTTCATTTCGAAATTCTGTGAAACCCTGTCCTGAATGTGAGGCGAGCCTTTTCACAGCAATATCCATTCCATCTGGTAGCTGGCCCTGGAAGTATGTACAACAATTATTATGCAGTATGGAAAAGAGAGAATAGAATTACATGCTACCTATGAAGACAAAATACTCCCTCCGGTATATTTTAAAGGATACGCGGTTAGTTTAAGAAAACAATTTGACCTTTAATGATGTATAATGGCCAACAAAATAATCTTAAATTACATGCATGCCTTGTATACTGTACTGAGGAAATAGTGATATACACCATCGTATATCCAAGACGAGTCCTTCAGATCATATTTCACTTCACTGTTTTAAATTCCTTTTGAATGTTAGTCTGTTGTCCAACATGACAAATATAGAAGTTTTTTATGACTTTATTGATTTTCTTATTTCTAGTTTAATGCTCCATTTGAGGTTTTTTATTCTAATCCTATTTGTTTGAGATAAAATTATAGAACTGAATTATTAGCTAAATACTGCCATTGTATTACACTGTAGCTTACTACTTACTAGGCTCGCACATATAAAACGTTAGATTTATTTAAGCTAATCATGATGAACATATGACTGACTCTTTTCAAGACAATGCATATTTACCTTGTAGACAGGGCCAAAACCACCTCTGCCAAGTAGGTTTTCTTTGGAGAAGTTGTTTGTAGCGTGCAATATTTCAGAGAAGTCAAAGAGAGTGAATTCTGAACTCTTCTCTTCCAATCGCCAAGCCATTGCATCTTCTTCCGGCCTATTCGTTGTCAAGTACGTCTTACCTAAATTGACAGAGGGCACACACGTATTCAACATTAATTTGGGGCTCAAACCTAAAGGCAGACTACATGTAAAAACGTAATATTGCTTTGGAGGAGTGTTGTCGTGAAAGAATAGTGATCAGAACACCTTTTCTTCGTCTTCTCATCCATACAACGGAACAGATAAAGCACAGAAGTATTATTGATAGTAATGGAGCGGCCACAGCAATAATCCAGAGCGGCCTCTTGCTTGAAGTGTGTCCTAGGAGAAAAAACGAATATAATCCATATATAGTTCTCATATAGTATTAAATAGTTGATAGAGAAAATTAATGAAAATCAGTTGTTGTCATGCGTTATCCTATTAAAGATGGAAAAATCTCATGTTTCGTCGATGACCTTTGAACTGTTCCATTTCTAGTCAACACTTTTCCGCTTGTAAAATGAACTTTCTTTTCTTAATAATCGTACAGTATTAACTAGAAAATCTACGTCTTAGTTTTCCTAGTAAACGAGATAAGGCATGGAAAAGAATTCTGTGGTGTGAATTACCATGAAGGTCCGGAGGTGGCGCCGACGGTGAGCCATAGACAGAAACTGGCGTCAACCCTGGCTCGGTGAGAATAGGTAGCATAGGCCATAGGGTCCCCTTGGAAGAATGGGTATGTCTCGTACCTTATGTTACACCGTGCTGTGACGAATCGGTTACCTCGCGCTCTGTCGAAGTACTCTAGCACCACCTAGAAACAGGCCGCGCAGTCGTCAACGGTCAAGTCGGTGTGTGCACTGCATAAGGCTGTACAGCGTCGGGACGGAGCTGACATCTAAGCGCGAGGTCGTGAACCTCCTTGAGTTGTTCGCAGCCGATTTGGCCGTGCTGTTGAGAAGCGTGGATAGCAAGAAGCTCGCTGAGGCGACGCTTGTGGTGAAGTTGAGTAGGCTGCTCCTGATGTGAAAAATAAGACCGTCTTCGCTGGCATGATATTTTTGTAGAATATTCTGGTTGGAATACATGAGCATGCATTCATCGTAGTACAAGGTGACGTCCTTATTGTAAGGGCAGAGCTGCGGCGCCTCCTGGAAGGCGGTGGCCACGCAGCCCTCACAGGTGGAGGCGCTGACGGTATCCCCACGGCAGAGCGTGAAGGCGAACACGGTGTCAGGAGCAGCGCCTACAATATCGGTGGCGAAGAGGGTGGCGTTTGAGCCGGCTTTCGTCGGGAGGGTCGACGAGAGGAGCTTGAGGTTTGCTTGGTAGTTGCCGCTATTGCCACAGTCTTGCCATGGTCCTTGGGCTACGGCCAAAGGCACGAGAAGCGGGAGGATGAGGAGGAGGATAACCATGGCCATCGACTATAACTTACCTCGCTGGGCAGAAGAGGCTTTTATGATAAACTCTGCGTACCGAGTCACTCCTGTCAATCGCATGCACAGAATTTTTGTGGAGACGTCTGCACGTACTGAAGCGAGGCTAAATTAGAGAGAGATCTAATTGGTCGCATATGATGCACGTCAACATCACATTTGCGCGCGCGTCGAAATTTCCGGACTTGAGAGAGAGATCCAATTGGTCGCAAATGACGGCTTGGAAAAGGCTGCGTCGACAAGGTTTAGTAAGGTGTATATATAATGATTTTGACGATAACTGTTTGTATGGTCGGAAGCCAACCCCGCGGTACGCGCAGTCAGCTCATTATCAGACAATCACTTACTCATGGAAAACCCTTTTCGTTTCGCTTAGCCCTATCGGGTATTTTTGTGATAGGTTCTATAGGAACGGGACGATCCTATTTGGTCAAATACCTAACGAAAAATTACGATTTTCCTTTCATTAAGGTACGAGGCTTCTAATTCCACAAGAACGAAAGCACCTTTTCATTCTTTTATATACTAGGGGTTTTTACTTGATAGCGCCTAGCAGCGAACGTCTGGATGCACCGGATCGCTGCGGCCTGTGGGCGTCGCGTTGAACATGGCCGCCTAAAAGAAGACTGGGACTTGCGGTCACCGCTCAAACAGTACACTACTGACTTGGTTGACTAGTTTTTTTTGGACGCGCCTAGCGCTCGGTCGACTGAGACATAGGGTAAGGCTCGGTCGTCTTCCTCCTTAACTTTCTTCCTCTCCTCCGGCGACACCCCGCTACAGCCGACGGCCTAACTGCCATCCTCCCCGCCCGCGGCCGGCGCACTGCCCCAAGCTCCTTGTCTGCGGTCCGTTGCCACCCTCGGTCATCCCTCTAAATCCAGCGATTCTCTGGCGTCTTCTCCGGCCACGGCACCCCCACCCTCAAAGTTAAGTTTCTTGCTCGCCTCCACCATCTCCGATGCGGCCGCGTCGTCGATGGCTCCGGCTCGCTCCATCCCTCGACGTCGCCATCGAGGAGCTCCGCCTCCTCTCTCTCTCCCCATCACGATTTGCAGGGCACGGAAATCGATAGAGCGCCAACTTAATTCTCGGCTAACTGAGTGCTAGCAAAAGCGTTTTCTTTTTTATTGACATAACATGGTTGACTAGTCCTCATAACTAAACCGACCCAGAGTCGGTGCGCTGCCCAGTCATCTCTGTCCAGGTTACCGCTCACTTGATACTGATAGTACTGAAAATTGCAGAGTTGTGATGCATGCCGCCACGCCATGCCGCGCGCTGGGCTCTCGGCACTAGATCGACACTAGCCTCGGTCAAGTTTTGCCGCGTGGTGCCCTCCTCGAGTTCGCCTCTCCTGTTTCTCGAACAGCCACATCAACGCAGCGCGCGCGCATTGGCCGCTAAGTGACGTCAGAGACTGACAGGAGCCACCACCCACCTACGCAGCGGCACTGCAAGACCCCATCCTGCGTCGTACAATATCCATCGGCAGACCACGATGTTGCTGCTTTCGCCGGGGCCGATTGGTTCACAAGATTTTAACCAACTAGGAAAACTGAGCAATGATTTGGTGTGAAGAAACAAAAAAAAGGTGACGAGGTTAAATGTTGAGCAACACATTGCAGAGCGGGCACATAAAATGCCTCCAATGTCCTCCAATGTGCATTTGATCATGTCAAATGTCACCAGTGCATTTGTTGATCCGACAACTTTGAAGAGGATACACTGATTTCACGCATAGTAAAGAATCTGCTTTGACATTAGCTGTAAATGGCCCGAAGTCTATTTGATAAGCGCAAACTTCACCAAATGGGCCGAAGTCTATTTGATACGATGATACAATGAAAATCTGTTCTCGATTGGGTTGATCATCTCACTCGACCATTTTCTCAAAAAAAAAAATCTCGTTTGACCGAACTTCACCAATTGAACATGGCCATATTTGATAAGGAAACTTCCCTGTTTCATTGACCTTTGTACCATTCACATTCTAACATATTGCCCTTTTATTGACTAACCTTTTTTTGTAATGACTTGATTTAGTTATAATTTATTTACTTTATTTCATCTATAGTCCCTAGCTCATACTAGCTAGTCCAAAACTCATACCGCTTTAAAATTAAGAAGCTGATTATTGTATTTCTTAAAAGAGTTACATGTTAATTTATCGAATAGAGCATGCCCTATTTGTAGAATCAGCGATTAAAAATAATTTCATGATGTGAAATACCATGAAGGATGAGAATTTTATGTACCGTGTTGTTCGACGGTTGTTTGTACCACCGGGTCCGGAGGTGGCGCCGCAACTGGTGGCATCGACCTTGGCGTCGTCTTGCTGATCGGCGGAACTTCGACGACCAAGTTCATGATGCGCAGCATAGGGTCTCCTTGGAAAAATGAGTATGTCTCATACCTCATGTTACACCGTGTCCCAATGACTCGTGCCCCTTGCTTGTACTCCAGGTTGTACGCGAGCGTTATCCGCAAGACATCTTGAAAACAGGCCGCGCAGTCGTCGGCGGTCATGTCAGGCCTGCACTGCATAAGGCAGTACATCGTCGGGAAGGGGCTAACGTCTAAGCGCGAGGTGGTGAACCTCCTCGTGTTGTCGGCGGCCGGTTGGGCCGTGCTGTTGAGAAGCGTGAACAACAAGCGCCTGGTGGAGTCGACGCTTGTGGTGAAGTTCTGGACATTCCAAACTAACGTCTCACTGTCATCGCTTTTGTTGGCGAGAAAATTCAAGTTGGAGAACCTGAGAATGCAAGGATCGTAGTTGATCATGACGTCCTTATTGTACGGGCATAGCTGTTGCCCATCCTGGAAGGCAGTAGCCACGCATGCCTCGCAGGTGGAGGCGTTGGTGTCCCCACGGCAGAGCGTGAGGGCGAAGACGGTGTCCGGTTTGTGGCCTACCGTGTCGGTGGCGAAGAGGGTGGCAATGGATGCGGCCTTCTTGGGGAGGGTGGATGAGAGGAGTCGGAGGTTAGCTAGGTAGGTGCTCTGTGATGTGAAGTTGCCGCTATTGCCGCACACTTGCCATTGGGCATCAACAAAGGGGAGGAGAAGAGGAAGGAGGAGGAAGGGGAGGATAACCATGGCCATCGACACTACATGGGGCAGAAGATCCTGCCGTATTTGTATGCTATGAACAGCGCATAGAGTTTACTCCTATCAGCATCATACACCAAACAGCAATGGGGCAGATAGGAAGGGCTGGCCATCGAAATTCCACACGCCAACGTCAATTCCACACGACTTTGGGTCTCTAACGAAAATGGTTTGTATGGTCTGCAGTACGCGCAGTCAGCTGTGCGGATGTCTGGATCGACACACCGGTGTATGTGAACGTCACGTTAACGTTGAAAATTGGGCCCCTGTTAATTTTGACGGGACGAGCTTAATTACTCGTAGCACCTTTCAGCTGTACTAGCCAATTGACTAGTACTAACGGATCATTTTCGAGACACGTGGAGGCCCAAAAGGAGATGAGGGGCTTGCGGCCTTTGCGGGTAAACACTGAACAGTACACTGCTGACTTGCTTGACCAGCCTTGATAGCCATCTGTGCGTGCCGACACTGCCAGACCCGCTGCCGTGACTTGAAAGTTGAAACTCAACTCTCTCCAGGTCACCACGAAACTGGGGAAACTCTAATTTGCAACTAGTTGCACCCGCAACTCATTCTCGGATACCCCACTTCAAAGTTTCCAAAAATTGCGAAATAAATCATGCACATAGATTATGTTGAATCTTGTGCACCCAAAAAATTTCATCCAAAAATATGATCACCTGCGACATGTACAAAAATGACATGCACATAGATTATGTTGAATCTTGTGCACCCAAAAAATTTCATCCAAAAATATGATCACCTGCGACCTGTACAAAAATGACAAATGAAAGTTTGAATAGTAGTGACACTATTCAAAATTTCATTTTTCTTTTTTGCATAGGCCACGTATGATCATATTTTTGGATGAAATTTTCTGGGTGTAGAAGATTCAACATAATCTATGTGTATGAATTTATTTTGCAATTTTTGAAAACTTCGAAATGGGGTATCCGGAAATGGGTTGCACCCGCAACTAGTTGCAAATAATTCGCGTTCACGAAACTGCGAGAGTCCCCGCGAACAAACAGTAAAATAACAAGTTGTTGCTACTATGGTACACAAGACCACATATAAATAAATAAAAAAACACATATCCAGCTTCCATCGCTCGAGTAACATTACACATTGAAGACTCCGTAGCACGGTAGGCTCACTAGACACAGACTTTCATCTACTTCGACTCTGAAACTGACCTGGAGCTTGCCTAGTCCTTGCGGAGAACAAGCAAAGGAAGTACATGAAGAGGTCCTCTACAAGTAGGCATTACCAAGGCACGGTGCTTACAACTAATTTTAACCGCCTGAGTGGGTGTCTCTTAACTATATTAGTTAGTTTCATATGTGTACCTATGTAAGACTCATTTAAGATTCAATTAATGCAGAAATATTAAGATGATAATCGTCTTATATAGTATTTAAAACATGTAGAGTCACATTTTGATTATTGCACAACTCGCAGTACTGGTCTCTTTTGATAACAACTAAAACATAGCGTCAACTATCTGCCATCTAGCTCTGCAGTGATGGTTACATCATTACTACTATATGGAACTAAAATACCAGTTGATTCATCCACCTTAGATACCCTTAGGTTATAGTATGCCGGATGGTTAGGCTGTGGAAGAATATCACTCTCGTTATTTAACATTGCAACGACGTCTGACATGGTGGGTCGATCATCAGCACTCTCTTGTACGCACATCAGTGCAATGTTAATATACTTCCTAGCCTCTGTTATATGGATCTCCTTAGCAATTGATTCTTCTAAAATCTCAAACCATCTTCATCCTTCCCAGAGTTGCCATGACTGTAGGAAAAGTTTTTCATCACAAGTATAAATGACAAAAGCAATGCAGTCTAGAAAATAACATAATCGCGTGAGAGAGTTAACTCACATATCCGAGGAGATTAAGAAAGTCTTCCTGTTGATGGAAAGCAGAATTCCTTCTTCCGCTAAGGATCTCTAGAAGTAACACACCAAAGCTGAACACGTCGGATTTGACTGAGTAAATGCCTTCAGAGGCATACTCGGGAGACATATAACAACTGAAACGAGACAAAACATAAGAAAAATACTATAAATTATAATTTACAATTTTGTTTATGAAATGTAAATGATATTGTAGGCACTAACTATATGTTGTTATCACGTAATTAAGAAATGTATACTTACTATGTTCCCACTACCCTTTTTGTGCTTCTTTGAGTGTTGTTGGAGCTGAAATTTTTTGCTAGGCCAAAATCAGAAATTTTAGGATTCATCTCCTGGTCTAAGAGAATGTTGCTGGCCTTAAGATCTCTATGTATGATGTGCAGCCGAGAATGCTTGTGCAGGTAAAGAAGACCTTGGGATATCCCTTCGATTATCATACGTCGTTTATTCCAATCAACCAAAGATGACATGTTTACATCTGCACATTTGAGAATGAAATTAGTAGCTTTGCGACCTTACAATGTTGTTGTTGTGAAAAACAACATATGATATGGACGAAACACGATAAAAATATGGTTAACTGTCTATACCGAAGATAAATAAGTTCAAGCTTTTATTTGGCAAATATTCATACACCAAAACCTTTTCCTCTCCCTCGATGCAGCATCCCAGGAGCCTGACCAGATTATTGTGTTGTAGTTTTGCAATAAGTTCAATTTCATTTCGAAATTCTGTTAAACCTTGTCCAGAATGTGAGGCAAGCCTTTTAACTGCAATATCCGTTCCATCTGGTAGTTGGCCCTGGAAGTATGTACAAAAAACTCAGGTATTATTTGGGAGTACTAAACCGGGAGAAAATAATTGCATGCTATCTATGAAAAAAATATTGAGGTACAACATTGTATATCCAAAGCATGTCCTTAATATACCATTTTACTTCACTGCTTCCCATTCCTTCTAACTTTTAGTCGGTTGTGGAACAGGGTAAAATATACAAGTTTTTGAAGAGTTTCTTGATATTTTTTCTTGTTTAATGCTCCATTTGAGGTTTCTTATTCTAATCCTATTTGATTGAGATAAAATTATATAACTGTATTATTAGCTTAATATATGTTAATGAAGCTGATGTGTATTTTACTTTTCTGTGGTAATATGATGAAAAGTATGACATTTCGCCTTTTTCGCCATAGGTTGGTAGTACAATATGAATGCTATGATGACTCACATTGTATTACATTGCAACTTACTAGGCTTGCACACATGAGACAATATAATTATTTAAGCTAATCATGATGAACATACAATGGAATCTTTTCAAGACAATGCATTTACCTTATAGACAGGGCCAAAACCACCTTGGCCAAGTAGGTTTTCTATGGAGAAGTTCCTTGTAGCGTGCAATATTTCTGAAAAGTCAAAGAGAGTGAACTCTGAATTATTTTCTTCCAATCTCCAACCCACTGCATCTTCTTCAGGCCTTGCAGCTTGATCGTGCAAGTTTGTCTTTCCTAAATTGACAGAGGACACACACATATATACCACGTTAATTTGGGGCTCAAACTTAAAAGTCAGGCAACATACAGAAGTGGTAATCTTCATTTGCTGGAATATTGTCGTGAATGAATCGTGATCAGAACAAACACCTTTTCTTCGTCTTCTCGTCCATACAACGGAAAAGATAAAGCATAGAAGTATTGACAGTAATGGAACGGCCACAGCAATAATCCAGAGCGGCCTCTTGCGTGAATTGTTTCCTAAGAGTGAAAACCAATCCTTATAATTATCATATACTCGGTACTAAATAGTTGATAGAGTCAATGAAAAAACAGTTATTGTCATGGTTAGGTCCTAATTAAGAAGAAAATTACGTCACCAGTTTCATCATTGACCTTTGAACTTTTCCGTTTCTAAATTCACATATTTCCGCTTGTCAATGAATTTTCTTTTCCTTTCTATCGACTCAACATAGTTTTTGGAATTATTTAATTTCTTTCTAGCAAGTCAGATAAGGCACGAACAAGAAGTTTGTGATGCGAAGTACCGTGAAGGTCCGGAGGTGGAGGTGCAGCAGGTGGCACCGACGGTGAGCTGTACACAGTAACTGGCGCCGACCCTGGCGCGGTGAGAATACGCAGCATAGGGTCCCCTGAGAAGAATGAGTATGTCTCGTACCTCGCGTTACACCATGTCCCGGTGAATCTGGCACCTACCGGTCCATCGAAGGTATTGAGTGTCCCCAGTAAACAGGCCGCGCAGTCGTCGGCGGTCAAGTCCGGCGTGCACTGCATAAGAGCATCTCCAGTCGCGGCGTCCAAATGGCCGCCCAAATGCTTTTCGGACAGGCCCTTTGGGGCCGTCCGGACTACCTTGCCCATTTGGGCGCCGTCGATCCCCACTCGCGGCGTCCAAACTAAAAAATAATAATTTAAACTTCGACGAATTTCATTCAAATTTTAGGAAATTTCACAGATTTGAATGAAATTTAAAAAAACTAAACCTAAATCTACTGGCGGCCCCGGTAGCGGCGGCGGAAGGCGTAGTAGGGGTCGTCGTCCTCCTCCTCCTTCTTCACGCCGCTTGTTCCTGCGCTGTCGTCTTCCTTCTTGACGCGGCTAGGGCCAGCGTCGCCGTCGCCGGTGAGGTCGACGAACGGCACGCCAGTTTCAATGGCGTGCATGTACGCCGACCAGGCGCAGGCAGATGGCCCGTCCATGGGCGGCACGTCCTCCATGGACGCGGCCTCCGCGGCCCGCAGGAGCTCGTCCTCGTCCTTGGCCGCCTGCGCCGCCAGGAGCTCGGCGTAGAGCGTCGTCGGCTCCGCCTTCACCTTCATCGGCTCCGGCTTCGGCGAGAGCAGAACGCGGGAGAGGGAGGAGGAGGAGCGCGATGAAGACGCTCGCGAGGACGACGCCCGCGACGACGACGCTCGCGACGATGACCCTGTCGAGCGCGAGGACGACGTGCGCGGTGCCCACACGTTGGCTGGCGGCGCCGGAGACGGAGCGTGGGGCCACTCCAGCAGGGAGCCGCCGTTGGCGATGTGGTCCATGACGGCCTGGAGCGTGCGGCCGTGCACGCTCCAGAACGCCTCGCGCCCGGCGACGTTCTTGTCCCTGGGCGCCGGCCCGGGGCCTTCCCACCGGTTCATCTCCTCCTCGAAGAGGCGCTGGAACGCCTCCTCGTACCGGGTGGCGTTGTCCGGGTCCTCCGGGTTCCAGCGCGGGTCGTTGCGCATCTCCGGCGTCAGTTCGCGCCAGTAGTGCGCGATCTGGGCCGTGTGGAAGTCGCGGTTCGACCGCGTCAGCAGCCGCGGCACCGGGATGCCGCGGACGGAGATGGCGTAGCCGTGGCCAACGCGCATGTCCGGCGGCACTGGGTAGCCGTTGTCGCGCAGCGCCTCGGTCTGCCCCTTCAGCAGGGTGCGCGGCGCGAAGCCGTTCACCGCGGCGCCATCGGTACGCCTCCAGTTGTTGCCGGCCATCTCTAGGGTTTGCGGTGGCGGCGAGTGTGGCGTGTGGGGAGAGAGGGGAGCGGTGGCGGCGAGTGTGGCGAGTGAACGCGGGGGCGACGGCCTTTTATTGCCGCCGGAGAGCGGTGGCATTAACGCCGCTCGCCTCGAAAAGGCGCGCCGCATTCACTCCGGCTTGCAGAGGACGCGACGGCTCACTGGCCGCCCGTCGGCCGTGAAAACGAGGAGTCGCCACGCGGCACGCGCCTTTGACGACGCCTTTGACCACGGCGGGGCGTGGCCGTGTGTCACTGGCAGGCGTGGCCTGCCCGTCGGAGGCGTGTGTTTCCTTCCGTCCGGGGCCGCCCCAAGCCTCCCCAAGTTGAGGGTGTGGGCTGGGCGTGCCGGACACAAAACTGGGCCGCGCCGGACCGAATTCGCGTTTGGGCGCCGCGAGTGGGGGCGATTTTGTGTCCGGCACGGCCCAAACGGCTTTGGGCGGCCGTTTGGACGCCCCGACTGGAGATGCTCTAAGACAGTACAATTTCGGGATGGAGCTGACGTCTAAGCGCGATGTGGTGAACATCCTTGAGCTGTTCGGGTCGATTGGGCTGTGCTATTCAGAAGCGTGAATATCAAGAGCTTCATGTCCAGGTTTGTTGGGGTGGCATGGTTCATGAGGACGCCTGAACTGTCATCAACGGTGGTGGTGGTGAGAAAATTCTTGTTGGAGAACCTGAGCATGCAGTAATCGTTGTACGTCGAGACGTCCTTGTTGTTGGGGCATTGCCGCGGCCCGTCCTGGAAGGCGTTAGCCACACAGCTATCGCCGGTAGAGACTTCGATGTCCCCGCGGCATAAAGCGAGGGCGAAGACGGTGTCCGCAGCAGAGCCTACGGTATCGGTGACGAAGAGGGTGGCGTTGGATGCAGCCTTCTTAGGGAGGGTGGACGAGAGGCGTATGAGGTTTTGTTGGTAGGTGCTGTTTGATGTGTAGTTGGCGCTAGGCGGGCAGACTGCCCATGGTCCTTGGGCAGCAGCGAAAGGCAGGAGGAGCACGGCGAAGAGGGGGAGGATAACCATGGCCATGGATCACTAACTTATACCTTGGGCGGAAGATCCCGTAGGATTTTATGCGAAACCATGCAACACCTAGTCACTATGTCAACATCACATGCATGGAAATTTGTGGAGACGTTTGTACTTAAGCGAGACTTAATGTGGAAAAAACGAGAAGGCAAAAGCGTAACAGAGGCTTTCCGAGCTAGTGCCAGTAGAACGAGTTGGACTAAATCACTAGTAGAGAACCCACCTTTAGTACCGTTTGTAGATGGCCTTTAGTACCGGCCGCACAACCGGTACTAAAGGGTCGGCACTTAAGGGGTAACCCTTTACTACCGGCACCAAAATAAAACCGGTACTAAAGGGTCTCCACGTGGGCGCACAGGCGCGCGCGACCATGAGGAATACAAACCGGTACTAAAGCACTACAACAGAACAGAGTTTAAGTAACACAATCAAGTAACACATTGAAAAATATGTTACAAGTAAAATTACGGTAACACGTCAGCTGTGTTACCACGGCAGACAGTAACACATAATATATCAGGTCCATAAATGTGTTACACAGATATTGTTAAAGTAACACATAACTATGTGTTACTTGTAATGTGATACAAAGATATAGGCATTGTAACACATACATATGTGTTGGTAGGTATGTGTTACATGCTGTAGTGATAGTAACACATAATCATCTAATGATACATTGTGTTACAATCTCCCACATGTCCCGACTTTTAGTCAGTTAAATAAACAAAGTTTGTGCGGGAAACTGCGGGAGCCGGTTGCTAGGTACACGACACAACTTCTCACGTTCATCACCTATAAAAGGCCTTCTTACCACGTCGTCGATGTGCCAATATCTTCCAACAAGTCACATATCATGTGATGCGAACTAGGTCGAGCAATGTGCAACACTAGAACATCATTTCCTCTTTGCATTCATTTTTTTCCAGCGTTATTTCCACCTTACGAGCAATCAAAAAATTCCTAATTTTGGAATGTTAAAGAAATGGTAAATGAGTGTTGATTTTTTATATAAATTTGTTGAATTTTTTGATGAAATTAAAACCTTTCAGAAATTATTTGGATCTTTAAAGAACTTATAGGACTTGATGAACCCTATGAATCAATTTTGTGATCCATTAAATACATATATGAATGTTGTTTAAAAATGATTTTGGTGCAAAACTGTTTTTCTTAAGTCCATAATAAGTATTTTCGTTTTACTAGAGAATTTTTGGAAACAATTAGCAATTTATATAAGCCATAACATTTTCTTCTGATTAGTAATTTTTTAACAAATATAATTAGTTAAATAGAAAAGGATAGTTTGGAATTATAGAAAAACATCTGGGCCGAGTTCAGCCTATGTTGTCTCACTTCAATCTATATAGTGCAAGTGAACTCTATAAAAATGATTATTTTATCTTTAGATCTAGATCGGTTCCTAAACATGATTGGCATTTTCATCTATATCCATAAGCAATTGGCATCTTTCTTTGGTTCATGTAACTCAACATTTACTCTCACTTCTGTAGGTACTTCGGTGGTGTCTCGCTTGCAGAGATTCGCGTAGGAATCAAGTGTTTTTGGAGCTCAACACATTACGATTATGGACTAGTTATCAAGTTCTCAGTTCTCTTTGTTCTTGGCATGACTTGTCCATGTGATTTTGGTTGCAAGCGAGACTTGTTGTTTCTGTTCGGTTAATTGTTATTAAAAGTTATGTTGTCTTATGTATTTTGTGACTGAATTGTAATTAGTTATTTTCATGAGCGTCAAATTTGTACTATGGTATCCGAATTCAATAGAAAAAATGTATCTATACTTTTATAGGAATTGCTATTGTAACAGGTGTGCTAACACTGCAACGGAAATTTAAATGAGCCATTAATTATAGAAACATGAAAAGGAAAAAATGCCATGTCATCAACCAAATTCCATGTAGCTTCCAGGCTGGGCCAAATGTAGGCATCCATGTCACCTTTCCTTCTCTATCTTATAGTCCACATGTCAGTGCCATGTCATGGCCACATAGACAACATTCATGGGAAAAAATCAGTTAGTTGCCACATAGATTGCCATGTCAGCACCGTGATGTCAAAATATTATCTGAATATTTTATTCGATAATTGGATAAATATGTGTTACCAAAGATATTAAAATGTGTTACAAATATTGTTATACACCTAAAATTATGTTGCTCTCTATGTTACTGTAGTTATAAAATGTGTTACTAAATCATCTAGTAACACATATTATGCATGTTACAAGAAAAAAAACTGTAACACAATTTTGATCATATGGTAACAATCATTATGTGTTACAATGCATATCTCGCAGTAACACGGCCTAACGTAACACTTTGCAGATTGTGTTACTACATGGCTTAGTAACATATTTTTGGACCTGTAGTAACACATGAGTGTGTTACCAGAGCTCTGTCCTGTTGTAGTGAAGGTTCCTGCTTTTTTTGCTTATTTTTTCAGGGGGGTTTTGGTTTTTTTTCTTTTCGATTACTTTTCGGGGTTTAGGGTTTCTGTTTTTTCCTTTTCGCTCATTTTTCAGGGTTTCGGAGGAGATCGCGTATAAAGTACTCACTACACATATAAAGTAGTCATTATACACATACAAAGTACTCTCGTCACATATAAATTTAAGTACTCCTAATTAATTACAATGGAGCCGGTTCCCTTGTAGCATCGACTGCCGGCGGTTCCCTTGTAGCATCGACTGCAGGGGGTGGAGGTGGTCTTTCGTCAAAGTAGAATTCACCGAGTTCATCTATGACATGTGTAAGTAAGAATCCCGCCAATTCCTCCGCAATAGCTTTTACGCGGTTGCGTGGTAGGAGCTGGTTCCGCTTGTTTGACATCTTTAAAAGAAGGAAATAAAATCAGCTATGATCGAAACTAAACACAATTGATGCATGGTGGCAAAATAAAAGTTGTGTATGATGTTCACGTACCTCTCGATTTCTTACACTCTTGACTCTCTCATTGACCTTCGTGTGAATGTACTCGCAAACGTAGTATCCACATAGTTCTGTCCCCTGTGGTTGTCGCAGACACCACTATATATACAAGAATATAATTTAACCAAATAATAATCAAGAGAATGATAATGGTATTAGAAAGATACACGTAGTAGTACTTACGTTGTTAGACTTGAACTCCAGCTTTTCTGGCCATACACCGCGTTCTTCCGCTTTGAACTTTCTGTAAACCCTGTCCGGAAAAGAAAATGAATTGAGTAGTTATTACTTAATACTTTTGATATCCGGAAATGAATGAAAGATGCTGATATAGTGCGATTGAAATTACCTCTTGAGCATTAGACGCACGCTTTTGTATTCATTTTGATCTTTTCTTAGTGAGTCCCAGACTTCAACTTCTCCCTCCTCGAGTCTAATGATTAGCAGAATGTAGTGGAACATGCGCACGTTTATATACGCATGTATTCAGAACTTATCGATTACACTTTATATCAGGGAAGCAAAATAGAATGTGTAGAAGACGGTAAAACTCACCCGAAGTTGTAAGGAAATAGTATTTCCTTTTTGGTACTTTGTCGCTTAAAGAACGTTAGCAAAACGTCCTCTGTGTTCACGGGATTTTCATCCACGGTCTTGACATGAACTTTATCCGGGTCAATGAAACCAATGTCCCAGATTCCTCCGAGTCTGCATTCACGTATCTTCATTCTGCATAATTAGTGTACAAAAGAATTTTGTGACGATAATTACAAGCAATGAACGAGAGCTTATAACTATAAATAATTAAATTACACGAATAAATTACTTACAGACAATAGCAGCTGATGAGAGATTTGTCGAGAGCACGTTGATTGTACATCTGAAAAAGTTCTCGGAACTCAACATGCACACCAACTCAAAGCTGACAAGACATTGGACCACACCCGTCTGTAAACTTGGTAGAGTTGCTGGATCAATTACCTTCTGAGAAATTGCATTCAGGAATGCACATAGCTTGACAATGGGTACTCGAACGTTTTCCGGTAGAAGCCCCCTCAATGCAACAGGAAGTAATTGTGTCATAATCACGTGGCAGTCATGAGACTTCAGGTTTTGGAACTTTTTCTCTGCCATGTTTATTATTCCCTTTATATTCGACGAGTAGCCAGACGGGACCTTGATACTGCTCAGGACTTGAAAAAAGATCTCCTTCTCTTCTTTGGTAAGAGCGTAGCTGGAAGTACCTTGATACTTCTCTGAATTCAGGTTGTCTCTTCCGTGGTGCGTACTTTGCTGGTCCTGCCGTGCATCCGCTGTATCTTTCGTCTTCCCATACACGCCTAAGAAGTTTAGCAGGTTCACGCAAAGATTTTTCGTCACGTGCATCACGTCGATTGCAGAGCGAACCTCTAGGATTTCCCAATAGGGTAAATCCCAAAATATAGATTTCTTTTTCCACAAGGGTACGCGCTTGTTTGCGTCTTTCGGAACATTTAGACTGCCAGGACCCTTTCCAAATATTACTTCCAAATCCTTGACCATGCCATATACAACATCACCATCACGGCGTGTAGGCTTCGTCCGGATATCTGCCAAACCTTTGAAGTGCTTGCCTCCGTTTCTTACGTGATGCCCGGTTGGAAGAAACTGACGATGCCCCATGTACACAATCTTGTTACCTATATATGCACTGTCAGTCTTATCTAAACAGTGCGTGCATGCATTGTATCCCTTGTTCGACTGTCCTGAAATGTTACTAAGAGCAGGCCAATCATTGATGGTTACAAACAGCAACGCTCGTAGGGAAATTCCTCTTGTTTGTACTCATCCCACACACGTACACCTTCGTCAGACCACAACTGTAAAAGTTCGTCAACTAATGGCCTCAGATACACATCAATGTCGTTGCCGGGTTGTTTCGGTCCTTGGATAAGCACTGGCATCATAATATACTTTTGCTTCATGCACAACCAAGGGGGAAGGTTATAGATACATAGAGTCACGGGCCAGGTGCTATGACTGCTGCTCTGCTCCCCAAACGGATTCAAGCCATCTGTACTTAGACCAAACCTTAAGTTCCTTGCGTCAGCTGCAAAATCCCCAAACGCACTGTCGATTTTTCTCCACTGAGACCCATCAGCGGGGTGTCTGAGCATCTCGTCTTCCTTACGGTCTTCTTTGTGCCATCGCAACAACTTGGCATGCTCTTTGTTTCGGAACAAACGTTTCAACCGTGGTATTATAGGAGCATACCACATCACCTTCGCGGGAACCTCTTCCTGGGGCTCGGCTCGCCCTCAATATCACCTGGGTCATCTCGCGCGATCTTATACCGCAATGCACCGCATATCGGGCATGCATTCAAATTCTCGTACTTCTCACCGCGGTAGAGGATGCAGTCATTGATGCATGCATGTATCTTCTGCACCTCTAATCCTAGAGGGCAGACAATCTTCTTTGCTTCGTACGTGCTGTGGGGCATTTCATTATTCCTCGGAAGATTCTTCTTAAATATTTGTAGCAACTCTTGAAATGCCTTGTCAGATATTCCATTCTTTGCCTTCCACTGCAGCAATTCCAGGGTGGTACCTAGCTTTTTCTGGTCATCTTCACAATTTGGGTACAACGGTTTTTTGTGATCCTCTAACATGCGCTCCAGCTTCGACCACTCGTTTTCAGTTACGCAGTTCATCTGTTCATCACGAATGACCTGACGAAGATCATCATCGTCGGACTGATCAACAATGACCTCATGCTCTTCCCCCATTGTAGTATCACCGTGTTCATCAGAGAACACGGGATAGTTGTCATCATCCTCTTCTTCAGGGTTTTCCATTATAACCCCTCTTTCTCCGTGCTTGGTCCAACAAAAATAATTGGGCATGAAGCCTTGTCGCAACAAGTGGGAGTGTATGGTTCTTACGCTCGGGTAATTCCTGTTATTCCGACATTCATCACATGGACAAATCATAAAACCATTCTTCAGCTTGTTTAACTTAACCACATCGAGAAAACGATGCATGCCATCAATGAACTCGGGACAGCGTCGATCACCGTACATCCATTCTCGGCTCATCTACATTACATAAATATATCAAAAACCATTACACCAGCTAAATAATGAATAGAGATACGTGACCAAATTAATTTATACAAGTTCATCACATTAAAATCAAAGTAGAGTAGTGCCCAAATGTAATACATAGTTCTCACGAAACATACATCAATCGAAACTAACATACAACTATCTAAAGAATTTAAATCCAACAACAAATGCGATCAGAATCGCAACCAAGGTAACTATTGAACCAACAGCATAATGATACCAAGCCTCTTGACTAATGGCATATTTTCTAATCTTTTTAAGCTTGGCGCGCATTGCATCCATCTTCCTCTCGTGAGCAGTGACGACGTCGGCAAGCTCGACCCCGTGAGCATCAACGATGTCGGCAATCTTCAAGTCCAATTCCATCTTCTCTTCTAGGCATTGGAGACGAAGATCTTCACTTATCTTCAATTTTGCTCTCAAATCGTCGTTTTCTTTTTTAAAATACTCGACAATAGGGTCGGCCGGAATTTCCGGTTCAACTACCTCCTAAATAAAAATATATCTACGTCAAGTTGGTCGGCATGATTGTTATAAACACGAAACAAAATAAATAGTTAAAAAGATATACCACATCCGAATCATAGACCGGACGAGGGCCGAAGGGGACGGATATCAAAACCATGACACTATACATATATAAAAAAACATAAGAAAATTATACAAGAAATAATTATGCATTTAAATCATATAACTAACAATTTTTAAAATAAAAGATAAAAAAAGAGGCTCACCGAGGTGGTGTCGGTGACGGAGCGGCGCGGGCGATCGACGGCGGTGAGGATCAGGGGACGGGACGACACTATATAAAACCATAAATTATACTTCAATTCGAGCTCAAAATGCATATAAAACAAATGAAATCCCTAACTTAGTCATTTCATCAAACACCTTGCAAGCACAACCAAAATCAAACTTGCTAAACTTGCACGAAAATGAGCTAAACTTGAAAAGCCGGAAGAGAAGATGAAGAAGTTGCTAACCCTTGTATAGGGTGCCACCAATCTTGACAAATGTTGGAGAAAAAATGGGTGACCTAGAGCTTGGGAGAGCTTGGGAGAGAGGAAAAATGGGGTTGGGGTCGAGTTGCTCCAAAATGGAGCTGGCTCGGCCGGGGTGGAAGATATAGGCAGGACCTTTAGTACCGGTTTTATTTACCAACCGGTACTAAAGGGCCTGCCGTGGGGCCACTGACCGCGGCCTGCGGGGCTGCACCCTTTTAGTACCGGTTGGTATTAACAACCGGTACTAAAAGGTGTCCTTTAGTACCGGTTGTTAATACCAACCGGTACTAAAGGTCCTCGCCGCGGGGCCCTGGCTGGCGCCCAAGCACAACCGGTGCTAATGCCCCCTTTAGTACCGGTTTTTGTTGCAACCGGTACTAAAGGGGCGCACCAATGCCTCTGTTTCTACTAGTGAATATAAAATGCTTACAGCTGGGTTGTGATTTTCGGGAGTGGTATATTTCTTGACTGTTGGTTTGTTAGGGTAGTCTTCACGGTGAAAACAGTGCACGTAACTTGAGCCAGAAGAAAACAATTCAACAAGTAGTAAATCTGCGCGCGTGGGTAGAATTTTCCGGACTTCAAGAAAGAACCAATTTTTCCGGGCTTGAAATGCTGCGTCAACAAGGTCGTTTATTAGGGTGTATAATGATTTTGACGATAACATTGTTGGTATGGTCGGAAGCCAACCCGCAGTACACGCAGTCAGCAGCGATCGAACGTCTGGATGCACCGGGTAGCTGCGGCCTATGGGGCGTCGCGTTGAACATGGCCGCCTAAATGAAGACTGGGACTTGAGGTCGCCCCTCGAACAGTACACTACTGACTTGGTTGACTAGTCTTTTTTTTACCTTGTCTTTATTTTTTGAGATTTCCTTGTCTTTTCTATCTATTTTGACACAACTTGGTTGACTAGTCCTCGTAACTAAACCAGCCAGAGTCGGCGAGCTGCCCAGTCATCTCTCCATGTTTACCGCCGCGCCGTACCGCAACATCGGCACCTGCCAGCACGTATGGGGTTAGAGCATATGGGGCTGTTTGGTTACCTACATCACTCATGCAGCCTTTTTGCATAACCAGGGCCACCCTAGAGTCAGGCCCCCCAGAGCCTGGCCCGGCCACGTACAAACCAAACAGCGTGCGGATTTGAGCTCGTGTAGAAAAGTAGGTAGAACTTGGTAGATTCGCTCGCAGTTTGCATGCACGGCGTTTGGTGTGGCTGTGTTCTGCGTGCGGTGTGACAGGCGCATGCAAGATTCCCTGGGACCCTGCATGCCTCGTGTTGTGCTCCGCCTGCACGCGAGGCTGCATGAGCTCAATCAGGCCCAGAGCTGCTTTAAACATCGTGTCATGCAAGATTTCGTGACTCGTATGCAACCAAACGTCCTGTCGGTAAAAAGATTCCATTCTCAGGCAGCGTACCTACCTCCACCAACTTCCATGCAGCCTACTGATACGTCTCCAACGTATCTATAATTTCTGATGTTCCATGCTTATATTATACCAATTGCTACATGTTTTATATACACTTTACATCATTTTTATGCATTTTCCGGGACTAACCTATTAACAAGATACCGAAGTGCCATTTCCTGTTTTCTGCTGTTTTTGGTTCCAGAAAATTACTTCTGCAAATATTCTCCGAATTGCACGAAACAAAAGGCCAAGTCCCTATTTTTCCAACACCGTCACGGAGTCCGAAGGAGAGACGAAGGAGGGCGCCGAGGTGGCCAAACCACATGGTGGCGCGGCCAGGGGTGGGACCGCGCCACCAGGTGAGGTGGGCCCCTCGGGCATCCACCGACGCCGCCCCTTCGCCTATTTATTCCCCCCGACGCGAAAACCCTAAAACACCAAGTCATATTCCACGAAGAGTTCCGCAGCGCCGCCGCCATCGACGACAAGTTTCGGGGGACAGAAGTCTCTGTTTCGGCACGCCGCCGGGACGGGGAATTGCCCCCGGAGCCATCTCCATCGACTCCACCGCCATCTTCATCGCCGCTGCTGACTCCCATGATGAGGAGGGAGTAGTTCTCCCCCGAGGCTGAGGGCTCTACCGGTAGCTATGTGGTTTATCTCTCTCTCCCATGGTGTGATCTTTATGTGATCATGAGCTTTGTAATCTAGTTGAATAAGTAGATGTACTCTCTATCTATTATGCCACTCTAGAGGTTACTTTAATATGAACTCTGGAGTTACTCTCCACGGTGTAAAGTTGACAGTGTGTGCATCGTGTGTGACTCCTTTATGACGTTGTGGTGTTTGTTTACTCAGACTTTGGGGTGTGCTTTTATAGCCCTACGCAATGAATGGTGTTTATCATCCCACAAGAGAGTGTTTGAGAGTAGTATTTATTATTCAGCTTTGATGTCATTGTTGAGAGTGTCCACTAGTGAAAGTATGATCCCTAGGCCTTGTTTCTAAGCATTGAAACACCGTTTCCAACAAGTTCTGCTACATGTTTGCTTGCTGCCATTTTTATTTCAGATTGCAATTACTACTTATCACCATCCATATTACTTGTATTTCACTATCTCTTCGCCGAACTAGTGCACCTATACATCTGACAAGTGTATTGGGTGTGTTGGGGACACAAGAGGCTTCTTGTATATTAATTGCAGGATTGCTTGAGAGGGACATCTTTGACCTCTACCTCCCTGAGTTCGATAAACCTTGGGTGATTCACTTAAGGGAAACTTGCTGCTGTTCTACAAACCTCTGCTCTTGGAGGCCCAACACTGTCTACAAGAATAGAAGCGTGCGTAGACATCAAGTTATTTTCTGGCGCCGTTGCTGGGGAGGTAAGTGTTGGAAGGTATCTCCTTTAGATTCTGCAATTGTTTCTTTTTGTCTCTTGTTTTTATTTTCACTAGTTAGGCTTAATGGAAAACAACAAAAAAATTAGAGATCTTTATGAAATTTATATTGCATTAGGACATGATACTTTTGAAGAGAAAATTAAAAAACCTATGGAAGTTTGTTTGCATAATAGTGGTAGTAATGCTATTAGTATAAATTCTTTGGATACCATTGTTGCTAAGGCTATGGAAAATCCTAAGCTTAGGGATGCTGGTTTATATAAAAATGATCTTTTTTGCTCCTCAGCTTTGGAGGAATTATTTTGCCTTGATAATGCTTTGCCTCCAATATGTGATAATTTTAATGATGCTTCTGATATTCTAAATCCACCTACTGAAAGTATTGCTCAAGCTTGGGGAAGGCTGAAAACATTAATACTTAAATTTCCTAACCATGAGCTTCCTGAGAAAATAATTGTTAATAATTTTTATGCAAGGCTTTCAGGTCATTACAAGTATTATCTAGATGCATGTTCAGAGGGTTCTTTCACAAGTAAGAAGGTTGAAGCTAGATGGGATATTCTTGAAAGAATTCAAAGCAATACTGAAGATTGGGAGAACGACAAAGGTAAAGGATCAGGTATAAACTATGAATATGAATGCATTAAGTCTTTCGTTGAAACTGATGGTTTTCAAAAGCTTAGTGCTAATATGGTCTTGATTCTCAAATTATTGTTGATTGTTTAGAACCTTTGCTTCTCATATTAATGTTCCTAAAGAAAATTGGGACATGTATCATGAACCTTTCAAAGACACTTGCATGAAAATGATATTGTTATTAATGATTGTAATAAACATGCTCAAACTCCTGAAAATGCTATTTCTTATAAGCATGTTAATTTTTGTGGAGCATAGACCTTGGAATTAATCAAATCGAAGATGAATATTGTATCCATCATAGGAATGAAAAAACTAGAACGTGGAACAGAGCTCTTGATGATCTTGGTGAAAAAGTTTGTGCCCTCTATCCTTTTATTTGTGAACTTTGCTATGAAGTGGGTCATTTAATTTTCAATGCTCGTGCTATGATGATAGTATTTCGAATCCTATGAGTACTTCGAGTTTATATTGTGATGATGATCACTCCTAATCAACATGATGAACTTACTTTATTTTTGGGTGTGAAGAGTTATCAAGAAAAACTTCTTGTTAGATATGAGTGATTTGATATGAATAGTGTTGCATGCTTGATCTTATTGTGTTAATAATTGCCACACAACACTACATACAAAATATTATAAAGATGGACTTTACCAAAGTATGACAGGACTAATATGTGTTTTGTTCTCATTAATGAAAGAGAGGAATCCCCCAAGTTTCTTCCATTGTTTCTAACAATAAACCAGGTTATGTGGAGGAGCTTCCTTTCAAACCTCTCCCTCCTAAAGATAAAAAGAAGAGGGGAAAGAAGAAGAAGAAGAGGAGTAAAAGGAGAGAGGAAACGGTATCTTCTCCCAAACTTGTTGCTCCTGTTACAATTGATACTTATAATTCTGAATTCGATGATTCTGAACTTGATGATGAACCTATGCCTGTTACTTATATTAGTGATCATGATTGGGAAAATGAAACTACTTTTGATATTGAAAATCTTTGGGGTACCAATTCTGAAAATGATGATATTAATAATTGCCATACTATTAGTACTATCCATGTTTCTTCCAATGATGATATGAAAAGCTCTAAGCTTGGGGATGAGGTGTTTGAAAATCCTTTTGCTAGTAATAATTATATATATGAGACCTCTCCTCCTAGTGATGTGTTTGAAAATTCTTTTGCTACTGCTGATTATATGTTTGATACATCTCCTTCTAGTAAAAATGATGATATGTTTACAGATGAACACACTTTGGAAGATAACTATTCTATTACTTATGATGATACTATGCCTCCAGTCTTTGATAATTATTATAAAGAATACTATGACATAGGTTATAATTACAATCATCCTCATGAAACTTGTCATAGTTATGGAGAGATTACCCAAAACCATCCCTTTAATATACAACTTGTATATCATGTTCGAGTTCTTTATGATGATCCTGCCCCCATTGTTATTAATGAGAAGAACTTTCCTTATGTGGAAAATAAAGATACTTTTGTGCATATGGATCATGGTAAGAATGTTTCATGTGATGGTTATATTGTGGATTTTATCAATGATGCTACTGAAAGTTTTTATGAGAGAGGGAGACATGGATTCATATATCTCAATAATATCAATCTCCTCTCTTTTTGTTGAAATTTTTGAAGTTGCACTTGTTTTGTCTTTCTATGCTAGTAGCTTCATGCATCAATAATTTGTTTTCTTACAAGATTCCTTTGCATAGGAAGTGGGTTAGACTTAAATGTGTTTGGTATTTGCTTTTTGATGCTCTCTTATATTCAACTCTTATACATATGAGAGCATTATCAAAATTATCATGCCTAGCTAAAAGGCTTTAAAGAAAAGCGCTTATGGGAGACAACCCATGTTTTTATTTTCTGTTATTTTTTTTTTTTTTTTTTGAGTCAAGGTGCTGTTACTTCTGTAGCAACTCCTTTGTATCTTTATTTTATTGCATTGTTGTGCCAAGTAAAGTCTTTTATTGAAAGTTGATGCAAGATTTGGATTTCTGCGCAGAGACAGATTTTTAGCTGTCACGATTTGAGCTTTTCTCCCTGCAGAAAATCGAAAATTCTGAAAAAATCACGCATCTTCCTCAGATATGTACGCAACTTTCATTAATTTGGACTGTTCCATCTGAGCAACTTAAGTGCCTCGAAAAAATTCGTCATTCAGACTGTTCTGTTTTTGACAGATTCTGCCTTTTGTTTTGCATTCGCTCTTTTACGATGTTTGAGTGGATTTCTTTGCTCCACAAAGCATCAGTGGCTGTAGCTAATGTCCAGAAGCTTTAATGATTGTGTCATCACAGAATATGAGAATTTTTGATTATGCACTAACCCTCTAATGAGAACTATTTCGAGTTTGGTGTGAAGGAAGTTTTCAAGGATCAAGAGAGAAGGTGATATTATGTGATCAAGAAGAGTGAAAAGCCTAAGCTTGGGGATGCCCCCGTGGTTCATCCCTGCATATTCAAGAAGACTCAAGCGTCTAAGCTTGGGGATGCCCAAGGCATCCCCTTCTTCATCAACAACTTATCAGGTCATCTCTAGTGAAACTATATTTTAATTCTTTCACATCTTATGCTTTACTTGGAGCGTCTGTGTGCTTTTATTTTTGTTTGTTTGTTTTTGTTTGAATAAATTCGGATCCTAGCAATCCTTGTGTGGAGAGAGACACGCTCCGCTTTTTCATGTGAATACTCATGTTCTTCACTTATATTTGTTGAGTATTCTTAACTAGCTACTGCAGTGCTTTTAGCTCCTGTTTTTCATGCATCTCTTGAGCTGTTAGTACTTGTTTATAAGCACTCTCTTGCTGCATTGTATATCATTTGGAGAGTTTATGTTTAATAAATTGATTGGTGTTTGTTGGAAAAAGAAAATGCTACATGTGTAGTTGGTATTGGAAAAGACATATGCATTCTTGTAGATCATTGTCTTGTTTCGATTTGATACTTTGCAATTGTTTTGAGCTCTCAAGTAGATCATGTTTAAGCTCTTGCATCATGTAGTTAAAGCCTAGTAGTGGAGAACTACCGTAGAGCTTGTTGAACTTGGTTGCATTTTGTTCTCTCTAAGGTCTAGATATTTTCTGGTAAAATGTTTGAGCAACAAGGAAGACAGTGTAGAGTCTTATAATACTTGCAATATGTTTTTATTTGAGTCTTGCTGTACCGGTTTATACTTGTGTTTGCTTCAAACAACCTTGCTAGCCTAAACTCTGTACTGAGAGGGAATGCTTCTCGTGCATCCAAACCTTGAGCCAAAACCCATGCCATTTGTGTCCACCATACCTACCTACTATGTGGTATTTCCTGCCATTCCAAGTAAATACTTCATGTGCTACCTTTAAACTATTCAAAACTTTATTACTCCTTATTTGTGTCAATGTTTTATAGCTCATGAGGAAGTATGTGGTGTTTTATCTTTCAATCTTGTCATTTACAGACTTTCAACCAATGGACTAGTGGCATATACATCCGCTTATCCAATAATTTGCAAAAAGAGCTGGCAACGGGGTGCCCAGCCCCAATTAATTACAACTTTCATTAATAATTCTCTTCACATGTTTTGCCCTGATTTATCAGTAAGCAACTTAAATTGCAAATAGACACTCCTCCATGGTATGTGAATGTTGGAAGGCACCCGAGGATTCGGTTAGCCATGGCTTGTGTAAGCAAAAGGTTGGGAGGAGTGTCAACTATAAAGAAACTAAAATACATGTGTAAACAAAAGAGAAGAGGGATGATCTACCTTGCTGGTAGAGATAACGTCCTTCATGGGAGCCGCTCTTGAAAGTCTGGTTGACAAGGGGGTTAGAGTGCCCACTACCATTCGTTGACAACAACAAACACCTCTCAAAACTTATTTGTGCTCTCTTATGATTTCAAAACTTAAAAAGCTCTAGCACATGATTTAATCCCTGCTTCCCTCTGCGAAGGGCCTATCTTTTACTTTATTGTTGAGTCAGTTTACCTACTCCTTTCTATCTCAGAAGCAAACACTAGTGTCAACTTTGTGTGCATTGATTCTTACATGTTTACTTATTGCACTTGTTATATTGCTTTATGTTGACAACTATCCATGAGATATACATGTTACAAGTTGAAAGCAATTGCTGAAACTTATCATCCTTTGTGTTGCTTCAATGCCTTTTACTTTGAATCTATTGCTTTATGAGTTACCTCTTATGCAAAACTTTTTGATGCTTGTCTTGAAAGTACTATTCATGAAAAGTTTTTGCTTATGTGATTCATTGTTTACTCTTTATCTATCTGTTAGCAAACTATAGACCATTGCTTTGAGTCACTTCATTCATGACATGAGCCTTGCAATATATTGATCAAGATTGTGTGAAAGCATGTCTTCTCAGAAATTATTTGTTGTTATCGTTTTACCTACTGGTACTAAAGGTCCTCGCCGCGGGGCCCTGGCTGGCGCCCAAGCACAACCGGTGCTAATGCCCCTTTAGTACCGGTTTTTGTTGCAACCGGTACTAAAGGGGCGCACCAATGCCTCTGTTTCTACTAGTGAATATAAAATGCTTACAGCTGGGTTGTGATTTTCGGGAGTGGTATATTTCTTGACTGTTGGTTTGTTAGGGTAGTCTTCTTCACGGTGAAAACAGTGCACGTAACTTGAGCCAAAAGAAAACAATTCAACAAGTAGTAAATCTGCGCGCGTGGGTAGAATTTTCCGGACTTCAAGAAAGAACCAATTTTTCCGGGCTTGAAATGCTGCGTCAACAAGGTCGTTTATTAGGGTGTATAATGATTTTGACGATAACATTGTTGGTATGGTCGGAAGCCAACCCGCAGTACACGCAGTCAGCAGCGATCGAACGTCTGGATGCACCGGGTAGCTGCGGCCTATGGGGCGTCGCGTTGAACATGGCCGCCTAAATGAAGACTGGGACTTGAGGTCGCCCCTCGAACAGTACACTACTGACTTGGTTGACTAGTCTTTTTTTTACCTTGTCTTTATTTTTTGAGATTTCCTTGTCTTTTCTATCTATTTTGACGCAACTTGGTTGACTAGTCCTCGTAACTAAACCAGCCAGAGTCGGCGAGCTGCCCAGTCATCTCTCCATGTTTACCGCCGCGCCGTGCCGCAACATCGGCACCTGCCAGCACGTATGGGGTTAGAGCATATGGGGCTGTTTGGTTACCTACATCACTCATGCAGCCTTTTTGCATAACCAGGGCCACCCTAGAGTCAGGCCCCCCAGAGCCTGGCTCGGCCACGTACAAACCAAACAGCGTGCGGATTTGAGCTCGTGTAGAAAAGTAGGTAGAAGTTGGTAGATTCGCTCGCAGTTTGCATGCACGGCGTTTGGTGTGGCTGTGTTCTGCGTGCGGTGTGTGACAGGCGCATGCAAGATTCCCTGGAACCCTGCATGCCTCGTGTTGTGCTCCGCCTGCACGCGAGGCTGCATGAGCTCAATCAGGCCCAGAGCTGCTTTAAACATCATGTCATGCAAGATTTCGTGACTCGTATGCAACCAAACGTCCTGTCGGTAAAAAGATTCCATTCTCAGGCAGCGTACCTACCTCCACCAACTTCCATGCAGCCTACTGATACGTCTCCAACGTATCTATAATTTCTGATGTTCCATGCTTATATTATACCAATTGCTACATGTTTTATATACACTTTATATCATTTTTATGCATTTTCCGGGACTAACCTATTAACAAGATGTCGAAGTGCCATTTCCTGTTTTCTGCTGTTTTTGGTTCCAGAAAATTACATCTGCAAATATTCTCCGAATTGCACGAAACAAAAGGCCAAGTCCCTATTTTTCCAACACCGTCACGGAGTCCGAAGGAGAGACGAAGGAGGGCGCCGAGGTGGCCAAACCACATGGTGGCGCGGCCAGGGGTGGGACCGCGCCACCAGGTGAGGTGGGCCCCTCGGGCATCCACCGACGCCGCCCCTTCGCCTATTTATTCCCCCCGACGCGAAAACCCTAAAACACCAAGTCATATTCCACGAAGAGTTCCGCAGCGCCGCCGCCATCGACGACAAGTTTCGGGGGACAGAAGTCTCTGTTTCGGCACGCCGCCGGGACGGGGAATTGCCCCCGGAGCCATCTCCATCGACTCCACCACCATCTTCATCGCCGCTGCTGACTCCCATGATGAGGAGGGAGTAGTTCTCCCCCGAGGCTGAGGGCTCTACCGGTAGCTATGTGATCTTTATGTGATCATGAGCTTTGTAATCTAGTTGAATAAGTAGATGTACTCTCTATCTATTATGCCACTCTAGAGGTTACTTTAATATGAACTCCGGAGTTACTCTCCACGGTGTAAAGTTGACAGTGTGTGCATCGTGTGTGACTCCTTTATGACGTTGTGGTGTTTGTTTACTCAGACTTTGGGGTGTGCTTTTATAGCCCTACGCAATGAATGGTGTTTATCATCCCACAAGAGAGTGTTTGAGAGTAGTATTTATTATTCAGCTTTGATGTCATTGTTGAGAGTGTCCACTAGTGAAAGTATGATCCCTAGGCCTTGTTTCTAAGCATTGAAACACCGTTTCCAACAAGTTCTGCTACATGTTTGCTTGCTGCCATTTTTATTTCAGATTGCAATTACTACTTATCACCATCCATATTACTTGTATTTCACTATCTCTTCGCCGAACTAGTGCACCTATACATCTGACAAGTGTATTGGGTGTGTTGGGGACACAAGAGGCTTCTTGTATATTAATTGCAGGATTGCTTGAGAGGGACATCTTTGACCTCTACCTCCCTGAGTTCGATAAACCTTGGGTGATTCACTTAAGGGAAACTTGCTGCTGTTCTACAAACCTCTGCTCTTGGAGGCCCAACACTGTCTACAAGAATAGAAGCGTGCGTAGACATCACCTACCTACTTTTCGAACATGAGCCAAACACGCCCTATATCCACCATATCTGTGAAATTTGTCCAGCATATCTCAAAATGTGTTCACTTTGAAGTTGTCGAATAAGTGTTCCGCACAATGGGATGTTACTCCCTGCTGCACCCCCAAGCAGCTGCCCCGGTCTATTGTTTATCATTTTCTTCACTTTTGTAACAAAATAGTTTACTTCAAAAACAAATCTGGCTACGAAATTGGTAGATAATCATAGTTCGGTCACACCACATGGTTGGCATCAAGTACTCTTACCCATCACCAAGTCCGACTACCAAAATACACCAACATCACAACACAACCGGAATTCGTAAAAATCATTTTTCATGCGGCTCTTCGGCCGTCTTGACCTCTTACTTTCCTTTCCTTCCGGATGCACTCTATCTCTCGACAAAGTAAGACTTTGATTGGGGCTCAAGTTGCTCTTGTCCGTGGAGATGATCTTGCGCTTCTTGACCCTTTTCTAGACCTTCATATCCTCTTAAATCTCCATGATATTTTGGTTTTGTACGCCAAAATAGTTGTCCACCCTTTCTTAATTCTCTTCGTGCATTTTCGCCTTGAGAGTCTAGGAGATCAGACCTGCTTCATGTACTCATCCATCCCCGCATCCGCTCTTCGTCTAGACTAACACATGGTGGCAGCGGCCCGGCGCATGGTGGCGTGGACGGCCCTTCCTGCTCTTTCTGCTGGGGAGTCGTCAGGAACGTGGAGGTCCACTCCCACGTCTGGCCCACCAGCTCTGGCGGAAAGTACGGCCTTTCCTCCACTAGCTCCGCCGCCTCCATTGCCGAATCATGGAGAACTTTAGAGAGTTGAGGCCCGAGTGCGAGCTGCTCCTCCTCGGTTGTCTCGTAATATGCCAGCCCCATGTGCATGAATCCTAATGCAACTAGTACGGTGGATGCTAAAGGTGGCATGTACTTGCAATTTTCGTTAAAAAGACATTAGCATCACATTTTTGCTTCTTATTATCATCTCGATTTATTTTTTGAGCACAAAATTTGCTTTGTCAAATAAACTTTTGATTCAAATAATCAATCATGAACTGTGGGTGGCAAACTATTCTTATCGCATTCCCAAACTGTGAACCAACACTCATGGTCCGATCCTCCGACACAACACCATCTAACACCTCCTTGATTGTTATGGAATTTCTCACAGTGAGCATCGCCGTGACTTGTAGTGTTTTCTATTGTCGTCATGTTGCTCCCAGTACCTTCTACGTTTGCACCTATAGATCAAATTAAAGAAGAATCATTTCATGCAAGCTTAAAATATAATTGAAATGTTTCACAAAAATAAAAAATGCACTAATTTCAAGGGATCATGGTAGGGAGAGGCGGTATCTAGAAAAACAACTAGACGTGTCAACTAATTGAGAACTAAATAAAATATTTTGACCTGCCATGATGTCAAACAAAAATTGTTTACCTAAAGAAATAACAAGAAGAGCAAGTGGTACTAGAAAAATTGGAATGGTTCTCATCTTGTTTGATAAATTTACACAGTTGGCGGTGAAGGAGCTAAGTTGTGAGCCATATTGCTAGTGGACAGAAAGTTTTATATTGATGTTGAGTGTATCATTATTGTACAAATTTAATACATATTGAATAAAATTTTATTTCTATTGGTATCAATTCCTTTATATGGTAAATTATTGAAATTAAATGTGACATATTGTGACTGAGGTGATTAATATTGGTACCAATTTTTTAATATGGCTGTTATCTAATATGCTATAAATTTTTAATTTATGATATAGTTATTCATTAATGTTAATTTTTGGACTATGGAGGGTATGCTCATTATTCCAATAATTCTTGAAATAATTGTAAGAGATAGATTATGATCATTGTGATTAATACTATTATTGATTCGTGATGTGGTTATTAATTATTTAGGTGAAAGCAAATTTATTCTTTCATGATATGGTTATTTACTATAAAAAATCAAAATTGTAGATTCTTCATGATTTTCGCATTGTTCCGACAAATCGAAAATATTGTTTTGTTATTGCTCCTAACTAAATAATATTTCTATTTTCATCGTTTTCTTTCTTAAATCTTCAGATAATCCGTTGGAACTAGAGGCAACAAGTTCCCTTGGTTCACGGTGATATACGTAGTGGTACAACTGTAAACTAGCTCCCTTATATGATGTCAGTCAAACGATATGGTTTATGTCGTGATCAACATCAGCGGCCTAATCATGCTTATGGATCAACGATTACATCGCATGGGTACAAGAGTTGTTTGGATTGCAAGCGTCGACGGCAGATCCTAATCACTATTAAATTACAAGATTGAGAATGGTCCGCGATTGATCGATAATCTTCTTACTTGTTGGCTTAGTAAAAACATGAGCAACCTGTTGTGCCAAACTTATGAAGGGAATTGTTAACCAATAGTATATCTTACGTGCATGGCCGAAGCTACGTTGGGGCAAACATGGGCCGTGGCCCGCCCAGCCGAGCAGAAAAGCGATTTTTGTAGCCTATGGATTAGAAAAGTCCAGCCCAATATAAGCCTATTCAGCAACGTCTCTTCATCTGGCCCGCCGCGCTCAGTAGCTCTGCCACTGTTTATACGTGTAAAAAACGTGTAAACCATACTTAGCATTTGGTTGGATTTATCTCCATAATGAGTAGAAAAAAGATCACTATTATCTCTCATACTTCAAATTTACTCCCTCCATTTTTTAGTATAAAATGTTTTATAGTTTGTCCACATTCACATGTATACAAAAATAGAGAGTACATGTAGTTTATTTACATTGACAAGTTACCGTCAGCTACCTAATTCCACTTTGACCTTGCAAGAGCATACGGTACGTATGATCCTTTTCCTCAAGCAAGATGAACGCGAACATGCGTGGTGGGTAGTGCAAGTTGATGCCCCACAGCCCGTAGGTCTAGCATTTTTCTACTCTCAGCGTGCTGGCATGGAAATATGCATGCATGTTGCCTTCTCCCCTAGTGTTTTTCGACCACGTAATGGCTTGCGGGCTGTGGGCGACGTCTGTTAAAATATAAAGATTATCCATTCTTATAAGTTTGAATTTTTTGGGATAATTGGTTAGTGCATCAATTTAATATGGTATTTGAGTCAGATGGTCTCAAGTTTAAGCCCGTCTAACGCGCTCTTTAATATAAAAATAGTTACGGTTTCTCATCTATCCAATGTTTAAGGCTTCCCGTTTGTCCAGCCTAAACGTGAAAGAAAATGTTAAAATATAAATTTTAGCACATTCTATCTGGTCAGACTTTTAAAATAATTGGGTACTACTACTGCATCAATTCAATAGCGTCGTCAAAGACAGATGAATTTCAGTGATTTCAGTAGTGCCCAAAATTTTTCCGAAAAAGTGAAATTTAAAACCATGGTACTGCATCAATTCAATAGCGTCGTCAAAGACAGACAGGACACGCGAGCCGTCACGCACGCACTGGCACTCTGCAGAGCACCGCCAGTGCGGAGCACCGGCCCGTGGCATTCGGCCAGGTGCGTCGCATCTCGCGAGCACTCCGGTGACCTCAACTTGTGTTGCCGATGCTGCTCCATTCCAATCTCTATCAGTGCTGCTTGCACACAGGAGGATTTGCGAGTAATTAACCACATTCAGAGGTACACCAGGGAACTGAATGACACGAACTAACAGTACACTGCACACCGTGTTGCATGCACGCGCCTGTTGTTGTACGAGGTGAGTGGAACGTGGCCTCACAGCCAGGTTCGGTGCACTGCACTGCTATGCTCCCAGCGCTGTTGGATGGGTGCACTACTGTCGTTCACCACCGACAGCCAGAAACTTGGCTGAGAAGCTTGGAACTGGGATAAATGAAATATTCAGGGATAGTAAAGATACACTGGAGATGCAGATGCTTTTAAGAGATGAAACCGATGTCGGAAACACACTGCACATGGCTGGCCGAGGCATTTATCCAACAAAATCAATCCGGCGTTTCCCAGGAGAAAACAGTTTAATAACCCAGCTTATCTTCGAGTACTGTTGTTGACATCCGGGAGGGAAACCGGATTGCCGCTGGTGCTGTGGAAAACAAGCAGCAAGCAGGCGATGTCCTCTCCAACTCCGATCTCTTTGATGCCTGTCGCGGTCGGGGCCCCCAGCCCGCATCCTCGACCTCCCAGAAAGAGGACCCCCACGATCACACCAAGTGCACTAGCGCAGCATATATATACACACTGCAAAGAATCAAATATGCAAGAAAGCAGCCCCAGTCTCACACAGAAAACAATTGCTCGATCATAAGAGTTTTTCATTTCTCAAGGAACCCAACCAAACACAGAGATGAACATCTACTAGCCCTGATGGACAGGGGCGTCCTCCTGATGGTGTTGCTGGCAGCGGCGGTGATGCTCCTGTGGCTGCCATTGGTGATGCCGCCGCTACCACCTCCACCGGCGTTCTTGCTCTTCGTCCCCGTGCTGATGATGCTCCTGCTCTTCTCCCTGGTCCTCTTCCCGTCTGAAAACTGCAAGTGTCCTCCCTCTCTGGCATTTGTTCAGTAGGAATACAGAAAGCCTTCCACTGTCAGGTACATCTCCTGCTCTCGACTATTATTCGATCTATATCCATACGGCACTTCCTCCTTTTTATTGGATTTAACGGATATAGGATGTACTACCATAGAACATACAACAGTAGCTCTCTCAGGAGAACTTCTGATCTACCTTTCAAGCCCAGGCCAAGAAGAGCCATGGTTGTGTACAAGGGGAAGAAGAAATGAATGTTATCGAGTCATTCCTGTCTCCAAGGTTTTCTCACAATTGGGGCGGACGAAGACTGTACAGTAGTAAGCCCGCGATCAGAACCGCTGCGCCAGCAACAAAGCCAGGAGGGAGTGTCGACGCCCCGCCGATGTACGGCGGCGGTGGGGTGAAAGCGTAGATCGGTAGATGGACAGGGAAACTGCATCAACAAAGATCATTATTATTGGTGATCGGTTCGCTCCCAAGTCTGCAATGCAGGCTACAATTCGCTGCATATATCTCCTTGTACAAGGCAACAAGTATGATAAAGGAAATGCTGTTAGTGCTCTTCGCATCCTTTTTTTGCCAAAGACTTTTACGTGATATTTTCGATTAGATGGATAATTTAGTTCTAGCTGCTAGCAACGTGAACCGAAGATATCCAACAGTGCTCCGCCAAACTATTTATTAATTGACAGGGAAGGAAAGTAAGCTCTACTAGTTTGCGTGTATGGTAGTCTGCTAAGGGAGCACACATGTATAGACACCTGAAGATAAGAACAGTAACCGGCCAAAGACTGGCAATTGGGAAAGGACAGTGGATAGTGCAGTATACAAAAAAAAATGCAAACAATTGTGATGAAAGATACCTACACCCAACGGGCAGGCGTCGACTATGTCGAGACTTTCAGCCTAGTCCTCAAGCTGGCAACCATTCAGACCGCCCCCTTCATTTCTGTTGCGCAAGACTGGCCAGTTAACCAGCTTGACATCAGCAATGCTTTTCGACATGGTATCCTCGCTGAGACGATCTACTAGTGGAGGATTCAAGTGAAGCCTTGGCGGTGCACAGGACACCATGTACAAAACATTTTCTTTGTAGAATGGTTATTTTTCAACATGCGCGCTACCCCTAAAACATTTTTTTTTACAGCTGGGGCACCACCGTGCACCCCTCCAATCATTCTCTAACTCCGCCAGTGCGCCATCCTCTGCACAACCGTGGGGGTTTGTCGACATTGCCAAGCCTGACCACGTGTTGCCTCAATGAGTCATTCCTTACGCTAAGAATGCGCCGCGTGCATAGTACAACAGATTCCCCGACCATCTTCTTCAACTCAGCTTCGTCGGTTCCCACATGGACCCCTCTCGCTTCATCTTTTTATTCAAAAAGGGGGACACACCGGACTCAGAGCAATGCACACAACTTTTTATTGCGAAGTTTAAAATCCAGAGGTCAATTACAATTCAAGATTCACATAACATGGCTACATGAACCAGCCAAAGACACAAACCAGCTACATACCGCCACGTGACCAGATGTTAGTTACAATTCAATGGTCATACTTCAAATTTACTTGTAGTTTATTTATATCAAAAAATTACGGCCAGCTACGAACCGCATGCCACTTGACCTTACAAAGAATGTAACACAGCAAATTCTTGGCATCCAGTGAGAGGGACGCGAATGCGCGTGGTGGGCAGAACATGTTGATGCCAACCACGGTCTTGGAGATTGACGTGGTGGTGGTGTCCTAGAGGCTCCACCGACAGGGTCATTCTCTTTCATATACTTTTTCTATTTACTGATGGACTCATGAGTACGTGTTGTTTCTCCACAGGGTTGCTTTTGAGAAGAAGAAGACGCTGCAGAGAGATGAATTAGAAAAAATAGCCACCAGCCCATGTGCATGAATCCAAATACCAACTTGTACGTTGGATGTATGGTAGCATATATTAGCATTATAAAAACATTAGCATCACAAAATTGTTTCTTATTATCATCTCAGTATATTTATTCAGTACAAAATCTTTTTTGTTAAATAACTTTTGATTCCAATAATCAATCACGAACAGTTGGTGGCCAACACTTCTTATCGCAATCCCAAACTGTGAACCAACACTCATGGTCCATTCCTCCGACACAGCACCATCTAACATCTCCCTTATCTGTATGGAATTCCTCACAATGGGCGTCACCATGACTTGTAGTGTTTAATATGGTCGTCATGTTGCTCCCAGTGCCTTCTACATTTGTACCTATAGATCAAATTAAAGAACAAATCATTTCACGAAAGCTTAAAAATGAGGAAAATTCTCTCTGGTATTCCATGTAATTATCGCATCTAGAAGAAACATTTCGCAAAAATCAAAACAAATGCCCTATATCCAATGTATTAATAATGATAGATTATTATATAAAGGGATAATGGTAGGGATAGGCGATATCAAGAAAAGCAACTAAATATATGATCTGACTGAGAACTAAACAAAATATTGTAGCCTGCCCATGATGTCCAACAAAAATAGTTTACCTGAAGAAAGAACAAGAAGAGAAAGTGCTACGAGCAGAATTGGGATGGTTCTCATGTTGTTTGATAATCATAGGCGGTTGACGATGATGGAGATAAGTTCTGAGTCTTATTGCTAGTGGACAGAAAGTTTTGTAGTGTTGTTGTGTGTATCATTGTTGTACCAATATAATATGTATTGAGTAGAATTTGATTGCTATTGATATCAATTCTATGATATGGTAAATTATTCAAATTAAGTGTGACAGAGAAGCTCTGATCGAGGTGATTAATATTGGTACTAATTTGTTATATGGTTGTTATCCAATATGCTACTCCCTCTAATTTTTTTAAGTGTCAGGGAGAAGAACTAGCTTAGTACAAATCAGCCATACAGCTCACGACACTTAAAAGGCATTGGGGTGGGAGAGGGGGTATCGCTTATCCATTTCTGATATGGGTATTCATTAATGTTAAATTTTGACTATGGAGGATATGCTCATTATTCCAAGAAATCTTGAAAATAAGTGTAATAGATAATTTAGGATCATTGTGATTAATATTGGTATTGATTCGTGATATGGTTATTAATTATTTAGGTGAATACCAGATTATACTTTCCTGATATGGTTTTTTATTGCCAAATAGAAATTATAGATTCTTCATGATTTCCTAATTGTACCCCTCAATCAGAAGTATGGTTTTTTTTGGTTTGCTCCAAAGTAAACAATATCTAAGTTTAAATTGTTTTGTACCTTAAATCTTTAGGATAATCCGTTGGAACTAGAGGCATAAAGTTTAAAGTTGCTTCACAGTGAGGGAGGTACTGGTATAATTCTAAATTACCTCCCTTACACGATGTCCAGTCAAACGATATGGTTTATGTAGTGATCAACAACAACAGCCTCAACATGTATTTATAGATCAACGATTACATCGGCAAATCGTTGGGTAAAGAACATAAAGGATTTGTATGCTAAACAGAGTGTCTCGAGTCAGTCCTATTAGCACCACATAGGAATAATATTGGCCAAAATTTCTTGAAGAAAAAGCAAAGACTAACCATCCAATGTTAGGCCTTAGCCAGAGAGATCCCTTTGATCATACGACGACTTGGATAATGCCAGATCAAGAAGGGGGGGGGGGGGGGGGGGGGGTGGCAGGCCACCCTATGGTTTCTCAAAATGGTTTGCATGGTCCTTCAAGGTAGTGATCATCTCGTGTCTAGACATCGCGTGTTTTCGCGGCGGTGTTTGACGTGACCAGTTTAGCTCCTTTCAGCTGATCTATGATTGCTTTTTTTACAAATATGACCCGTGTCAATGCACTTGTAAAACAATCATGATTGCCTAACTTCCCAACATAGAGTGGCACTCGACATCCACCGTCTCTGTGCACGACCCCTCAGCTCGTGTTCCCCATTAGCGCATCACGCACGCAGTAGCTCTCTAGCTACCATTGACAGTTATGATCTATTCGTGCCTCTTGTTTCCGGAGTGTGTCGTGTGGCTTTCAGTCAGGTGCACCACATCTCGCAAGTACTCCGGCGACCTCAGCTACTGTTGTCGGTGACAAGGTAGGTTGTACTACATGGCATGGCAATACGAGTAAAATGCATCGATGGTCCACGACTCCATGTACTTGTCGACCCGGATCAATTTGGTCATCGTACTTCGAAAATGCCTTTTCACGGTCATAATATAGGCATAGAGGTTTGCCAACGGTCACTGCTCGCTGGTTGTCGTATTTGCCGACGTGGCACTGTGTGAGACCTTGTCAGCTCTTTCCATCAGCGGACCAGGACGTGTGTTTTTTTTTTAACTTGCAGGACGTTGCTGCTTCGCTAGGGAATTGAAAGGAACTAACAGTACACTGGATTGCCACCAAGCACCAATAGCCCACCGAGTTGCATGCTCGAGCCTGTTGTTGTACGAGGTGAGGGGAAGGTGGCTACCCAGCCAGGTTCGGTGCACGGCATGCATCTTCCTGGACTGTTCTGTAAGGACCGGAGTGTAATTCTGGCAGTTGTCTGAATCGCAAAAAAAAAAAAAAAAAAAAAAAAAAAAAAAAAAAAAAATCATATATGCCCGAGAGAGTACATCCGTCATCCGACTTGGCGTTTGTCCGGTTGACAGTCCATGTGTGATGCGGGCGAGTGGTATCGCACGCGCTGCTATGTTCATGTACTGCGTCACCGACAAGACAACAGGGCTGAGAAGCTTGGAACTGCTACCAAAATATCCAGCGATGAGATGAAACCGATGTTGGAAAAAGACGCTACAAATGGCTGGCTGAGGATTCTATCCAATTATATAAATCCGGGGTTTCCCAGAAAACAGTGTAATAACCCGGCTTACTGGTCTTGACATCCGGGAAACCGGATTACCGTTTGTGCTGGAAGAAAACAAACAAGCAGCGGGCAGCCAGTGGCCGGGCCACCCTATGTCCCCTGCCCCCCCCCCCCCAAGCATATATATACACAGTGCAAAGAATCAAAGATGCAAGCAGCCCAAGTATCACACAGAAAACAACTGCTCAATCATAAGAGTTTTTCATCATTTCGAAGGAGCACAACCAACTCAACAGAGATGAACATCTACTAACCCTGATGGACAGGGGCGTCCTCCTGATGGTGCTGCTGGCCGCAGCGGCGATTCTCCTGTGGCTGCCACTGGTGCTGCCGCCGCTACCCCGCCGCCGGCCTTCCTGCTCTTCGTCCCTGTGGTGATGATGCTCCTGCTCTTATCCCTGGTCCTCTTCCCGTCTGAAAACTGCGACTACCCTCCATCTCCGGCCTTCGCTCAGTAAGAATACAGAGCCTTGTTATCAGGTAACATTTCCTGCTCTCCCGCTTTATTCTATCTATATCCATGCGGCACTTCCTCGCATTTATTGGATATATGATATACTACCATACAACATACAACAGTGGATAGCTCTCAGGAGAACTTCTGCTCTACCTTGCGAGCCCAGGCGAAGAAAATCCATGGTTGTGTACAACACACAGAGAAGAAATGGATGTTAGCATTTAGCTTAGTCATTCCTGTTGTCCAAGGGTTTTCCCTCAATTTTGGAGCTGCGAAAGGCTGTGCAGTAGTAAGCTGGCGATCAGAACGGCTGCGCCGGCAACAAACCACGCCACGCCGAACTATGGCAGCGGTAGGGTGAAACCGTACATGGACAGTGGAACTGCAGAAACAGAGGTCACTATTAGTGATCGGTTCGCTCCCAGATGTGCAATGCAGGCTACAATTTACTGCATAACTCCTTGTATACAAGGCAACATGTATGAGAAAGAAATGCATTACTGCCCTACTCATCCTTTGACATGCGAATGACTTCTAGTTAATTTTTTCCATGAACTGGATGATTTAGTTCTAACTGCTAGCGAGATGAACTGAAGATATCCAACAGTGCTCTGCTAAACTATTGATTAATTGGCAGGGAAGGAAAATAAGCTCGAGTTTGCATGTATGGTTGTCTGCGGTCTGCCAAGGGAGCACACATATATAAACCTAGATACACCTGAAGATAAAAACAGGAACCGATCAAAGACTGGCGATTGGGAAAGCACAGCGGATCAGGCTTGTGCAGTAAACAAACAAAAAACATGAAAACATTGGTGATGAAAGATAGATACACCCGGCATGCAAGCGTCAACTACGTCGAGACTTCCAGCCGAGTCGTCACAACCGTTCGGATTGTCCCCTTCACTTCGGTCACGCAAGACTAGCGGGTTAGCCAGCTTGATGGCAACAATGTTTTTCGACATGGTACCCTTACTGAGATGCACAACCGTCGGAGTTCGTCGGCGGCGCCAAGCCCGATCACGTGTGTCGCCTCAACAAGTCTCTCTAGCTATGGGCTTCGGATGCTCCGCATGCGTGGTAGAACCGCTTCCCCGACAATCTTTTTCGACTCAACATCGCCGGTTCTGAACCCTCTCTCTTATCCTTTTATTCAAAAAGGGGAACGAATATATTTACTTGTGGACAAGTTTGAGAATCAGCAACCTGTTTGGCTAAATTGATGAAGCGAACCATTAACAAATATATTTTACATGCAAACCATTCTTAACACTTGTTCAGTTTTATCAATGAGTAGCAAAAATGATCACCGTCATTGCTCATACTTCAAATTTACTTGTGGATATTTATATCAATAAATTACCGCCAGCTACGCAACCACTTGACCTGACAAGAAATGTGACACGTCAAATCCTTGGCCTCCAGCGAGATGGACGCGATCGAACGTGCGTAGTGGGCAGCACACGTTGACGCCAAGCACGGGCTTGAAGATCTACGTGGTGGTGGTGGCTTAGAGGCTTCGCTGATAGGGCATTTCATGTACTTTTTCTGTTGACCGATTGGCTCATGATTACGTGTTTTTCTCCACGGGTTGCCTTTGAGAAGAAGCAAAGAGGTGAATTTCGAAAAAGTAGCCCAGTCCCATTCCCATATGCATGAATCCTAATAGCTCGTACGGTGCATTCTAAAGGTGGCGTACTTGCATTTTTTGTTAATGAAGACATTAGCATCACAAAATTGCTTCTTATTATCCTCTTGATTTCTTTTTCGAGTACAAATCTTGTTTTGTCGAAATAAACTTTTGATTCAAATGATCAATCACGAACTCTGGGTGGCCAACAATTCTTATCGCAATCCCAAACTGTGAACCAACACTCATGGTCCGTTCCTGCGACACAACACCATCTAACATCTCCAAATATTGAATGGAATTCCTCACAATGGGCGTCACCATGACTTTTAGTGTTTACTATGGTCGTCATGTGTCTCCCGGTACCTTCGACGTTTGTACCTATGGATAAAATTAAAGAACAAATCTTTCATGCAAGCTTAAAAACGAGGAAAATTCTATCTAGATATTCCATGTAATTATAGCATCTATAACAAGTGCTCTATTTTCAATGTATTGATAAATATTGGATAATATATAAAGGTATCATGGTAGGGAGAGGCGGTAGCTAGAAAAGCAACTAAACATATAAACTAACTAAGAACTAAACAAAATATTGTAACTTGCCATATTTCCATGATGCCAAAAAAAAAGTTTACCTGAAGAAAGAACAAGAAGAGCAAGTGCTACGAGCAGAATTGGAATGGTTCTCATCTTGTTTGATAAATTTAGACGGTTGACAGTGATGTAGCTAAGTTGTGAGTCTCATTGCTAGTGGACAGGAAGTTTTATAGTGATGTTGTGCATATCATTATTGTACCAATGTAATATATATTGAATATTGACTTCTATTGGTATTAGTTCCATGATATGGTGATCTTTTTAGATTAATTGTGGTAGATAGATTGTGATCGAGGTGATTAATATTAGTACAATTATTTGGTACGGTTGTTATCTAAGATGCTATCAATTATCAATTTCTAATATCGTTATTCATTAATGTTAAAATGTGGATTGTGGAGCGTATGCTCATTATTCCAACAATTCTTGAAAATAATTGTAAGAGATAGATTATGATCATTCTGATTAATACTGGTTTTGATTTGTGATATGGTTATTAATTATCTAGGTGAATAAAAAAAATTCTCTTCCGTGATATGGCTATTTATAGAGAAATAAAAATTGTAGATTCTTCATGATTTTCTCATTCTTCCCATCAATCCAAAATATTGTTTCTTGATTGCTCATGATAATTTCATGATATTCCATTGGAAGAGGCAACAAGTTTAAACTTGCTTCACAGTGTGGTACATAGTGGTACAGTTGTAAACTAGATCCCTTATATGATGTCAGTTAGGCGATATGGTTTATGTCGTGATCAACATTGGCGGCCTCATCATGTATTTGTAGATCAAAGGTTACATCGGATACATACAAGAGTTGTTAGGATTACAAGCATCGACAGCAGATGCTAATCACAACTAACTTATAACTTATGGTTAGTACATACATAATTAACATTCCCCCCAATGTCGACCTATGGCTACAAGGTTGTGATTGGTACGCAATTGATCGATAATTTTACAAGGTTGAGATTGGTGCAGTGAAGTTCTGTCGATTGGACGGTGGCATGGCGTTACCCCGGTTGACAGTCCATGTGTGATGTGTGGGCGACTAGGATCGCATGCGCCACTATGTTGACATCCGACTAGTACTGCGTCACCGACAGCCAACAAGGCTGAGAAACTTGGAACTGGCAAAAATGAAATATTCAGGGATAGGAAGGATACGCTGGAGATGCAGGATACTTTAAGATCAAGATGAAACCGCTGTCGGAAAAGACACTGCAAACGGCTTGGCCGAGGAATCTATCCATGAAAATCAATCCGGCGTTTCCAGAAAACAGAATAATATCTCGTAACTGGTCTTGACATCCGGGAGGGAAACCGGATTACCGCTTGTGTTGGAAAACAAGCAGCAGGGACAGTACCCTGATGCATCTATCCTAGACAAAAAAAACAAGCAGCAGGCAGTGGCCGGCCCACCCCATGTCCTCTCCAACTCCGATCTCGCCATGCCTGTAGCGGTCATGGCCCCCAGCCTGCATCCTCGACCTCCCAGAAAGAGGACCCCCCACTATCACTAGATATTTTCCCTACAGCATATATATACACTGTGCAAAGAATAAAAGATGCAGCCCCAGTGTCACACAAGAAACAATTGCTCGATCATAAGAGTTTTCATTACTGAAGGAACCCAACCAACCAAACAGAGATGAACATCTACTAGCTCTGATGGACAGGGGCGTCCTCCTGATGGTGTTGCTCGCAGCGGCGGCGATGCTCCTGTGGCTGCCATTGGTGCTGCCGCCACTACCGCCTCCACCGGCGTTTTTGCTCTTCGTCCCCGTGCTGATGATGCTCCTGCTCTTCTCCCTGGTTCTCTTCCCGTCTGAAAGCTGCGACTGTCCTCCATCTCCGGCCTTCGCTCAGTAGGATCAGAGAACGCCTTACTCTGTCAGGTATATCTCCTGCTCTTGACCTTTATTCTATCTATATCCATGCGGCACTTCCTCGCATTTATTGGATATATGATGTACTACCATACAACATACAACAGTGGCTCTCAGGAGAACTTGTGCTCTACCTTTCAAGCCTCGGCGAAGAGCCAGGTTGTGTACAATGAATGAAGAAGACACGAATGCTAGCTAGTCATTCCTGTCGTCCAAGGTTTTCCCACAATTTTGGGGCTGCGGAAGACTGTACATTAGTAAGCCGGCGATGAGAACCACTGCGCCGGCAACAAAGCCAGGAGGCAGGGTCGACGCCACGCCAATGTACGGCAGTGGTAGGGTGAAGGCGTAGATGGACAGTGGAACTGCGTCAAGAAAGGCCATTATTAGTGATCAGTTGAGCACCCCTGTGTGCAGGCTACAGCTTGTACAAGATAACAAGTAATGAAAATGCTTGTGGCCCTACTCATCCTTTGACTTGCCAAAGAATATATGGACTTTTAGCTTTTTTTCATTAACTTGATAATTCAGCTCTAACTGCTAGTGAGATGAACCGAAGATATCCAGTAGTGGGAGACGTTACAACTATTCATTCATGCATTGGCAGGGAAGGAAAATGAGCCCATGTTTGTATGGTAGTCTGCCGAAGGGGCAAACATGTTTGAGAAACCACTGAGGCACTGACGTGTACCAAGCTGGTTAGCCTCTTAGACACCTGAAGATAAAACAGGAACCGGCCAGGGACTGGCAATTGGGGAAGGACAATGGATATGGCTTCTGCAGTCGTTACGTGGGAACCATACAAAAATCATGCAATTGATAGTGATGGAATATAGTTACAGCTAAATATTTGTGTTTGTTTAGCCCTATTTTCACTTACAAAATACCCATAAGCTTAGTTCTGAAGTGACGTGGTGCAACTCAGTTATGTGGGATCATGGTCAGCCAACACAGCCGAACTTCTATCCACATCCCAAACGTGAGGTACCATTTCTCTTGCACTAGGCTTATGTAAGGCCTATGAGGCACCAACCACATGATATGAAATATTTGTTAGAAACTTTAATAGGCATAATGTCCTGGGTAAATGTCATACGTTCTCCATAACTCATCATTTTAATAAAGGTTTTGTATTGTCCTTGTGGTCCAATTTCCATAACTAACCAATCTAAACCTCAAAAGCTTCAAACTTATAGAATGTTGGTACAGAGAGAAGCAAGCCAGGTATGAGTTCCAAACATCCCATTATCATCCTCTCTGGCTCTTGAGTCTTAACTGATTGGACACAACAGGACTGTCATCAGACCAAAATCAATGAACATGGCCTCTACCGTTGCGAAATCATCACAACTCTGCCTTATTGACATCTAGTTGCTATACTTTACCGAGCCAAATTTAGAAAACACAAAGACTAATGTTGAACCCTTACTGAAGTAAGGGTTTGTGTGTACAGAGTTGAGAAACAGGGCGTGAGCACAACAGCTTACATATGCTCGCAGTTTGGGCTTTCAGATTTGAAAACTGAATCTCACACAATGAACTGTATAGGACACTTTTAACCGGTTGTTTAACCATACCAGATAATAGCATGTTTTTGGTTGACGCCCTATGTTACCACAACTAACAATATGCAGACTTTGGTTTCCACAGGTAGTGTGACAGACAGGGCCACCACAACATTTGGCGAGAAATTGTGTCTATGCCATGAAGACCATATATAACTAACAGTGTGGCAAGGCACAATTATGGCAATGAATCAACACACGCTTAAGGATTTGTGGCATGACTAAGATTGGGTGTGGCAAACTTAGGCTACAAACCACGATGCAAATGCTTTCCTTCGCGATCAGTTTTAACTGGATTCCCAACCTTTCTTCAAAACTAGTTAGACGGCTGTGGCACATTGCCGCACAAAAATGGCACATGAAGTATAAATGAAATCAAAAACTTCGCCATGCTATTTACTAGTGGAAATACCATGGTACACAGGCAGGAAGAATATGTAAACCTGAAAATGTAGAGGCTAGAGAAGATACAACAGCCGAAGATATTTTCAGAAGGTGTAGCAAAGATATATTGAATCCCATATTAACCAAAACAAATAGTAGCGGTAGCAGTGGAGCCCCTTCACAGCCTGCAAAACTCAAAAAGTTCAACAATATGCTTGTGCAAGACATCCAATTAGTAAATTAATGCATGATAAAGATGCTTGGAAGAAAATTGAAGGACACAGAAGATGCCTCATAAAATTAGGGGAAATTACCAGAAGATAATGCTCCCATATTCAGAAAGCAAGCTGCACCATCTCTGATGTATGTTGGTAGTAGATGGAATGGAATACCCCATAACTTTGACAAGAATGGCAGCAAGAGACACATAAAAAGAGCCTGAAATGATAGGTTTATTAATTATTATGGACAGCTTCTGTATAGTTAAAGCAAAGTACTAGACATGAGGACCATACTTGATAAGCAGAGCCATACGAATTGACGACAAAAAGATCAACTGAGCCACCCTAGAAACAAAAGAAAAGAATAACGGAATAAGAAAAGCATGTCAGTACAGTAAGTTCAACATCTCAAACAAAAAATATATAGCAACTCTGGTCTATGGGAGCAACGCAGTACCTTCAAATTCTTGGCAGCATCTATAAATATTATCTCCTGCAACAATTAAACTTTAGATGTATCAGATAAAACTGGTAAAGCACAGTAATTCGCTAACTGACTGATTAATAGATTGCTACCTTTAATACTGTATCAGCCGCTTGCAGAAAAAATGATATTATCATTAGCAGTGGCCATAAAATTCCAGTACTTTGTAATGAAGCACCAGCACCAGATCCACTGCACATATCAAGGGTTCATGTCAATTCCCATTGAGATGTTAGCCCTCAAAGAAAAGATACTTAATATCATGTCAGGCCCTACCACAGTAAGACCCATCATATGTGGGGTCAATTGGCCCCATAACTTTCTAAAACAAACCTGAATTTTTATATATCTAACCAAATATCTACAAAACTGCAAGGAGATTTAATGGACTGATAGTTTGATACCACAGGGTTTTTAGGTCTGGACCACCACTGCTCCCACCCATGCATTGTAATGAAAAACAGCAGTGTGAATATGGTAAAATAATACTGTACTGAAACATCAGGCAGTTTTTGACTTTTTGTAACATTACAGGATTGCGGCCTGAGAAATATTCACAAATCATATTTTTGGACTGTTATATTAAAGTAAGTGGACCAGCGTAGCAGTTCAATGGTATTCACACATGTGCATCCCCAGGCTGTCAAGACTGTGCTACATTGAAGATTTCTGGAGCATACAAATCATATTTTGTACGTCCCAAAAATTAATTAATTTCACGTTTTCTTTGTTTCCTGGAATTATGTCTTCTCTTCTGGATTTAGCATACAAGTCATAAGATTTGTTGAAGGATAATTGCAAGATGCAATAATGGAAAGCAGAACAGCATACTCACTGCCTGAATTACAGCTGTATAAATATAATCAGCTGGTTATTACTTATTAGGTGCTTGTAAACCTGGAGTGAAAGTATATTAGAAAGGAACATACCTTGCTACAGTTATTACCACACCAACTGTCACTAGAAAGCATCCTGTTATCTCATTAACTTTATAGCGCCTCTTCAGAAAAATAGCAGACAAAAGAAGTTGCCACACAAGATAGGTCTGCAGAAAAGTAGTAAGACAATTTTATAGATGTGATTGCAAGTGATAAAATTAAGACCGTCATATATTTATAATGGTGACTCACCAACCTGTGACAATATTGGTATTGAAGCCCCAGAAAGAACAGCTACTCCAACAAAAAGCAAGAAAAATATACTATGAGTGTGTTTCTTATTCACATATCTACACTTTGGAAGTGAAAATCTAGAGAAACATGATGTATTTGATTATGAGAAGAATTTTTTTTACCTCCAGCAGCCATCCCTGATGCTGCAGCTAGAGCCTCTAAGAGGCCCACAAGTATAAAAGGTTTCTGTGGTAGAGAAAGCATCTCATCCGTAACAGTGCCAGCTTGATAACGAAGATACAGAATTGAGAAATAGACAACCACATAGCTGCAAAAGTTAAGAGATCCATTCCATGTTATGAGCGTTAAATGAATGTTCAATGAGAAGAGGTCATAAAAGAGGATACAACTGGACGAAACAAGCTCAACAAGTCAAAAGAGATGCATATAAAAGTTTACTCATAAGTAGGGCGTATTAGGTTTCATTAAGCAAAGGCTTTGACCAAGAATTTCTGCATATACGAAACAATGCCGCAAAAACCCTCTGGATAATGTCCAATCCTTTGCCAAAAGAATGCTAGTCTCGACCTCGGTGTCAGAAAGTGGAAAATTCCATGTGAGACCAACTGTAGTCCACCAATTTGTCGGCCTATAGGCCCATGTAGGAGAAGCAGCAAAATGCTTGCATTTTGACTCCCTGCAGCCTGCGAAATCTTGCCATCTCGGAAACCCACCATCTAAATTTGACCAAAGAGAAACCACAGTGTTTCAATTTTTTCCAAATCAAAGATACTTTATTTGGTTTTTTTTCGTTTGCTGCTGTTCTGATATTTGGTTTGGTCGTCACCACCGTTGGTGTTTTATATTTGGCGTCTTATCGGCATTCTTCCTCTAATGCACAATGACGTGCTCTTGATGCTCATTCAAGGAAATAAGACTTTGTATTCACTACCTAGTGATATACCCCGTGCGAGTAGGGATGCGAAAGTGAGACAAGTGGGAATGGGATAGTACAATATTAGCGTATACTATGGCATTGTGTGCTGAGCGCAGATGTTACTACTTATAAATACAGTACTTATTATTAGTATGGCATTGCAAAAAAATTGGAGCATAACAGCAAGAGGAGCGATGGCATTTTACCTATAACAAATTGGCAATAAGTCGCATGCGGAAACAGCGCACGTGGAAACCAAATCTGTGGTGTAGTGTCTATTTGACTATCAGGAGGCAGGAAGGGCCAACGCTCATGTGGCCACTAGGCGCCAGCGCCACAACAGGAAAAGAAAGAGAAACACACCCGTACAGCAACCAGGTCCAGATATAATACTTGCAACAACCAAAAAATCTCGCCTCGCTAGTCTCTCTGACAACGTGGGCCCCGGGAGCGAGGCACGCGCCGCCCAGGCCGCGAAGAGGGAAAAACGCGACAGAGAGCTCCCCTGCTCGAACCGGAACCGGCTCCCGTCGATTGGATAAGCAACGGCGGCACAAAGCAGAGCAAGGATCGGCTCGGATCAATCAATCAGTCAATGGCGGCCGGAGCAGCATAGGGAGGAGAGAAGAGGAGGCGTACCCGAACGTGGCGAACTGCGCGAGGAAGAAGGGATACTGGCG